>WOXC01001588.1:77500-262562 GCA_011680675.1 Gymnobelideus leadbeateri | reverse complement strand
ATATATATATATATATATATATATATATATATATATATATATATACACACATATATATATACATATACATATACACATACATTCACATATGTATTTATATGTCCATATACCCTTCTTCAATTATTTTCATAAGGAGACAGGTTTAATCAGACACAGTTATTGTTTTTCCATGTAGAAATGTAAATAGTTCAACTTTGATAAGTTCCTTTTGATTTCTTTTCCCTGATTACCTTCTCAAGCATCTCTTGCTTCTTGTGTCTGAATGTCAAATTTTCTATTCAACTCTGGTCTTTTCATCAAGAATGCTTTAAAGTCCTCTATTCCACTGAATGACCATATTTCCCCCTGAAACAAGATACTCAGTTTTGCTGGGTAGGTGACCCTTGGCTTCAATCCCAGCTCTTTTGACCTCTGGAATATCATATTCCATGCCCTTCAATCCCTCAGTGTAGAAGCTGCCAGGTCCTGGGCTATTCTGATTGTGTTTCCACAATGTTAGAACTGTTTCTTCCTGGCTGCTTGTAGTATTTTCTCCTTGATCTGGAAGTTCTGGAACCTAGTTATAATATTCCTAGGAGTGTCCTTTTTGGGATCCTTTTCAGGAGGTAGTCGGTGGATTCTTTCAACCTCTATTTCCCCCTCTGGGTCTAAAACATCAGGGCAATTTTCCTTGAGAATTTCTTGAAGGATGATTTCTAGGTTCTTTCTTTGATCGTGACTTTCAGATAGTCCAATAATTTTTAAATTATCTCTCCTGGCTCTATTTTCCAGGTCAGTGGTTTTTCCCATGAGATATTTCACATTGCCTTCTATTCTTTCATTTGTTTGGATCTGTTTAACAGCATCTTGATTTCTCATAAAGTCACTAGCTTCCATTTGCTCCAGTCTAATTCTGAAGGAATGATTCTCCTCAGTAAGCTTTTGAGATTCTTTTTCCATCTGGCAAATTCAGCTTTTTAAGGCATTCTTCTCCTCATTGCCTTTCTGAGCCTCTTTAGCCATTTGAGTTAGTCTATTTTTTAAGGTGTTATTTTCCTCAGTCAGGCTGTTGACTGTCATTTCATACTTTTCTTACATCTTTTTCATTTCTCTTCCCAATTTTTCCCCCTCTTCTCTTATCTGCTTCTTAAGGTCCTCTATGAGCTGTAGCCAGCTTACATTTATATTTGGGGCTTTTGGTGCAGGAGTTCTGACCTCACAGTCCTCTTCCTGTTCCATGCTTTGATCCTCTTTGCCCCTAAAATAGAAGTCGAATGTTGAATTTTTCTGTTATTTTGTTTCTTTTGCCTAGGCATATTGCCACTTAATTTCTTGATTTTTGGGCTTGTTGCCACAGTAGGAATCTTCCACCAGACAGGAGAGCTTCCATCCCAAATGTGGGGTCTTCACAACTTCCGGAGGTTGGGTGGCCTCTGTAAAGCCCCCACCCGCTCTGGCAAATTGTATACCCACCCCAGGTCCCCCCAAGACCACAATCCAGATGCAGGCAGGTTAAAGTAAGAGCGATTAACCCCCAGACTGATTGCTGGATCTCTCTACAGTTCAAAGACTAGGGGCTAGAGCTGCCACTGACACTGCAAAATGGCTTCTGTGCTACTGTTTCTTCAGCAACTTTTTGCCCCCAGGGGAGGAAGCCACATGTTCCCCAAATACTGATCCCAGAGTCCATAGGGTACTGACTTCTCACTTTGTCCTAGGCATATCTGTGCTGACAATTCTGGAGTTGCCACAGCTGCTGGTGTTCTGGGGTCCCTCCAGCAGGCTGCTGGCCCGGCCACCCTGGGGCTAAAACTGCGGCTCACACGGGCCTGGGCTTGGCTCCCAGAGCGCTTCCCAGCAGCTGTGCTGCCTGCTCTCAGAGCGCTGCCCTGGCCGCTCCCTGCAGGGCTGCTGGGCTGTCCTCAGCAGGAGGTTAGCTTCTCTGTGTCGTTCTGTGGGTGCTGGGGCTCCACCACTCTATTTCTTAGATGGTACCATGTAGTTTTGAAGATTGCTGTTTTATAATACAATTTAAGATCTGGTATAGCTAGCCACCTTCCCTTGCAATTCTTTTCATTGATATTCTGGACCTTTTTTTCTTCCAGATGAATTTTGTTAATGTTTTTTCTACCTCTATAAAATAATTTTTTGGTAGTTTGTTTGGTATGGGACTGAATAAGTCATTTAATTTAGTCCACTTGGCCTAGAATTGTTGTTGTTTGTCCTTTGTTCTCAGAAAGGACCATGGTCTCAGGAAGGTGATACCATGACCTGCAAGTGAATTGAATTTAAGTGAGGGTGGGCTGTGTAAAATAACCAGCCTCATTTTCTCCTCCAGACCTATCTGGCTCCAGTGGCAAGCCATAGATCAGGGCAATTGGAAATAACCCCAGATGCAGTGGGAGGCCTTTTTAAGCTAAAGTCTTTAACAGGTCTCAGTTTGACTGAGGCAACACCCATTTAGTGAGTAAGCCTAGGTAAGAAATGATACACAGAATGGCCTCTTTTATCTAGTTTAAAAAAAATCAATCTGGGAGGGGAAGATTCTTAAGGTTTCTGGCTAAAACAGAAACAACTGCTATTTATATTTACTCTGAGCCAGTCAGGCCCAAACAATGACCAAATGAGGCTTGGTCCGGGATCTGTTGTTGGCTAATCAATGAGAGCCAGAGAGAATTAGGTTTAAGTCCTTAATAGTCCTTAAGAAAGAAATTAGCTGATAAACCCCATGGTATCTTGCAAGGTTTTATTGATCAAAATTTGCATTCCTTTGGGCAGAGTGCCCACAGTTATGATACCCTGTGTGGACAGAAGAAGGAAGAAAGGAAAGGGAAGGGGAGGGGAAAAATGAGAAGGGGAAGGAAGGAATTGCATTGCCCAATTGGAACTGGCCAGTTGGGTCTCCAGTGGGGCAGCTACTACTATATACACAGGGCATTGTCCTTCATTCTTGAGGAAGAGCACAGTATCAGGAAGGTGATGCTATGACTTACAAGTGAATTGGATTTAAGTAAGGGAAAGCTGTGCAAAATCACCACCCTTATTTTGTCTTCCAGAACCACGTGGGTTCAGTGGCAAGATATAAATCAGGATGACTGGAGATGGCTCCATTTGCAGTGGGAGACCTTGGCCTTTTTATGCTAAGGTCTTTAACAAGTCTCAGTTTGATTTGACTGAGGCAACACCCATTTAGTGATTAAGGCTAGGTAAGAAATGAGGCAAAGAATGGCCTCTTTTACCTAGTAAAAAAAACCAAAACAATCTGGCAGAGAAAGACCCTCAGGGTTTCTGGCCAAAACAGAAAAAGTTGCTGTTTACTTGACCTAGAATATAGATATGTGAAAGGAGTGGCATGAGAGATAGCGGAAAAGGTAAGGTTGGAAGCCTTAGGAGTCCTGGCTTGCTAGGGTAGAGAGTTTTTTTTACTGTATCGTCTCTGCATTAAAGTGGTACTGAAGGATTTTGAGTAGGGGAATAATGCAATGAGAGTAGTATATTAGGAACCCTGGAAGCAGGAAGACTAGTTAGGAGATAATGATAATAGTGCAGGAAGTAATGAAGATCAAAATTCAGGTGCTGACAGTGGGACCAGAAAGGAGGGTGCAGATCGGAGAGAGATTGCAGGAGAAGAATATATAGCACCGAACAACCAACAAGGTGTGGGTAGCTGGAGAGGAAAGAATTAAAGACCAAATTTTAAGCCTCAGTAACTTGGTGGTGCCATCATCAGAAACAGAAAAATTAGGAATGGTAGTTTTGAGGGGAAGATGCTGAGTTCAGTTTTGTGCATGTTGGATTTGAAGTGTTGATAGGACATCTAGGTAGAGACATTCAGCCAGCATATAGTATGGAATGCTGGACTAGAGTTCTAGAGTGGAGATAGAGATTTGACAGTCATCTGCATGGAAGTGATAAATCTAGCCCTAGAAGTGGAAGAACCACGAGAATGCATTGTCATGGAAATCAAGGGAAATAGAAATTGTGTGTGTGTGTGTGTGTGTGTGTGTGTGTGTGTGTGTGTGTGTGTGTGTGTAGAGTGGGGATCATGTGGGAGTTAGGATGAAGACTGAAAAAAGGCTTTTTTGGTAAGAAGTGATTATTGACCTTGGGCTGAGCAGTTTTAGTAGATGGGGACAGAAGCCAGATTAGAAACTACTCTTTCTAGAATTTTGCTAGTGAAAGAGAGGAAACAGCTAATAACTAGAGTATTATAGTAGGATCATGAGTGGATTTATTTTGAGGATATTAAAACTAGAGCATTTTTGAAGGAAAGAAAGAGCCAGCAGAAAAGGAGAGATTGAAAGAGGATGTGGAACCAGGGATAGAAATGAAAAGTTAGCCTTGGCCAGTGCATCTATTGAAACTGCATATATCTCTTTTGGGATAATATTCTTTTGATCATTCTGTCTTTAAGAAATAGAGTAAGGGGCAGCTAGGTGGCGCAGTGAGTAAGAGCGCCGGCCTCGGAGTTGGGATGACCCAACATCGAAACCGGCCTCAGAAAATGAGCACCCCCACATAAATAATGACTAGCCGTGTAACCTTGAGCAAGTTACTTTACCCCAATTGCTTTAAAAAAAAAAGAAAGAAATAGAGTAATATTGATTGAACCAAGACAGTTGATTGAATGAATTTCTTAAGGTAATAGGTAAAGTGACAGTTTTACTGAGCAGTTTGATGTTTAAAACTTTCCCTCAGATAAAGATCATTCTATACAAATCTTAGTAAAGCAAAGGAGAAGGTAAAATTTTCTGATATTAAATTACATATATATATATATATATACTTTTTGACTTTTTAAACTGGGTCCTACACTCACATCCACATAAGATAAAAATACATATGTGAAGTCTTTAAAAATGCCTTTTATAATCAATTTTTAAATTAAGTATAACATTTTAGAATATCCAGGTGGCATCTAGGTCAAGATATTGAAAATGTATAGTAATAGTTAACATGTCTTTGAAATGGAATATTTATTGAAAAAGGAAAGGCCATAATATGATAAGTGTAATATAATTTCTCAGTAGACACTGACCAAAAATTAAGGTTACACTTGATCTTTAAAGGATAAACAAATTTTTAAAATGTGTTTCTAAACAATGCTAAATTAAAAACATACTAAGGATGTTTCTGTTGTAAAAGATAAATTAGATCCTTTTAAAAGAGCTCTGTAAAATAATAAGGGGCTAATTCTCTGCACCTATTTTTCATTTCTAGAAAAAGTAGTAGAACACTCCATAAAATTAAAGCCGTACTATTTAGAATTAGTAAATATAATACTTCTCCACTTAGCCAGGAATTAACTTGCAGAATGCTGCTTTCTGTGCTAATTAGAGCTTTTCTTAAAAGGGCTCTTGGATTTTATACTATTAACTATTCATAAGCTGATTTTGAAGAGGAACTTTTTGTCAAAGGTAGGGGCTCAAATAGTGAAAAATAATTTATAGATTTGCAACTTGTTTGGAAACATTTAACATTAACCAGCCACTGTCATATGTGTCTCTAGACTCACTGGATCTTAGAAAAATACTATGGGGGCGACTAGGTGGCACAGTGAGTAGAGCGTTGGCCCTGGAGTCAGAAGGACCTGAGTTCGGATCTGGCCTCAGACGCTTAATGCACACACAAACAAAAACCTAGCCGTGTGACCTTGGGCAAGTTACTTAACCCCAATTGCCCTCCAAAAAAAAAAAAAAAGAAAAATACTATGTTATTATAAACTGTGGTTTCATCAGTTCAGGAAAAAACCTTGTCTCAGGAGAGAGCTATTTGTATTTTGCTTTCACTCTCCTTCAGTTTAAGGTCTCTCCCCAGCTTAATTTTCAACAATATGAGACTTGGTTATATAATAATTGAAGAGGGTTTTTTTTTTCTTTATACTAGGCTGGGTTTCCATACTAGCTGAAGCAGCAAAATCCCCCCATGTCATTCAGGCTTCACATGCTGCCAGAACCCTGGCTAACCTGGACAGGGAAACTGTGCAAGAAAAGTACCAGGATGGGGTATACGTGCTACATCCACAGTATCGCACTAGGTAAGAAAGCAGAATGGACTAGAATGACTTCATTTTTCTTGGGGCATGTAAAATGTGTGGGATTGAAAGTTTTGATCCTCCTTTCATAAATTAGATACTATTAAGTATAGGAAAAAAAACCTGAATCAGCAGGAATTTCTTAGAATATTGATTTTGCCTCCCCACTCAAGAACCTTCAGCAGGCTCACTATTTCCTACTATGTGAGGGCTGAACTCTGCCTTTTTCTAGACCCTCCATAATCTTACCCCATCCTGCAGTTCTAACCATGTTTCTCATTTCTCCCCAGTGTGCACAGTTCACTGCAGTCATGTCTGTTTTTTCACTGTGATGCATACATTCTACATTCATTCCCCCTGTTGCCTTTTCTTGTTTTGTTCCAAACTGAGGTCAATTCCAGTACCCATGAATTCATATCTAGGTACTTCAGCTCATATCAGTCTCCATTCTTAGATTTTCTGTTGTCAATTTCTTATAGTTTTGTACTTAATTTTTCCAATTTTCCAATTTTCTCTTATAATCTCATGCTTTCTCATCGTATAGATTATGCTAGCCTTGGGGGCAGGGTATTATATTTCATTGCTTCCCCTATAGTGCTCGTTACGTAAATATTTATCACTTGATTGATTGATAGATAACATTTTATTAAATAAAATTCTTTTGAGTCAGTACTGAGACAGTGGTTGGCTTAATGGTTTGAAGAGAGTGATTGAAAGCCAACATTTATTTAACTAAAATGATCCTTTATCTGACTTCATTGGAGAATGAGATGATTTGTTGAGGCAATTTTATAGATAGCTGAAGTTCCTCCTCCCATTGCTGAAATGTTTTCCTTCTAACCATTTTTGATGGAAAATTTTTTATTCTAAAATATATTACATAAATCCTTAATAAAACAACTAGGTGGCACAGTGGAAAAAATGTTAGACCTAGAGTCAGGAAGATGTGAGTTCAGTCACTTATTGTCTGTGTGACCCTGCTTGCCTCATTTTCGTCATCTGTCAAATGAGTTGGAGAAGGAAATGGCAAACCATTCCAGTATTTTTGCCAAGAAAACCCAAATGGGATCAGAAAGAGTCAGAAACAACTGAAAAACAGCAAATCTTAAACTTGGTGAACAAGAGTAGATAAGATATAATTGTAATTTTTTCTGATAATTAGGTGTCATCATGAACGTCAGTTACCATTCTACATTGAAATGCAGTGATGCCTTCCAAATGATCAAGGCACATGTGGGGTAGTTTGCCTCTATGCTAAGTGAATCCTTGGTGTCCATATTTTTTAATTAATGTTTTTCCTTTATTTTCCTTCACTGTTGCTTGTTTCAGAGTATATGGTAACCTCTTTACTCCTTGACTACTTCTGATTTCTGTTATAACCTAATGTAGCAGCAAGCACCCCAACATCCCTAGGGTGGCTGCCAACTCAGGTTCTTAGATCTGCTTTTCTAAAAGAAAGCAACTCAAAATGGGTTAACAAGCTTACTTTAATCAATCAAATATATATAATTTACCTAGTTCAGGAGGAAAAGTTCAGTATCCTGAACTTCAAAGTATACAGATCAACTTCAAACAAACAGATCAAGCAGACAGGCTTCTAAATTGTCCAAGCATTATCTATACCTAATCACATAGCTGAAGTTCCTCCTCCCATTGCTGAATTACCAGAGAGGGAAGCATCAACATCTGGGTTTTCAAAGCCGCAGGGTGGGGGGGGGGGGCTCTCAACAGCTGCCCAGAGTCTCATCTGGTCAAATCACACAACACTTCTCAAAGTGAGCCCCAAAGCAAAGACTCACATCAGGGATTATATAGCCTTCTCCTGGGTCAGAGAATGTAACCACCCTCTTGACCCACTGCCCAATCACAGAGCATCAAGGTGTGGGCATTCCTGAAAACCAAGCCTCCTGCCACAGGCTCCATGTGACCACATCCAGCCTATTAGGAGGCAGAGTATATTTTCAAATCAAGGAAGGTTCTCAGAGTCTCTTAAGCCCATTAAAGGGCCTAGGGGCAGGGAAGATCTTTAAATCTGTATTTCCATTACACCTAAGAAGTACAGAAAGTTTCCAGCAAAAGACAGGTAGTCAGAATTTACAAAGTAATTTTAATTCTATAAAGAATATTAAGCTATACTCTGATGATTGTACTCCTATGAACTAAAGAAAATGTGCTTTGACAGCTTTTTTCTTATTGCTTCAACACACTGTTTTCTGACTTCATGGCTATCTGAGATTATTGAGGTTGACAGAAATCTAACCATTAGATTGCTACATATTCATCCATTCAAAATGGACCCAGGAGACTGGGATCTGGAAAAAATTGTAATAATGTAAAAGAAATTCTACAGTGACAAGAGTTTTTCGACAGTTTGAAAGCATTACTTGAACTAGTTTTTTTAAGTTATTTATGATCACCACCATCAGATGTATCATTTCTATGGCAGTGAGTATGGAAAGGGCCATTGAGATCTTACAAATTGGTTAAATTTGGGGTAGGTTTTGTTTTGCTTTGTTTTTTAATCAATGGTTTGTAAATATGTATGTGTGCCCAGGGAGCAATGGAGACTGCTTTTCAATATGAAATCTTAACTATCATTTTAATTTCACTTTGTAAACAAAAGTAATTTAACAATATTTCATATGTATAAACTTTGCCACTAAAATGCCAGCCATAATTCCTCCTTAGTTTGCCTTCCCTCAGGAAGTATGCAGAAATAAATTTGTTTTAAATCTTCCTTTATTTCTGATATAGATCAGTTTTTACCCTGTATAAATGTTGGTTTGCAAGGTTTTATCTCCTCCCCTTCATGTATAAAGACTATGGAATAACAATATGTTCTTTTATTATTTTTAATATCTGTTATTGGTTCTCTGAAATATATAACTCATGGGATAGGATATGAGGGTGATCTAGTTGTGTTAGTTGTCACCTCATTCTTTGCCATGTTTGATCTAGCTGACCTGAAGGGTTAAATTTGTTTCCTAATCATCACTTGTGTGTGTTGTGTATCCTAGGTCAGAGAACATAACCTTTCCTGAATATATATACCCATGAACTATGTACTAATCAGGTACAAATAAAATTGTAGAAACAGGAAAAGAAAGGACATTAGAGATTTTCATTGGTGCAATAATATGCATATTCTGCTTCTTTTTAAACTTTTTCTCTTATTAGTCAGCCCATTAAAGCAGATGTCCTTTTTATTCATGGCCTTATGGGAGCAGCCTTCAAAACTTGGCGTCAGCAGGACTGTGATAAGCTTGAAATTGGAAAGGCCTCAGATGAAGAATGTTATACACAGTGTTGGCCCAAGGTAAGGAAAACAGTCTAGTTCTTCAGAGGTCATTGTATTCAGGGAGCATTGCAGAGAGAATATGATACCTAGTAAAGCTGTGGTATAATCAGAAGAATGTTGTATTTGTCCTGAATCCCCTTTTCTCTTCACTTTCTCTCCCTTGGTGATCTCATCAATATTCATGGATTGAATGATCACATCTATGGAGATGACTCCCAAATCTATATATTAAACCTCTTTATTGAAATCTAGTTCTTGCCATCCTGTAGACATTGAAAACTTCCCAATATGTCTAGAAAAGAACTTTTATTTTCTCCCAAATGTGAACTTTCTCCTCTACACTTACCTATTTCTCTATTGCAAACTTTGATTTGTGACGTTAGTTATTCTTGACTCTTCCTTTTTTCCCTCCCCTTTTTTCACCTAATCTCTTGGCAGTTTTACCTCCGTAATATCTCATATCTGTACTCTTCTATCCAATTGCACAACCTGTTTCAGTTCCTCATCATTGTAATTGCTTTTTAATTTGTCTCCCTGCTTCTAGTCCCTTTCCCTTATAATCCAGTCTCCAAACAGTTGCCTAATTGATATTATCTAAGTATAAGTCTGACTGTATCATGCTTCACTACAAAACCAAACCAAACTTTCAGTTCCACATCAGCTTTGGAGAAAACAATAAAATCCTCGGGCTGACAATTTTTTTTTTTAAAGCAATTGGGGTTAAGTAACTTGCTCAAGGTTACATGGCCAGTTATTTATTTATGTGTGGGTGCTCATTTTCTGAGGCCGGGACATATCTCAGGTCATGCTGACTCCAGGGCCAGCACTCTTACTCACTGCACCGCCTAGCTGCCTGTTGGGCTGACATTTTTAAGGCCCATCGTGATCTGATTCTTGCCTTTGTTTTTTGTCATTCCCTTTTATACATTCAGTCAAGCAGGCTTACTAGCTATTCCTTGTGTATGGCATTTTTTTTTCATGCTTTTCCAAAGGTGCTTCCACATGTTTGTAATGTATTCCCTTCCCACCTCTGCTATACAAAATCCCTAGCTTCCTTCAAAATACAGCTCAGGTACCACTCTCTACAGGAAGCCTTTCCTGATATCCCCTGGCCCACCCATTTGTTATTGCTCTCTCCTTGAAATAGTTCAGTATATATTTTGTTTACTTATCTGTACATGTGTATTTCTCTTCCTCCAAATAGAATGTAAGTTCCTTGGAGGCAGGAAATTGTATCCCCATTGTCTTGCACTTGTTAGACAATAAATGTTTATTGAAATGAAATAGTAAAGGACACTATAAATACTTTTCATCAGTAACTGTACATCCTAATAATTGTTATATATGTGCCATTAGCATCAATCTCTTACCTTCTTAGTAACAAATATTGTGTAATGTTTTTCGTGAGTTAGGGTACTGTGCAAAGGAAAAAGGAAAAATTAAGCCTTTTACAGAAGTGGAACATTACTAATATAAATGAAAACAATTTCATTGATAATATAATTAGATTATATTAATCATTAGTATTCACTTAATGGTTAGATATTGCAACCATTAATTGTTACAATATTAAATTTGTGAGAGCTTGAAATAAAAATTTCTATAGTATCTATAATCATGAGAATTATCACATGAATATATTTATTTTTCATATAAGATCCTTTTTACATAACAGTAGTATTGTTTATACTTTGTCTACTGAGGCACTGAGGCATAGAAATAGTATAACATGTCCAAGATCATACTGTGCCAGAACTGTATCTGTAAATGTTATCTCCGGTTGCCTGGCACCAAACTTTAATCAACAGACCTTCAATAAAATCACATCCATTTAAATTCACAAGTTTTTCATTTACAAAAGTAGCTATTTGGAATTCTGCCAATTTATTGGCATCATAGAAGGGTGCAGAGAAACCTGCCTCTCTGGAATACCATCTAGCAATGCTTCAAAAAGAGCAGCACATTGCAAAATGATGAAGAAATCAAAAAGAAAAAATTAGTAAGCTTATTCATTCAGCTCAGCATGGCACAAAAAGATAGCCAGAGGTCTCACCAGGAAAGCCAGAACAAATGCAGGTGATTAAGCCAGACAACTGCAACAGGGATTTTATGAGTAATGGTCCTAACTCTTAGTAGAGGATAGAAGACCACAGCAATATCTCTGTAGGGGAAACTTCAAGAACGACACTGAAGCCTGCCAGCACTCTGAACCCATATGTACTGGAGGAGGTGAAAACCAGTGGGAGGAGCTCAGGAAATTGAGGTTAAAACAAAACAAGGCCTGACAGACTCATCTAGGCTTATGGGAGGGGACAGACCTTGACATAGAGTCCCAAAATACAAACTTCAGCTAGAGATGGAAGCAAACAGAAGAAGACCCTCAGTATCATGAAGAAATATTATGGATCAAGAGCTGTCCAATAGGAAATCCCTGAAGAAGAGAGTAATTCTACAAGTATAAGTCATAAGTACCGGGAAAAATAAATTGTTTGGCTATATGAATACCTAGAAGAAGAAAAAAGCTAGAAATTTAAAAAAATGAATTAGGAAAAAAATTAAGGAAACAAACAGATTAGAAGATTTTTTTTTTCCAGGTAGAGATAGGAAACATGACTGTCCTGGACCTGTCTCCCAAGTGGAGGCCCCAGAAGGAACTCACCAATATGGGAAGGTGGCTGACATGGTAGTGCTACAGGATGAGAGGCAGCTTAAGTTATGGTGGCAATGTTTGGAGGGCTAGATCCACAGCTAAGAGGAAAATTTAAACTATTTGATTATGTTTTTTGCTTTTTTTTTTAAAGGAGTTGGGGTTAAGTAACTTGCCCAAGGTTACACAGCCAGTTTTTTTGTGTGAGTGTTAAGTATCTGAGTCTGGAACTGATCTGGGTCTTCCTGACTCCCGGCTGGCACTCTTACTCACTGCGCCACCTAGCTGCCCCTGATTATGGTTTTTTAAAAAAAGAAAAATCAGTAAGTTGGACTGAGTAGGAGCATATAAGGTCCAGCAGCAAACAAATTTAGTAGTGTATTTTATAGAGTCTTTGGTAAACCCAAAAACTCTTAACTTCTGGGGTAAGGACCTGAGTTCAAGAAGCTATTTGGCAGTAATTTTTGAGAAAACTGGAAAGTAATTTGGCAAAAATTAAGTTTTAGACCAAGATCTCATACTATAGGCCAAAATAATTTCCAGATGTATAGAGGACTTAAATATAAAATGTCATATCATAATTTGAATAGAATAGGAAAATCTTCACAAGTCATTAAGAATCAACAAGCATTTATCAAATATAATGTACCAGGCACTGTGCTGAGTGCTAGGGATATGAAGAAAGATTCCTCAAAGAACTCACATTCTAACAGGAGACAATGTGCAAACAATTATGTGCCTATGAAATATATATGGTATAAATGGGAGATAATTAATGCCATATGGGTGAGTAGGGAATGAGAACCAGAAAAGTTCTCTTGTAGAACTTGAGACTTGATCTAAGTCTTGAAAGAAGCTAGAAGGCAGAGGTGAGTAGCAAGAACATCCAGGGCGTTCTGGGCAGTCATTGAAAAAGGCTTAGAATCTGAGATATGGAGTATCATGTACAAGGAACCACAAGAAGGTCAGCATTGCTGGATAGTAGAGTATGTGGAGGGGAGTAAAGTATAGGAAGACCTGAAAGGTAAGAAGGGACCAGGTTGTGAAGGGCTTTAAAAGCCAAACAGAGGATTTTATATCTGATTCTTGAGAAAATAGAGAGCCACTGGAGTTTTCAAAATAATGGCTAAGAGGGGTAGCTAGGTGGTGCAGTAAACAAAGCACTGGCCCTGGAGTCAGGAGGACCCGAGTTCAGATATGACCTTAGACACTTAACACAAAACTAGCTATGTGACCTTGGGCAGGTCACTTAACCCCAATTGCCCTACCTTCACCCCTCAAAAAAAAAGCAAATAATAATAATGTAAAAATAATGGCTAAGGGAAGACCTTTTGACTAAACAAGAGAATGGGCAATTTTGGTGACCTAAAATTGAAATGCTTTTTTACAGGCAAAAGTCAGTGCAACTAAAATCAAAAGGAAAATAGTAATTGGGAAAATATTTGCAGTGATTTTTTTCTGATGAAGACCTTGTCTCTAAGATACGTGGAGTATATTCAAATATACAAGAACAAGAAGCATACATAGCAAATTAAGTGGTCAAAGAATATGAACAGGCGATTCTCAAAAAAAGAAAAGCAAGCTATCAGAAACCACATAAGGTGCTCCAACTCTCTAATGAGAGAATGACAACCCTGATGTCACATCTCATACCCAGAGTGGCAAAGTCGAGAAAAAGAGTAAGATGCCAGAGGATGGAAGGGCACACTCATGCACTCCTTGCAGAGCTGTGACTTAGTATGGTGATTCTGCACAGCAGTTTGGAGCTCTGCCCCTAAATTCACTAAACCGTGCGTATGCTGTGATCCAGCAATGTTAATGAATGGTCCCCAAGTGATAAAAGAAGGGAAAGAACCTTCTGTTCTCCACAGAACCCCAAGTTCTTCATTCTTCATAGCAGCACTTTTTGGTTATAGCAGAGAACTAAAGATTGAACTAGATGTTTATCAGTTGTGGGGTGCTTCTACAAACTGTGGCGTGTGCATGGAATGGAATGTTACTGTGCTGTAATAAATGATGAAGGTGCCAGATTCAAATGCCTTGTGCATTTTGAACACGTGAGGAATGAAGTGAGCAGAGCCAGGACAATAATTTACATGACTACAGCATTAGAAAGAAAAATAATTTTAAGAGACATAAGAGCACTGACCAATGCAATGATCAGCTTCAGCTCCAGAGGACCAAGGAAGAGGGATGCTTCCCAGTTGCCACCTCTTGATAGGGAGGTGAAGGAATATGGGTACAGATTTAAACATGTGTTTTTGAATTTGAAGAGTATATAGGTGGTTTTCATTTCTATACAAGCTTGATATGGGGGGAGTTTTTTGTTTTTCTTTAAATTGGAGGGGAAGGGTAGGGCACTGGGGAGAAAGAAAGAAAATGAAATGAAAAGCATTAATGAAGCACCTTAAAAAGTACTCAGAAGAGAATATAAGGATGTCTTTAGAGAAACACAAACGAGTGGATTTTTTTTGGAAATAATATGTTAAGATTTAGTGTATATGCTTAAGCCCAATCTGCATGTAATGAAATTTGCAGCTTTCATAAACTGTATTCTTTGTTCTGTCTATGGAAGTGTTCAGGTTTGTCAGAGTTAAATTCCAAATAACAAATCTTTTTAGAAAACTAAAGTAAATAGTTATCTTCTAAAAATATAATCTGGAATCAGAAAAATGCTATGCCTTTTGCAGAAAAGCAGCAAACTTACTTTCTTCAATATGAATGGACTTTGTAAGTAAAAATATTAATAAAATTTGGTTTTCTTTGGCTTGTTGACTGAAAAGTCAATAAACATTTATTACACACTTTCTGTGTGCAAGGTACTATGCTAAATAATGGGATACAAAAGAAAGGCAGGATAAATAGGAAATAATCGACAGATGTAAGGCACTAGAATTAAAAGAAATTAGGAAAGGCTTCTTGCGGAAGTTAAGATTTTAGCTGAGAACTGAAGGAAATTTGGAGAGCCAAAAGGTAGAGATGAAGAGGGGAGAACATTCCAGGTGTAAAGGACAGCCAGTGAAAATGCCTGGGACTGAGAGATGGCATGTGTTTGAGGAACATTAAGGAAAGGTGATTCTATGTGTATTGGAAATGGACTTTCTGTCACGTTAACCTTCATTTATAATCTGTTCTTCATACTTTGTTTAATTAGCTGTTAAATATAGTAAGAGGCCATTGGTTATGAATTTTTATGTGTCTGAACTCATGTAGTGAAAATCCGCGTGTGTTCTTTTTGTTTTCCACAGACATGGTTAGCAAGAGATTGTCCTGCTCTTCGAATTATTTCTGTGGAGTATGACACCACCCTTAGTGATTGGAGAGCAAAGTGCCCTGTGGAAAGGTAATAAAAAAATGTATGTCAACTGAGGAGGAAGAGGAAAGGAACTCGAGACATACGGACCTCATTATGGTCACTCATGGGTGATGAAGTGCTTGAAACAGGAGAATTTCTTCTTCCAAAGAAATATTTTGACCTCACCTTTTTATTCATGATCAGTACAAGAAAACAGTCAAGTTGTTTAAAGTGTAATATGTTGTAATGTTGAACTTTTGACGTGGATTTTTTTTTTGTTTGATTTATTAGGATTTTGCTGTAATACAATCTCCCTTTTCTGTTAGAAGTCATATACGTATGTATTAGATGTATAACATACAGGAGTTCCTATCCACCCCATTTTGGGATGAACATTGACAATCTAGAATGCTTCCAGAGGAGAATGACTAGAATAAACCATATCACATAAATAATAGTAGAAGAAACTAGAGATGTGTGAGTGGAGGAAAGAAGATGTAGGGAAGATATTATATAGATGTCTAAATATTTGAAGGACCTAAGAATGAAGCCAAGATGGCAGAGTACTAAGTATGAAGCAATATAGCTGAGCTCGGAGCCTCCACAAAACTCCAAATAGATCTAGAAAATGCTCCAGATCAAATCCTGATAGGGAAATCTAGAAAAAGGAACATTATGTCATTTGTCTAGCCCAGTTAAGCTCAGGGAGACAGAAATGTCTGTAGATACTGGGAACTTTTGGGGCCTGTAACATGCAGTGTGTAGGAAGACCCTAGTATCCTAAGAGAGGCAGTACACCAGAGCAAGAAGAAGTCCCAAACCTGTTTTGGGGAACTTTGATGGGAACAGGTGCCAAGTGGCAGCTTTGCCATCCATTAATTACTCAATTCTGAGTCACAGATCCAAGGTGGTGTATCAGCAAGCACCCCAATATCCCCAGGGTGACTGCCAACACAGGTTCTTAGATCTGCTTTTCAAAAGGAAAGCAACTCAAAATGGGTTAACAAGCTTACTTTAATCAAACAAACATACATTACCTAGTTCAGGGGAAAAAGGTCAGCACCCCGAACTTCAGAGTTACAGAACTTACAGATCAAACAGACAGGCTTCCAAACTGTCCAAACATTATATCAATACCAAATCACAGTTACCAGAGAGGGAAGCATCAACATCTGGGTTTTCAAAGCCGGGGGGCTCTCAACAACGGCTTCCCAGAGTCTCACCTGGTCAAGTCACACAACACTTCTCAAAGTGAGCCCCAAAGCAAAGCCCCTCATCAGAGTTTATATAGCCTTCTCCTGGCTCAAAGAATGTAACCACCCTTTTGATCCACTGCCCAATCACACAGCATCAAGGTGTAGTCATTCCTGAAAACCAAGCCTCCCACCACAGGCTCCATGTGACCACATTCAGCCTATTAGGAGGCAGAGCATATTTTCAAATCAAGGAAGGTTTTCAGAGTCTCTTAAAGCCAATCAAAGTCTCTTAAGCCAATCAAAGGGCCTAGGGGCAGGGAAGATCTTTTAAATCTGCATTTCCATTACAGGTGGACTGAGAGGGGGACCTGTACACAGGAATGGCATCCCTAGGTAGCTGGGCTCTGGACCAAGTACTGAGAAAGGAGAAAGTTAAGCAGCAACTACAGCTTCTTACTGTTTAACTATCCCACATAATCAGGGTGTGCCAAGTAGGCGTCTGTACAGAGGAAAGAGTGGAGGCAATGAGTGACACTCGAACCTCATGCATCTGAACTGACCAAAGGAAGGAGGACTATGTATGTACCATTGTGTAAGAAGTACATTTCACTCAACAGGCAAATAGGAGAGAAAAGAGGGAAAGGGGAATTAGTGGGAAATCTATAGCATATATTCAATTCGCAGTTGAAGTGTCTGCTCTGAAAAATTTGATCTTTTTCACACATTCTCATGCCTCTTTTTGTTTTGTTCAGGAAGTCCATTGCTTACAGAAGTCATGAACTTCTCAGGAAACTGAGAGCTGCTGGTGTAGGAGATAGGCCAATGATCTGGGTGTCACATAGTATGGGAGGTGTGTATATTTCCATTTCTTTTGTCCTTTCTTTTTTTGAGCCAATTTTTTTTTGTTTGTTTTGCTTAAAATTACAAATGAATAACCTGGACATTTGAACCCAAGTGCTTACAGGCATTCTTCTTGATCAGATTTGTAAAATGTGTGGTTGTCTTTATTGACATGTGAAAACCAGTCTGTCAGATCATATATAATAGAAACCACAATTAGCAATAAAAATTAGTAATAAATGTCTGTAAGTGGCTTGATTGAGTTTTTATTTTACTGGCATCAGTTGGCTGAATCATGATATTTTGCAAAACACAGTTTGGTTTTTTTTATATTCCCAGAATAGCATTCCTTTCCGCAACTTTGATAAGGAGACTGAAGAAACTGCTCATCTAAAAAGAAAGATCTCTATTTTGTTAGATGTAAAATAGGATGTTAAGCAGGGTCAAACCAACATTGAAACCAATTTGTAGCTTTTTAATTTCATTCCTATTGGGAAATATACATTTAATAGCACACATTGTCTTGTCAGCAAAAGACTGAACCTTCAATACTAATTCTTTTTCTAAATAAGTTTTTATTGATGTCTTCTGTTTTTTACATCATCATAGTTATCCCCCCAGATCCTTCCTCCCCTTCCCACTGAGTCTTTGCATATGTCAGATAGTATTGAGACCACTCAACATGAGCTCCCTCTTTTCACCTCTTCGTCTTCTCTTATCATTCATATGCCTTCTTCCACTATCAACTCCTTCCCTGTTTCACATAATGAGAGGTGGCCTTGCACCTTGCCAGGGCTGCGCTCTCACATTTCATCCCTTCTCCTCCAGCAGATCACCCCCTCTGTTATCCCCTTCTTTCATCCCCCTTCTGTCGCTGATCTTCATCTCTCCCCGTCTGCTGGCTTCTTCCCTGCATGCTCATGCCCCTCTCACCTTCAGAATATCTTCACTTGATCCTTCCATCCCTGCTAATTATTGTCTTGTGTCTCTCCTGCCTTTTGTGACTAAACTTGAAAAGGCCATGAGCGATAGGTGCCTCCGTTGTCTCTCTTCTCACTCTCTCCTTTACCCACGACAATCTGGCTTCCTACTTCGTCATTGCACTGTTACCAGTGTTCTCTTAATGACTAAGTCCAGTGGCCCTTTCTCAATGCTCATTCTCCTCAACCTCTTTGCAGCCTTTGATACCGTTGATTGTTTCCTTCTTGACTCTCTTCCTTTTGGGTTTTTGAGACACCCCTCCCTGCTTCTCCTCCTACCTGAATGCTCCTCAGTTCCCTTTGCTGGCTCTTCATCAAGATGATACCCTCTCACATGGGTATCCCACAGTGTTCTGTCCTGGGTCCTCTTTTCTTCTCCTACTATACATCAACGCCCATGGCTTTAATTACTATTTCCCTGTTGATGATTCTCAAAGTCTACTTATCCTGCCCTAACCTTTCTGCTGACCAATCTCACATTATCACCTGCCTTTCAGAAATCACAAACTAGATGTATACTAGGCATCTTAAACTCAGCATGTCCAAAAATTAGCTCGTTGCCTTCTTCCCTAAGGCTACCCTGCATCTCTTTCTCTATTACTGTAGAGGGTAGCATCATCTCCCCAGTTCTTCAGGCTTGGAATCTAGGAGCCATTCTGGATGGCTAATTTTCTTTCATCCACTGCCTCCTCCCTGCCCTGTCGTATTCAATCTGTTGCCAGAGCCTGTTGACTTCACCTTTTTCAGGATCTCTCAAATACTCCCCCTTTCTCATCGCTGGCACTGCCACTACTCTGGTGCAGGCCTTCATCACCTCATGCCTGAACTATTGCAGCAGCTTGGCAGTGGGTCTTCCTGCCTCACGTCTTTTCCCCACTCCAGTCCATTCTCCATTCAGCTGTTAAGGTGGTTTTCCTAAAAGGCAAACCCAGTCATGTCGCCCTTCTCCCCCGACTCAGTAAACTGCAAAGGCACTTTATTGCCTCCCCATTCAAATACAAAATGCTACGTTTGGCTTTTAAAGTCCTTCATAACCAGGCCCCTCCTACCTTTCCAGTCTTCTTACACCTTCCTCCCCAGCTCCTGTTCTGCATTTCAGTGACACTGACCTCCTCGCTGTTACGTGAATAAGACACCAGCTCTCAGCTTCAGGCATTTTCTCTGGCTGTTCACCATGTTTATCATACTTTCCTTCCTCATCTTAGCCTGCTACTGGCTCATCTTTTATAGGAAGCCTTCTTATTTCTAGTTACCTCTCCCCTGTTTGCTTCTTGTTTATCCTGTACATAGCTTGTTTCTGCACATTTGTCTGCTTGCTGTCTCCTCCACCAGATTGTGAGCTCTGAGGTCCCAGCACTTATCAAAGTGCTTGGCACACAGCAGGCCTAACAAATACTTATTGACTTACTGGTATTTTTAAAAAGCTAAAAAAAAGAAGAAAAATTAATACATTGAAAAAATCTGAAAACACGTGCAATGTGGCGACCTCTGGACCTCCCTCCTCCATGAATGGGAGGGGTGGGGACATCTTCTCCTCCCTCTTCATTCAAGTCGTGCTCACGCTGTATGATTTGTGTGTGTGTGTGTGTGTGTGTGTGTGTGTGTGTGTGTGATTGTTCTCTCCGTCCGCATTTTTGTGACTATTGTCTCTATTTTTCCCTTGGCTCTGCCTGTCTCGTGCAGATCTTGCCCTTTTTCTTTGTATTTATCACATCCATAATTTCTTGCAGCAGAGTAACATTCCATTGATTCCATTGCACCACAAATTGTCTCGCCATTTCCCAGCCAATGAGCATCCACTTTGTTTCCAATTCTTTGCTATCACAAAATATGCTGCTATAAATGTTTTGGTGTACTTGGGAACTTTTTTTATTGATGACTTCTTTGGCCCAGTAATGAAGTCTGTGGTTCAAAGGGTAGAGATTTTTAGTCACTTTATTTGCGTAATGCCCTATTGCTTTCCAATATGGATGTAGCCATTTCACAATTCCATCAATAATGTATTAGTGTTCCTATCCTTCCACAACCTCCCCAACCTTCACTCTTCCCATTTTTGACTATTTTGCAGGGTGTGAGGTAGAACCTCAGGGTTGTTTAGATTTGCTTTTCTCCTATTGAGAGTGATTTGTAGATGAGGTAGTTGTGAATACTTTGCAGTTCTTCTTTTGGGAACTGTTCTTATCCTTGACTACTTATCTACTAGGGAATGGCTATTAGTCTTATATGTATTTATTAATTGGATCTTGGATAACAAATCTTTATCAGAGAAATTTTATATAAATTTTTTCCCCATTCACCTGCTTTTTTTTTAGGTCCATTAATTTTGTCAATTAACTTTTCTGTTGCATGTAATTAAAATGATCTATTTAATCTTTTGTAATTTCCTTTCTTGTTTGGTTAAAAATACATCTTACCCATAGCTGTGAGAAGTGTATGATCTATTTATCTTACAATATTGTTATAGTATGATCTTATATATTAAGGTTACATGTCCATTTAGAATTTATTGTGAAATATAGTATAAGGTGATCATCTAAACTTAATTTCTCCCAGATTGCTTTCTAGTTTTTCACACAGTTTTTATCAATTAAGGAATTTTTCAAACACTGAGTTATTGAGTTCCATTGTTTCTGATTCTCTCTTGGCTAGTCTGTTCCATTCATCTCTCTCTGTTCTATAAAACATCCTTTTGGTAATTTGATAAGTATTGCATTAAAAGCATAAATTAACTTTGGTAGTATTTTCATTGTTTATTTTATTAGCACAACCTTAACCTTGAGTACTGATTATTCCTACAGCTATTTAAGTTGTTCTTTATTTCTTTAAGGAGCATTTTGTAATTAAATATATACAAATCTTTTGTGTGCTTTGCTAAAAATCTATCCCGAGATAGTTTTTTTTTTCATTTTGTAGTTACTTGGAATGGGATTTCCTTGTTATTTCTTCTTGAGATTTGTTAGTATATAAAAATGATGTTGATTTTGTTTGTTGTAGAAGGGTGGGGTCAAGGAAGATGGCTCAGGACAGGATGTGTGATTCCACTGATTTAGGGAATTCCCAGGTAAGGAAGTTTCTCCCTGCCAGTGGAGGTTGATGCCTTCTTTGTAACTTACAGACATATTTGGAACACAAAAAGATTAAGGGTCATACATATGCCAGTATATGTCAGAGGTGAGACTTGAGCCCAGTTCTTTCACTTTTCATTGCTAGCCTCCACCCCCTCTTACCATGTTGCCTCTCAAGGAAGATTCTGGATTTCTGGTAGACCAGTTTGCCTGGGTTTGAGGAAGAAGTGAATAGTGAGCAACTACCAGATGTAGACAGTGTTTTCAAGAAATTTTATGTAGAGGAAGTAAAAGAGATGGGATCATAGCTGGATGAGGTATAAGAGCCAAGGGAAGCCTCTTTTTACATTGGAGAGATCCAAGTGTATTTCTAAGTAGATGGGAAAGAATGAATGGAGAGCCAGAGATTGAAAATGCATAAGAGAAGGAGATGGTAGGAGAAGCAAGAGGGGACAGGATCAAGGAACTAGCTTTAGTGAGTAATAGAGAGTAAAGACAGCCTCTGTGATCAAATAGAAGAAAGGCCTTGAACATCAGAAGTACCAGCTGGGTGCCCGACACTGTGCTGAACACTTTACAGTTATCTCATTTGATTCTCACAATAATCCCTGGAAAGTAGATATTATTATCCATTTTACAGTTGAGAAAACTGAGGCTGATGAAGTGATTTGCCCAGAGCCACACAGCTGGTGAATATCTGAGGCAGGATTTGAATTCAAATCTTCCGTACTCTACACATGGTGCTCTATCAACTGCCACCAACTGCCTCAAAAACAGGAAAGTATCCAGGTGGTGCAGTGGGTAGGGCACTGATCTGATGTCAGGAAGACTTGAGTTCCAGTGTAGACTCAGATATTTACTAGCTGTGTGACCTTGGGTAAGTCTCTTCTTTTCAGCTCCATTTTTCTCATTTGTAAAATGGGGATAATAACCGCCCTGACCTCACAGGGTTGTTGTGAGGGTGAAGTTGAGATGATTTTTGTAAAATGTTTAGCCAGTGCCCAACACATATTAAGTGCTTAATAAATGTTTGTTCCCTCCTCCCAAGCCAGTCCAATTAGATGGGAGCATGGAATGTATGGAGGGAAGGAATATGAGAAAGGGAGAAGGGTAGGATAGTACAGATTGTAGAGGCTCTACAGTCACAACTTATTTAATTAATAAGTAACCAGTGAAGGTTTTTGAGCAGAGGTGTGACCTGATAATATTTATATATAAGAAAGATTTCTCTGGCA
Source organism: Gymnobelideus leadbeateri (assembly GCA_011680675.1). Lineage (NCBI taxonomy): Eukaryota > Metazoa > Chordata > Mammalia > Diprotodontia > Petauridae > Gymnobelideus > Gymnobelideus leadbeateri. The sequence continues at coordinate 239,993 of WOXC01001588.1, read as the reverse complement.
GCAGTCTGAGGATTGTTTAGTTGTAGGAGAGCACTTAGAATGAGGTTCTTGCAATAGTCCCATTCATTTTCTAACCATTTATTAAGCTCCTACTGTATGCCAGTAGGCACTGTGCTAAATGACAAGAATGCAAAGCAAAAAGCAAAACTAGTCTTTTTTAAAGCAGGAATAGAGGGACAGAGAGGGGAAATGCTGAAGTACAAGTCATAGTTACTTGGATACCACGATTATTTTTCTAGATTTAGATTGCTGCCTCAAAAGGAACACAAAACTTCTTGCCTTTTTTGTCTACTTGCTTAACATGGATTCTTTCTTTTGTGTTTCTTAGGCCTTCTTGTAAAAAAGATGCTGGTGGATGCTTCTAAGAAACCAGAACTTAATTCCCTAATAAACAATACCCGGGGAATGATTTTTTATAGCGTACCTCACCATGGTTCCCATTTGGCTGAATATTCTGTTAACATCAAATATCTGCTGTTTCCTTCTGTGGAGGTCAAAGAACTCAGCAAGGGTAATACTTATTTTGTTACTTCCTGACAACAAGGATTTGATTACTTTGTCAAATTAACAAGTGATATCAGAAAGGTTAACAGAGAAAATATTGTTTCCTAAATGAGCAAAAATTGAGTTTAAAGAATAACTCAGTAATCTAATTTTATGTATACTATAGTATAGTAGTTTATTATTTCTTACATTTTGCAAGTTAAAGAAAATTATCATAATGCAGCTTCACCTACATGGAAGGTCTTTTGTAGTATTATGGGGTGTAGTGTTGTGTTGTATTTTGGTTTGGTTTTTTTGTTTTGTTTTGTTTTTGGTTATAGTGCTCCTTATCTGTGTATCTTTGCCTATTTAATTCTTGTTTACTTGTATATGGATTATTGATTTAGTGGTTTATCCATGACAAAATCTTAGCTTTAGTAAGGTTTTTCCTTGTCTTTTATTACATCCTCAGCTAGGGTTTGTACAAGGAATAACAATTAATTTTAATGTCCTAAGCACAATTAGAAAATTAGAAAGGAAAACGAAAGTTATATGTCTCAGCCACTTTTTTTAGAGTACCTGTGTGTTAGATTTCTATGAGTTTGGAGAATCACAAGTTCAGACATTTGTAAACTAGATTTTGGCATTTTATTTAACATTTATTATAGTATCAATATAATATCCAATATATTACAATATCAGTAATATTCATTATAATATTTTAGTGTTTACAACCTCAGCTGACAATTTTTTCAAGACTTCTACTGTGCATTTCAATTAGGTGAGGTAATTTTCCTGATTGTTGTTCTTTCTTTTTCTCTTCTTCTCCCTTTCTATTCTTCAAGATCATCAAAACATAACAGAACAATTCCCAGGCCCTCTTTCTAAGTAGACTACCTCTGTGGTGATAGGGTTCAAGTGACACATTTATCTTCTCTCCATATTAGAATGAAAATAGTTTGTCTTTGGTTAGTCCCTTATACTTGTTCACTCATCTTTATCTTTTTATGTTTTTTTATCCTGTGTTTGCACTTAAAATAGCTAATATTTATATTGCACTTACTGTACATCGGTCACTGTGTTAAGTGCTTTACAATTATTTTTTCATTTGATCCTCACTATAACCCTGTGAGGTAGGTGCTATTATTATCGTCGTTTTACAGATGAGGAAACTGAGGCAAACAGAGATTGAGTCACATAGCTAGTAAGTATCTGAAGCTGAATTTGAACTCAGATCCTCCTGACTCCAGGCTCAGTGCTTTATCCACTGAGTCACCTAGCTTTACCCCACTTCAAAGTTTCTGTGTAGTTTTGGTCTTTTCATCAGGAATCTATTTCATTAAAGATTCTTTTTTCCCCTACAAAATTATACTTGGTTATTTTGGGTAAGTTATTCTTGTCTGTACAACCATGTCTTTTGCTTTCTGGAATACCATATTCCAAGCTCCCTATTTCTTTATAATTGTGGCTGCTAAATCCTTTGTGATTCCCAGTAGTGTCTTCTTGGTTTATGAATTCTTTCTTTCTGACTGCTTGCAGTATTTTTCCTTTGATTGGAAGCTCTAGATTTTGGTTATTATATTCCTTGGAGGTTTCATTTTATTTTTCTTTCAGGAGATGACTGGTGGATTCTTTCTGTTTTGCTGTCTGGGTCTAAGAGGTCTGGGCAGTTTTATATTTCTTGAAATACGCAGATTTCAAGTAGTCCAGTGATTCTTAAATTATCTCTCCTTGAACTATTTTTCATGTTTTTCTATGAGTCTTTTGACCTTGTTTTAATATTACTTGTCTAATGTCTTGGATCATTGTATTCATCAAAGTACCTAAGGCTTTCACAGTGGATGAGCATTACAATATTGATGTTACTGTGTACAGTGGTCTCCTGGTTCTGCTCACTTCACTCTGCATTAGTTCATAAAGGTTTTTCTGAAATCATCCTGCTGGTCATTTCTTACAGTGTAGTAGTATTCCATCATGATCATATACCACAGCTTGTTCAGCCATTCCCCAGTTGATGGCCATCCCATTGCTTTCCACTTCTTTGTCACCACAAAAAGAGCTGCCATTAACATTTTTGTAATATAGAGCCTTTCCCTTTTTCTTTAATCTCTTTGAGATAAAGATCTAGTAGTGGCATTGCTGGATCAGAGGGTATGAACTGTTTTATAGCTATGTGGACATAGCCCCAAATTACTCTCCAAAATGATTGGATCAGTTCACAACTCCACCAGTAGTACATTAGTGTCCCTGTTTTTCCACATCTCCTTCAGCATTTGTCATTTTCCTTTTCAGTCATGTTAGCCAATCATATAGGTGTGAGGGTGTACATCGGATTTGTTTTAATTTGCATTTCTTCAATCAACAGTGATTTAGAGGGGCGGCTAGGTGGTGCAATGAGTAGAGCGCTGGCCCTGGAGTCAGAAGGACCTGAGTTTGGATCCAGCCTCAGACACTTAATGCACACAAACAAAAACCTAGCCATGTGACCTTGGGCAAGTTACTTAACCCCAACTGCCCTCCAAAATGCAAAAAAAAAAAAACAACAGTGATTTAGAGCATTTTTTCATATAACTATTGATAGTTTTGATTTCTTCTTCTGAAAACTGCCTGTCCATATACTTTGACCATTTATCAATTGGAGAATAGCTCTTATTTTCATAAATTTGACTCAGTACCCTACATATTTTGGAAACAAAGCCTTTACCAAAGAAAATTAATGTAAAAATTCTTTCCCATTTTCCTGCTTTCTAATTTTGACTACATTGGTTTTGTGTAAAAATTTTTTAATTTCATGTAATCATAATTATCCAGTATACTTCCCATGATCTTCTCCCTTATTTGGCCATAAACTTTTCCCTTATCCATTGATCTGACAGTTAAAATTTTCCATGGTGTCCTAATTTGCTTATGATATCACTTTTTATGTCTAAACTATCTACCCATTTTGACCTTGTTTTGGTATACTGTGTGAAATATTTTACAATTTTCCAGCAATTTTTGTCAAACACTCCATTACTGTGGTCATTTACTACTATGTGTGTGTACCTGATCTATTCTACTGATCCACCACTCTATTTCTTAGCCAGTACTAGATTGTTTTGATGATTACTGCTTTGTAATAGAGTTTGAGGTCTATATTGCTAGGCTGCCTTCCTTCACATTTTTTTTCATTGATTCACTTGATATTCTTGATCTACAAAATAATTCTTTGGTAGTTTAATTGGCATGGCACTGAATAATTAAATAAGGTTAAGTAGAATTGTCATTTTTATTATATTGGCTCAACCTACTGTAGCAGCAAGCACCCCAACATCCCCAGGGTAGCTGCCAACACAGGTTCTTAGATCTGCTTTTGTAAAGGAAAGCAACTCAAAATCAGTTAACAAGCTTACTTTAATCAAAGAAACGTATATTACCTAGTTCAGGGGAAAAAGGTCAGCACCCCGAACTTCAGAGTATACAGACAGATCAAACAGACAGGCTTCCAAACTGTCCAACAATTATCAATACCAAAATCACAGTTACCAGAGAGGGTTTTCAACATCTGGGTTTTCAAAGCCAGGGGGCTCTCAACAACGGCTTCCCAGAGTCTCAACTGGTCAAATCACACAACACTTCTCAAAGTGAGCCCCAAAGCAAAGCCTCAAATCAGGGATTATATAGTCTTCTCCTGGCTCAGAGAATGTAATCACCCTCTTGACCAATCACACAGCATCAAGGTGTGGTCATTCCTGAAAACCAAGCCTCCTACCACAGGCTCCATGTGACCACATTCAGCCTATTAGGGGACAGAGTATACTTTCAAATTAAAGAAGGTTCTCAGAGTCACTTAAGTCAATCAAAGTCTCTTAAGCCAATCAAAGGGCCTAGGGGCAGGGAAGATCTTCAAATCTGCATTTCCATTACACCTACCCATGAGCAGTTAATATTTCTCCAGTTGTTTAGCTCTGTCTTTATTTGTATGAATCTCCTTCTTGTAATTTTATTCATGTAGTTCCTAGGTTTGTCTTGGCAAATAGACTCCCAAATACTTTATATTGTCTGTCATTATTTTAAATGGAATTTCTCTATCTCTTTCTGCTGAGTCTTGTTGGTAATATATGTAGAAATGTGACTTTTTGACTTAAAATAATAAAAGTTTCAAATTAAGGGGAAAAAACTTTTAGAAAAACATCTTATTTGTTTCAGTACCCTCTTATCTTTTTCTGTGTTTTTTAGATAATGGTATCTTTAAAAAAAAATTGGTGTATTCCATGTGTATGTCCTGTTTTCTGTGTTTTGTATTATTTTATATAATTGACTCAATTTTCCAAGCATACTTCAAATATATACTGCTAGTTAAATTTAAAAGGCAAGTGGTCTTTTTTGTGTATGAGATTAAATAACATAATGGTTCATTTTTATCTTTAATGTTTCTACAGATTGTCCTGCACTTAAAGAACTTCATGATGACTTCCTGACATTTGCTAAGGACAAGAATTTCCAGGTGTTGAATTTTGTAGAAACACTGCCGACCTACATAGGTAGCATGATTAAGTTACACGTGGTGCCAGTGGAATCAGCAGGTGTGTGCTCTTTTGCAACCTGACTAATAGGTTTCTTGAATTACTGTTTATGTGCTGGAGATACGAAGTCCCAGCCTTTGAAGACGTTCTGTTCTACTGGGGGGAGACAACATACTTCTGTATCAAAAGAGATTCCAGAAGATTAGTGTAGATTAGCTTCATGTAGAAGATGGGCCACAGTTATTAAATCTGCATTTGGTGTCTTTTAAAAAGGGATGTAAGGAAGATTCAAGAAAGAGAACGGCACAAGGTTAGAAAAAAAGAGTTTAAAAACCCTTTAAAAAGTTAAAAACATTTTTCTTGAACTTGAAATATAGACTAAAGTGGTTGTTGTCACATCATCTTTTCTTGCTATCTGCTGCCATATTTTTATTTCTTTCAGTTCTGTCATATTCCTTCTCCATCTTGTCAAGGCATCACTTCTCTTTCCCTCTAATTCTTTTCTTAATTCTCCTTTCTCACCAAAAGTGGGTTTGAAACAACCATCAAGAAACTCTCCCTACTAACCCAAGAAACATTCAAAAGATTGTGTGTGTGTGTGTGTGTGTGTGTGTGTGTGTGTGTGTGTGTGTGTGTGTGTGTGTGTGTGTGTGTGTGGAGGGGAGAATAAGGAATGAGTCCAGTGAAAAAGTTTGAGAAACCCTAGTTAAATTAAGTTATAAATACTCACTCCAAAGATGCATTTAATTTAATCAGGTCAGATGACCTCAAAGATAGTGGCTTTGGGATACCACTAATTACTAATTAAGTTGCCAGAATTGCAGTGTGAAGAATGTTAAGGAAAAACTAATTAATTCATGGAGCCAGGATGGCATAGTAGCAGGAAGAAGTACAGCAAGCTCCATCTATCTTCTCCTCCTGCCTCAAATAAAAATCCTCCAAACTGAATTCTGATGAGGAAATCTTAGAAAAAATTACAGTGAGTTGGACACTGGGGTTAGGATACCCTTCAGAGCATGCTAATAAAAGGAAAGCCTATATACCAGGGTGAGAAGATTCTCAGATTCAGAATCCAGCATCCTATAAACCTGGGTATGGGGCAGGGCCAAGTGTAGTTCTGTCATTCACTATCCAGTTCCAGGTACCAATCCAGACCTGACAATCTCAGACAAAGCTGAGAACCCTTTCAAGAAGGTATTCTTCAATCAGCCTCTTTCCTTAAAATCTAAAGTATTTTCGCTGTCTTGCTTTTCCCCAGATTTGGGTATTGGAGATCTAATTCCAGTAGCAGTTAATCATCTGAATATTTGCAAGCCAAAGAAGAAGGACACTTTCTTGTACCAACGTACCTTACAGTTCATTCGTGAAACATTAGCTAAAGACCTTGAAAACTAATAGGTCTTAATTCTTAATTCTTTTCTGTTATGTGGACATGATGCCAGGCATTTTTGAGATCTGTGGAGCTGAGAAGACCCAGTAGATAAGACACCAAGGCAGTCTGGACTACACTGAAGACAGCAGGATGCTGTTCAGAAATAGATGAAAGATGGAGCACAAGCAGAGGTGGCAATAAAGACTGAGTAGCTGGGATTCTCTTCCATTAAGGACTTTTTCTGTGCATCTGTTTATAGTCCACACTTTAAAGTGGCGGCATCTGAAAGGGAGCTGAAGTGTTCTTCATTTCTGTTGTGACAGGCCCCCTGACTCCCACCAGAAAAAACATTAGTGGACCTGAAAAGGCTCAAGTGCCATCATGCACTTCTTAACCAGAAAAATCTGCCACTTGATGGATACTTGAAATGGGGAGCAGTTACCACTAAGGACCAAAATAGATTAGATTTTGATTTTATTTTGGGTCTCACAAGGGCAGCAGACTTTTAAAAAGTAATAAACCCCACTTAGGGTGTCTGCATTTCAAAGCTGGCTTTTTCACATCTGAGTGACTGAACTGGCATCACCTTAAGCTAACCTTTTAAATAATGTACTATATTCTACTGTTAACTTATTCTCAGACAAGGAGCGAGGGTTGTTGATTAATCCAGTGTTTAAGTATCAAATAAACCTGTATTTAAAAAAAAAAAACCATACTTGTGCAACACTTAGAACTACTCAGTGATACTGTATGATACCTAGTTTGGATTTGGCAGACATTTCCTTTCACAAACTAGGAAATTTTTTTTAGAGTGGTGGAGGATGAATACATGTATAAGAAAACAAACGATGATTGTCAATCCTACTATTTATAAAAGTAGAAATCGGGCTGAGAGGAATATTGTTGCATCATACAGATGTGACAGATGATTGAAAGTTCAACATATCTAGTTACCCAGTTGTTTGGGAAAGAACTAAGACTAGAACTCACAAAAGTAAACCTGTAGGTTTTTCTAGCCCCTAGCTCTTGTGAAAGTGGGATGTTTTAGTATGGAATATTTCCTTTTTATCTTCTCAACTAATAATTCACAACTAAAAACAAATAGTTTTTAAAAGTACTTTTAATTAGTTTGTTAGAAAGAATGGTATGCAACTGTTTCTGGAAATCAAAGCAGCAGCTCTTCCTCTTATTAAGGTCTGGAAAAGATGTCCAACTTTGCTTCGAACTTATTGTAAGTTTGCAGGCAAATTACCTTACCTTCTAGTGTGTAGATACACTGAATGTTGATGAAAATACTAATAGTACTGGATGCTAAATAGCACTTTAAAATCTGCAGTGTATTTTAAATGCATTGTTTCATTTGGAACATCACAATAGCTCATGAGATCAGGAGTTTTCCCTCATAAAGATGAAATGACACTGTGTTTAGCTGCCATTGGCTTTTAAAAACAAGGCACATAAATGATGATGCAAAGTAATAAGAATAATTTGAAACTGATTTGAATCAGTTCAGAAAACAACCACTTTACTAATAGGTTAATCATTAATGGTTTGTTTTCAATGCAACTTCTAGAAAAGACTCATCTTTTTCTTCTTCAAGATCACCCAAGTTTCCTGACTACATTTTAATGTGATTGTTTAAATGATTCTGAGGGTGCCCATAATCATTATCATGTTTACAGACATGTGGGGCAGTTGCCAGGTACTGTAGGTTCTGCTCTTCAACATAAGCTCCAGTGAGACAGAAAGTTGCTATTTGTTATTATGGACTTTAACCCATCTCTCTTCCCTTAAAAACCAACAAGCACCTGCTTTACTGTTCACATACCTTAGGCAGAGGCAGAGATTGAGTTCTTCTCCATCGTTAGATATCACAGGTGGGAATCAGACTAGAAAGTAGAATGTGATAGATTTGCAACCGTATAGTACACCTCAAAGGAATGAAGATAGGTATTTCTTTCTGCCACATGGAGATTGAATGACGGGTGCCAGCATTTCACGACTGGAACTACTACATACGGCACAGTAATACAATGATGTTTACAATGTTTTCCCATTTGTGCTGTGTTCATACCTCACAGTGCTTTCCAGGTCCTTTTGTAATTACTGGAATTTGAGGCACAAACCCCGAATTTTCATTTTTCTGTACTGTTGGTACATCAGTGTATACTTTTATTGTCATTTTGTGTAATAATTTTGTGCCTGTGGGAAATGTTTAATAAAAATTTTAAAGTACCTATAGAACTGATTGAGCCCTTATGTTGGATCTTAAAGCAAGTATCTGCTAAATTGAAAGCACCTAAAAATGGACTAGAAAATTGCTTTTTTTAAAAAAGGTGGCATAATGCTACAAAAATTATCAAAGGAAGGCTAAGAGCATTAAAAGCCAAGCAGAATCTTCAGACTCAAGGATTGCCCAAATGATAATGAGCCACTTTATAAGAATTTAAATGATTAACTGTTTTAAGCACTGTCTTTCCATAATACAAAGTCAATGGTGGTTCTGAATGAGAGAAGGGGAATACTATTAACCATAAATTTATTTACTCAGTATAATCAAAATTTCACCTCAGAGGGGTGGCTAGGTGGCACGGTGAATAGAGCACTGGCCCCAGAGTCAGGAAGACCTGAGTTCAAATCCAGCCTCAGACACTTAACACAAAAACTGGCTATGTGACCTTGGGCAAGTCACTTAACCCCAACTGCCTTCCAAAAAGGAAAAACAAAACAAAAAACAAAAGTTTCGCCTCAGGGACTTTGTGACTGCTTCCTAAAGCAGGTGATAGAGTTAAATGGAAGCATTTGAGTCATAGGATGCACTCCTTTTAAATATTGCAATTTAATTTGAAAATTCTTATTGGTTCCAAGCATAAATCAAAGTGAAATGCAAACATGGTGGTATCAAAATATTCCTTAATTGAGAATTCTGAGCGTCCCCACGGCCGGGGCCCTCTCATCTAAGCTTCCTCACTCCTCTCCCAGCTACCAAAGTGGCCGCCTTTTTAAACTCAAGCCGCTAAGGCACTTGCGGGCGCCGGTGCCAGGCAGGATGGCGGGGGGTGGGGGGGAGGGCTGCCTCAGGCATGTGGGCCATGGTGGGCTTTGGACTCATGACCAAGCAGACTTTCGAACCCTGATGCCCGCAATGTTTAGAACAGCAAGCTTTACAGCGCTGGGACAGAGAACGAGAACACTGAAGCCAGGTTTAGAACTTGACAGCGAGCAGTAGAGTGTGACAGGTAGGACCTGTCATCTATAGATTGTGGGGAGATTGTACTAGGAAAGCAACAAACATCAAAGTTATGTAAAAAATAAAAAATTAAGTTGATTAAAAAAATAAAAAATATATTCCTTAATCTGTTTAATACTCAATCTGCTGATTAAAGTGGACAGAGCACTAAGTGTGGAGGCCGGAAGACCTGGGTTCACATCTGTCCTCAGACACTTTCTAGCTGTGTGACCCTGGGCAAGCTGCTTTACCTCCATTGGTCTTGATCCACTGGGGAAGGAAATAGCAAAGCACCCCAGTACCTTTGCCAAGTAAACCCCAGGAGTGGTGTGCTTTGGTCCATGGGGTCATGAAGAGTTGGACGTTGACTGGAACAACATAAAAGCCCTTATTAAAGTTACCCTTGTGTACTGTTCAAGAAGAAATCAGCCATGAAGATGCTACTGAAATACAAGGGGCATCACATATTTAGCCTGTTTTAACTACCATACACACAGACACAGGACAGGAAAGACTCCTATATAAGCGAGCCTTTCCATGCCCCTCTCTCTAGGCTGTAATGCACACTCAGACCACATCTAGCCCAACAACTTTATTGGGAAAGGGCTTTCATTCTCACTGTACTTAACCAGTAATGGCTAAATTAAGTATTCCTGCTATAATCTCTTTGTCAAAGCAGGAAAAGTACTTGCTTTTCAATTTTTCTGAATAAGGTTTTTTCTCCTTTTGTAAATTATATATTCATAAATATATATAACATATTGTAAATTATATATTTATGAATATATAAAACTATTTGGGGGTGGGCTAGGTAGCGCAGTGAATAGAGCACTGGCCCTGGAGTCCAGAGGACCTGAGTTCAAATCCGGCCTCAGGCACTTGACACTTATTAGCCATGTGACTTTAGGCAAGTCACTTAACCCCAGTTGCCCTTCAAAAAAAATTTTTTTTAAACCATTTGCCTTATGGTTTACAAATGGCTATGTTCTCTGCTTGTTCAGGTTGGACTAAGGCTGTCAAAGCTGACAACTGAAGATTTCCAAAGGTTCCTTTTCTGTCTAAAAGTATGAATTAGTCAACTGTTAGTTTTATGGTTTTTTTAAAGAAACATTTAATAGACAATATTTACAACTTGAATACAAAAAAAAAAATTCCACTTCAAATAAAACATCACAGGTTTTCAACTGCTAAGTGGTTACAATTTACTTAGTAAATCTTTTTCTTAATTGCTTTCTCAACACACTTGATTCTCAACACACTTTATAATGGAGGAAGTACTTTAATAAATTACCTTGGGTTAGATGGACTTGCACCCCTGGCAGTGCTTCTATTAACATAATGTTTCAGCAGCAACTATTCCAAAACCTTCACAGAGATAAATGGTCCTTATTTCAACCATATTTACATGATTCTTAGCAGAACAAAGAAAATAGCATGTTGTACTATGGAAAGGACACTAACTTTGAATCTGTAGACTTGGGTTTGAATTGAAGCTCTGTCCCTCCTTTGCCCCTAATGAGACCTACCTTGGTAAAGTTATTTGACCACTTTGGGCTTCCATTTCCTCACCTATAAAATGAAGGAGAGGTTTGACTATGTGGGCTCTCATTCTCTTGCAGCTCTAAATTGATCCTATGTTATATTTCAGAAGACAGCACTATAACCCAATAGGCATCAGCAAAAACATACAGAGGCAAAGCTAAATTTTCAAAGTACCTAAATAACTCCATAGTAACTTGTAGCTTTTACAAACCATGATGCAACAAACCAAGTAGCAGACTAGCAGTAATCAGGTTTCATAGGACTATTTTAGTGGAAAAACCAAAAAAGCAAATTTGCAGAAGTAAATCCCCCACAGTGCTGCCTAGAACCAGGGGTTTTCAACTGGGTTCATGAATTTGGTAGAAAAAAATGTCCCATCTTTATTTCAGTGTAATTGTTTTCCTTTGTAATCCTATATAGCATTATTTAAGGATTTCTTATTCTAAAGTTTCATTGCTGAAGGGGTCCATGACATACCAGAGACCAAGAACCTAGATTATTATCATTGAACCTCTGCTTCCAGAGCACGTAAGCTGCCATTGTATAAACCCAAACTGCCAATTCTAAAAATGGGCACAGCCGTGAGGTGGGGTGACTTACTATTGTATATCAACTGACAATCTACTCTGCTAACACTTGCACAATCTCTATTTTCCTTTAATCTATCGGGTTTTTCTCTATTTACAAGTAACTTGAACAAAACAAACCAAAAACCCAACCACATCACATTCAACTTCTTCCAAACCTTCTTAACAGACTTTTTCCTTTCCAGTTTTTTCTTAGTCGATTGCTGAGCTGAAAAGTGAACTTTTGGAAAAAACATTGAGCCAGGATTCAGAAGACTTGGATTCTGGTTCAAGCTCTTATTCATCCTGAGATGATTTAACTTTTTAGCCTCAGTCTCCTAGCTGGTAACAAGTGGGGTTCATCCCTAAGTAGCCTGGCCCAGCACAGGGTTGTAGCAGATGCATATCAGAGTGCTTTCTCAATTTCTATATGGGTATCATTTGATTAACTGAGGGTTCCTAACATGTCCGTTTCATCTAAAAACTGACTCAAGATAAGAGGTTTGTCTTTTTTCAGAGAAGGCTAGTATTAATTTACTGAATATTAAAGAGAGCCCCTGGGACGGGTAGGTAGTGCAGTGAATAGAGCACCAGCCTGGAGTCAGGAGGATCAGAGTTCAAATGTGACCTTAGACACTTAACACTTACTAGTTGTGTGACCTTGGGCAAGTCACTTAACCCCAATTGCCCTGCCCCCCCCCCAAAGCAAAAAAATGCTGGCTATGGTAAGAAGTGAAAATGGCATGGTTACAACCAGTCTAGTCCTAATTACCTTCACCACAATGAAGTATTTAAGAAAAGGGGCAAAGGAAAGGAGAACTCTCTAAAAAAAAAAATACAGGTAGAAGAGGACATCCCTTGAATCCTGGTTCTGTATATAACATAGAAGAATGATTAAATATTCAAAGCATCTCAAAGAACCAAAAGGCCAAAATTTTCTGCTGGAAGATTAATACGATACTATAATATTTTGTTTTATCCTCTTAACATAACTACCCACCAGCTCTGGATGTCCTAGGGCCAAAACATTCAGAGGATTGTAACATACTGTCATTGTTTGGTTTGAAGCTACCCCCCCCCCCCCCAGAATTCCTAAAAGTGGTGTAACACCATGTTTATTCTTTAAAAATCAAAGTGAATTAAAAATAAAGAATTTTGGGAAACTCAAGAGTGTTAGAGAACCAAGATCACTAGCAACTGCTATCCATTCTATACTGTGTCTTATTCCTATACCGTGTCTGAAGTAGGGTTTAACCTTACTTGTGAGGAAGCATTAGTCATCTAGCTGAGCATGAGTAAACAAGTGGCATTCATTTGTGTCTCTGTGTACATGCTTAGGGTTCTCCTGCTATTTTCCCCAAGGGACCAATAATTTCACATGAAGAAAATCTGATCAACTCCAAGTGAAAAGCAGAGTAACTCAGGCCTAATAATTTTAAAAACAGAAACACTCCTACCACATTAAGTATTGTTTAAAGAGTCAGAAATCAGTGTGATTTTAGAGCTGGAGGGGAAAAAGTTAGAATACATATGTACATACATACATACATACATGCATACATACATACATATACACACACACGAAACCCACCTAAAGGAACAAAAAAATTTTGTCTCAGGGGTTGTTTGATGATGGCACATGTACTGCCCATCTAGAAAACTCTGGGTAGAAAGGCCAGGATAACGTGGACTCTCAATTGTGTACAATCACTAAACAAGGCTACTCATTTTGTGCTTATTTTGTGTGTGGAATATATGAGAAAAAGATTAGTGAGGTTTCATGTGGTATATTAGGTACATATGTAAAAACACATGCCAAGGATCTGTTGTAGTTTAAGGAATATACATCACATAGGACATGGTGCAAGGTTGGTTGATTTTTTTTAAGTCAATTTGAGCTAGTTTTAAAACACTAGGTGTAGGCTCAGTATAAATCCACAATCTTATGCATGTGGACAAAAATCTTATGACACAGGATTAATGGAATGGGTATTTGGTTCACTTTTGCTTACCTCTTCCAACACTACCTTCCACATGTTTTCAATTATTTTGGTCTCAGGGATTTTAAGCAAATTAGTTGACTGAAGGCTTACCGTTAAAGCAAGTCCAGTTTAAAGGTACTGGTGAGCAATCTATGGCACCATTGTGTCAGCTAGTTTCTACATAAAACACACGAGTATCTTGTGATGTGCAACATGTCCAAATTCAAGGAGAAATCATATGCTAGGGTAAAATACCCATTAGATTTTCTCTCTTAAAAATGCACACAATGAAACCTTTTTTAAGGGGTAGAGAAGTCAAGGGTGAGAAAAGATGAAGGTTCACAAAGAGAAAAAGAACCCAATATGCCCAAACCTGCAACAAAGCATTTTCTCAGTGGCTAAGGTGAAGGAATGACAATTGATCCTACTGATTAAAGATAAACTATTTTCAGAAAACTGTACAAGACACTTATATTTTCTCCAATGTACTGTTTAAACAGAAAAGAGGAAAATGTCCCCATTTGACAAAGAGGGAGTTTCTTATTGATGGAATTTACAATGAATGATATGTTGAGGGGAAAAGGACACACAACTTTACAAGGCAGTGAGTGTTTGTAAAGGTCTTTTTGTCATGTTTTCGCCAGTGGATCAAACAGCTGCAATGCTGTCCTCTTGTCTTCATCCTCACTGAGTATAACCCAGTGTTCAAAGTCTTTGTGTCCGTGGGCCAGTGAAGGCCCCACCCTAGCAGTTGGAGCACTTGTTTGTGCTGGGCTGGAAGATTCCCTTTTCGGATCTGGGGCGACTGAACCCAAAGGCTCAGCACTTTTAATAAGCCAGTCAGTGTTCAATAGCTTTGGGTGGCGGAGAAGACTGAGGAAAGGATCCGGATGCTCACCAAGAAGGGCAGCTGCCTCTGTCTTCCCAGCCTTTGTATTGTCAGCATGTAGGCTGGGCCCCAGAGAAGGGCTCAGGAGGTCTGCTTGTGAAGCAGCTGGGCCCAGGTCAAGCTGGTCGCCAGCCTGGGGGTGACAGTAATGGTTGTTGTTGCTGTTCCCACTGCAGCAAGTCACATCCTGAAGGAGCAAATTGTTGCCCTGCAGAACCTGTAGATGAAAAGCTGCTGGAGCCGACTTCTTCCTCCTGGGGGGAACCTTGGGAACTGGGGAAGAAGTTTCCAAAGGTGGTGGCGCCATGGCATCTCCTTCTGCAGAAGCTTGTCCTTCACTGCTGAGTCTTCTCTCGACAGTTCTCCCAGGCTGCAATGTTCTTGGTTTGGGGACAGGAGCAACTCGAGGGGACACCACTAGCATGGTGCTTTCAACACTAGGCTCTGGGGACCCAATTGGAAACTGGATGGCTTGTTGCTCAAACTGCTCTTCTGGGGATAAAGACTGAAAAAAACACAATGGAGATTAGTAAACAAGAATGGAAATGAAATTTGAAAATTCAGAGTCACTGGACACTCACAGGGGGGAGAGGACAGGTGGGAATGAACTAACATTCTAACATTAAAGTGTTGAGAATGACTGGCATGCTGGGAATGGGGATAGGAATGAGCCAAACAAGAAAGACTTGGGCGAGGAAGCAAAAATGGCAGCTCCCTAGGAGTTCATCCAGTAGGGATGGAAATGATGAAACCAAAGTCATGCTAAATGGTTGGGGGCAAACTTTTCCAGTGTGCCACACTAGGGATTACAGACTTCTTGCTAAAAATAAATGCCTCTGAAATCATTCCTCTTTTTGTTTGGTGGATATTTTTTCTTTATTCTGCACAAGATTAACAGTCTATTAGTGGTTTAATATGATAGCTGAGTGGGATGGCACTAAGAAGGCTGAAGGATTTTACTCATCACTGATGTCACAGCTATTTGAGTCATGCATGTGTTTTAAAAAAGATCATGAATATATAAACTTTACATGTCAATTTTACTTCCTGGCTTATGCTTCAAAATAACCATCAAACACACACACACATTAAACAGGCTATTTGTCCTAAACATTCCACTGTGAATGCCTATGTTCTCTCTCACACAGTTGTGTTGGCATTTCCTTTGGACCCTTAGGAGAAAAAACCAAAATTCCACAACCCACAACTTTTCTGAGAGTATTTTATTGCAACTCCCCTGTGGCAGCCTGGATATGTGGACACAATGCTGTTTGTGATGTAATTTTTTTTTTAAGAAAAGAATACAGACATATCAGGAAGAGGATGAGAAAGAAATAAGGATGAAAGATCAGATGAAGAGCAAAAGCACAGATGGCAAGCTAAAGTACATGGCACCAAAATAACTTCTACTGTCTACAAAGGTGAAGAGGTAGGTAAAGATGGTCATGAATGGATTCCAATGATGGCTAGGCCGGTGTTTACCAAATCTCTGGTTAACTAGCACATTCTGAGCTCAAACGGGGGATCCAGATGACTCTATGGGTGCCAGTCTTTGTGCTGCTACTGTTCTTACAAATTCATTTCTCTGAAGCAGTAAGCAAGGCGGAGAAGCTCGGGAGTGAGAGCAAAAGACAATCTGTAAGAGAAGCGGCGACGAGAACTGTCTGACCAATGTCCCTAGGCCACAGTCCAGAATGGCTCAAACACAACTTGGGGAACATTCCTAGCCATGATAAAACATTTTGAAATCAAGAAATAAAATTTGTGCACATGCATGCTGCAAATACAGGAAACTGAGGAATGCTCAGGACCTGATCACAGCTTCCTGCATTTTGAGGCTCTTGAGGACCCTTATGAAACTCATCACAGCTGTGGATTGTTGGAAGATAGTATACTATTTGTTTTTGGGGGTCTTTTTTTGACTCATCTAAAGCCAAGATGAGCCATGGAGGCAGTCACCCAGAATAGATTCCTGGAGGTCTGTTTATATCTTGGATTCCTGAATTGGATAATGAAAAAAGACTCAAATTCAGTTGGTTTGTGATGACAAAATATATATCCTTAACAAAAAAAAAAAATCTTCCTCCCCCCACTCTCTAACCTGCAACAACTTAAGGAAAGGAAAAACAAGTTTCTTTTGTCAGCATCTTACTTTTCCTGTCCTTCGTAGAGTTGGCTTCTTAATCACAGGAACTCTGGGTGCAGGTCGATGGGGGAGGAGCTGAGCTGTCTGAGAAGATGCCGGCTTGGACACATGAGACAAGGGTTCTGGTTTGGTGGATACTTGGTTCCTTAAGAAAACTGCATTTAGTGCTTCTTCTTGTGTTCCTGAAACAGAACAAAAATGTGTTTGAACAAATGAAAGTCTCTCTCCTGAGCAATAAAGGACAGGAGATTCCACCAGCTCCATTTCCAACGTGGGCTATGTGGCCCCTCCTCAAGCAGCATGGTGGTTCCCAACTCCTTGAGGCTCACCATCCTGCTCAAAGATATAGTATAGACACATGATCAGTTTAGCCTACTACAACTCAATATTCTGGAGATCCGGTAGCATAAGCCTTCCTGATAGAAAGGATTCGGAATATTTGCCATTGGCCTAAAGCTAGGTGGCCTCAACTGTTCACACCAACCTCCCTAGAACAGAGGCAGACATGAAGATACTGGGAAGATTCCTATCTCCTGTGAATAAAATTACTTCCTCACAACAGAAACTTTTTTTTTTGGAGGGCAATTGGGGTTAAGTGACTTGCCCAAGGTCACACGGCTAGGTTATTTTTGTTTGTTTGTTTGTTTGTGTGTGTGTTAAGTGTCTGAGGCCGGATCCGAACCCAGGTCCTCCTGACTCCAGGGCTGGCGCTCTACTCACTGCACCACCTAGCCACCCCACAACATAAACTTTTAAAAGGGGTTTTTGCTCTTGTTTTACCACCACAACAATTTTCTTGTGGATTTGTAAATCTAGATGATAACAGTAAACTGAATGCACAGGGAAGAATGAGGTCAGACACCAATGTAAAACAACCATTTCAGTCTAAGAATAACAATATACAATTAATGGGAAAAAAGTGATGGTGAAATTCCAAGTGGGAATGGAGACCTAGGAAAGATAGATGAGAACTGTGTTGTCCAATTATTCTCTGGGTGACTCAAAAGAGCTACTTTGTATCTTAAATGTCAAATGGAGCCGATACCTGATGACTACAGAACCAGCAGAATGAATTAGCTGCCTTGCAGCATCAACTATTTTACAATTCATTTTTGTTTATTTGAAGCTCTCCCTCCCATACTGCTGTTATGAAAGCTTTATGCTATATACTAGGCTTTTTGAGAACCATATATTCTTTTAAAGAGAGAAAAGGGACCTGAAAATGGCCATATTACAAACTCAGTAGTACCAAAAGTGGAATCTCTTGAGTAGAATTTTAGAGCATACCAAGAATATTAAGGAATACTTAATTTCATATCCAAAAGGGAAATGCAATTTTTTCTCAGGCTATAGTTTTTGGTTGGAGGGAGTAAAAAGGAAATCAAAGCCTTGTGGCTTGCTAAAGATTTAAAAACCTAGGGGGCTACTCAACCAACTTACCTCCTTTTGCTTCCATGAGGCACCGGATGGCTTCCTCAGCTTCCTGAGCATTGGTAGTTTTGATCTGTTTGACATTATATGGTTTACTTATCCCAGTCCTGCCTTTAGGCTTCCGGGTAAACAGAAAAAGAAAAGGAGATAAGTAATCCTTGTAGATAAAATCTCCACAGCAGAATACAATGAGTGTCGCCTGTTGAACCTAAACAGATTCAGTTATCATATATAGCATAAAGGTTCTCCAACTCCTTATTAACGATACTTTCAAGAAAAAAAATTTTCCTTACATAAAAATCTGATCATGTTATACCTCTGGCTTAAAATCTTTCACCTTCAGTAGTTCCTTGATTGCCTATAGAACAAAGCTAGAATATCTTAGCCTGACACTCAAGCCCTTTCACAATTTGGTGCCTCCCTTCCTTATTCACACTATTCTCCATGTACATTATTCACTATGGTTTCCCAAGCCAAGACTGTCCCAGCCCACCTCCTCCTGCCTGTTGAAATCCTACTCAGCTGAAAATCCAGTTCAAATGCAACCTCCACGGAACATCCAAGATGGCTCTACTCTACTGATAATTACATTTCTCTACCTTGGAACTCACATAGCCTTAAGTCTGTAACTTTTAAAAAATATTTAACATATATTACAGTCATCTGTGCAGTCACTATGCTATCCCTCTTACCCCCTACTTGACTTTGTAAACTCCATATGGGCTTGGATATATATTATCTTATCTTTATGTCTTCCCTAGCACCTAAACAGCATGGTCCTCTATACAGAGTGGGCATTTAATGTTTGTTGAATGAATACAAGAAAAACCATTTGTCAGATTTCCACATTTTCCTATTGTTTGGCTCTGCTCTAAGTTGCTGGGTATCCGAGAATAAAGCAAATGAAGGGGCAACAACCAGAGCTGATGCCACAATCTCCAAAATTGAGTGAATATGGGGTTTTAAAGCAATCAGCCCTCTATTTTTTATGTCAGTAGAAGAGAAGCAGCAATGGATTTTCAAAAACTGCAAAGCAATTATCCAAATGGCTGCCTTGAATTAACTTAGCATTCTAGGGTATATTTTTCTTCTAAGAAGCCAACAAGTAATAGCTTGCCAAACTCAAATTTTTGAAAGGCTCATATGAAAAAAAAAACACCTCATTAATTGTGGTATAGCAGAATGGGTTGGTTTTGGGTTTTCTGGTTTTTTATTTGTTTTTTTTTGGAAGAGAGAAGGGACAAATGTCTTTGTTTTTAAAATCTGGCACAGTACCTAACATCAATAAGGTTATCTAACATGTTTATCAAAATGAAAAGAATTTTAAAACTTTCATTAACTAAAGGTAATTTCATCTCAGCTCAGGAGTGGGAAACAAGGTTTAAGAACAACACTAGAACTGGGATGTTACCATTTTGGACTCATAAAAAAGAAGAACTCACTGGTTGCTGAGGTGCTCCTGGAAGAAGCTTAGCCGTCTGTAAGATGGAATATTGCCCATGAGTGCCACAGGAAATAGATGCATCAGAAGCAGACTTTTTCACCATTAAACCAGCTGGAAGGGAAGAAAAGGCACATCCTTAAACCTTAGCCAGTGTCCTAATGACTGGCGAAAGGTCCAATGAGCCATCAAGAGAAGTTCCTAACAAGGCTGATGGTCTGGAAAACTAGAAGCAAGACATTTTTGAGTAATGTTGGCACTGCAGAAGCATTCACAGATATTAATAGATATAGAATATATTACAGTTACTTCACAGCGGTGCCCCCTTTTCATCTGGTAAGACATTGCTATAATTCAGCTAGAGTGGCTACTAACTAGCTAGTGGGAAACCGAACTTCTCAGTATATGGTTAGAATTTTTTTTTAAACAAAAAAGAAAAGTCAGTTGATTTGGATGACTTTTATATTATCATTTTGTATTTGTTAAATTGATGGTGAATTTAAACTTAAAACTCGGTTTACTCTTACAACCAAGGTTGCTTTGGAGCAAAGCCAGTGGGAATCCAATAATGAAGTCAGAGAATATGAAAGTCTATGTCTTTTTTTTTTTTAAAGCATAGACAAAAGTGACACTGACTCCCTCAAAAAAAATCAGAAGAGGAGAAATATAAGGTAGAAAAGGGTTGGGGGCGGCTAGGTGGTGCAGTGAGTAGAGCGCCAGCCCTGGAGTCAGAAGGACCTGAGTTTGGATCCGGCCTCAGACACTTAACGCATGCAAATAAAAACCTAGCCGTGTGGCCTTGGGCAAGTTACTTCACCCCAATTGCCCTCCAAAAAGGAAAAAAAAAGAAAGAAAAAGGTCAAAATTGTATTTTCAGAAAGCAAAAACTAATATGGGCAAAGGAGTAATTTTTAGGAAATCAAAAAAGACCACTAGAACCCTATCAAGTGAAATTTTTTCTAGACTTAACTAGAGGATATTAACAGTCATTTCTCTACTAGAACACTACTTTGGGAGGACAATGACAATCCCTGAATTATAGGCTGTCTTGTCACAAGTGTGAATGTACTATACTACTTATATAAATGACATAGGACCATACACGATGAGCTAGATGGGGGGTTAGAGGTTATATCTATCTAGTCCATTTCCTTCATCTAACAGATGAGGAAAAGGAAGCTCAGAGACTGCCCAGGTGACACAAACAGTATCAGGGCTGCGATTACCTGACCTTTTTTTTTTTTTTTTTTACAATGTCACATTACTAGATATGGAACTCTCAGAGTGATTTCCTTCTTTGCCACAACTACATAATTTTAATAAAGTAAGGAGAAGTCTAGGTGCCCATCAAGCATACAGAATGAGGGAGACAGACACAGCTGGACCTCGAGTGATAAGATGGGGAAAGATAATTAGCTGGAACTTTAAACATAAAGAAATTCCCCTGTTGGTTGTGATTCCTGCTTAAAACGAGAAAAGCTAGAATGCATAACAGTTCTGAAAAGCCAGTCATTTTAGTTCTGGAAATGCCTTGTGCTATCCCAGAGGCATTGATTGCCTTCAGCAGCAATACTCTTTAGTAGTTTCAGAATAGAGGAGGAGAAGGAAAATAAGCCAAGTGATTGTGCAAAGACACAGTTTGAAAGATACCTGGATTCAGTGATTTTTTTTCAGAGGTAGCATAGAGGCAAGTATTCCCAGCAGGCATTGTGGCCAACTAAAAGCGAGTGAAGTCTTACTTGGAGGGGGGGGTCTCTGTGGTGGGTGAGGTGGCCGAGGCCTGTTAGGAACAGACAGAGACCTGCTTGGAGAACGATGGCGGAAGTCCCCAACAGCTTCCAGCTCCTGCTTTAACTCTGCCAGGTCAGCGTCATCTAGAGGACATGGCGGAATACGAAGAAGATGGGTATTCAAGAATGCAAAAATGGCGGGTCAAAATGTCAGCTCCTTTTATAAGCAGGGGTAATAGAGGCTGAAGAATATGGAAAATGGCGGCAGGAGGGAGGGAGGGAGGGGATGGTGGCAAGCGGTGAGGCCATTTGGAGAAAAGGCTTAATGGGACATAGAGAAAGGCAGAATTCCCACAGGATAATTGAGAGGAACTATCCCTCCCCGCCTTTTTAGTGGGGAGGAAAGGTGGCATGGGGATGAGTAGCAATGCCTGCTTGGAACATTCAGAACCAAGGACGAAGTTTGGCAAATATACCAGGTAGTCAGAGTTTTGGAAATACAGTTGTTGCTGCAGTTTGAAAGGAACCATAGTTCACCACAAAGAAGAGCGCTTCAGGAACTGCTGAAAACCAGGACTCCCCAAACAGTCATTTTCAAGAGGCTAAAGAAATTCTCAGTCATTTGCTAGGTGGAAATGCTGAATGCTCCTGCTTTCTTTGTTGGGTCTAAGCCAGTAACTAATAGTTTTCATCAGGGCTTGGTATTTAGACACTTGATTGAGTTAAGACAATATGAGAGAGACACCCTTTCTGCCTCATTACATACGGCATAAAATCCAAAATGAATTTAGTTCATTTCTTCTATGTGAGGAAGGAATAAGAATTCATATAGGATCTACTGTGTGCCAGGCATTCTACCAATATCTCATTTCATCTTTGCAAGAACTCTCGAAGGCAGGTGGTATTATTATCCCTATTTTATAACTGAGGAAACTGAGGCAGGCAGAGGCTAAGTGACTTAACCAGAGTCAGAGCTATTAAGTCTGAGGCTGGATTTGAACTCAGGTCTTCTTCACTCCTAGACCAATTCTCTAAGCACTGTGTAGCCTAGCTGCCTCATACTGCCAGGCTTTTGAACATGACAGCTTAATTTTGAACTCTATGTAGCTCAGACTAAAGTTGGGGAAAAAGTTCAATTTCTTCTTCTAGATGAGGTGTGTGATTAGAAGCACAAAAGTCTATTTTCCCATTAAACACTAACTATTCAATAGCACCAAGGCAATATTATATACAGTTTTATCAGATGGCAAGCTATCTAACAGGATCAAGACCTCAACAGCCCCGCCACCTAAATACTGTCCTCCATCTGATAGAGATATTCAAAAAGCTGATGTATTCTTAGATGAGTAATGTTACATTGAGAGAAAAAGCCTCTTTTTGAGGAATCTAATGTTTTCAGTCATGTCTGTATCTCCTGCTAAGGGTACAGAAGTCCTTCTGAATGGAATCCTCTACAAGTTTATGAAATCTGAAACAATCTACAAGGTCCCCTAACTCCTCTGAGAAGGTGTGAATAACTCTTTACACCCACTGCAGAAACTTTGCCTTAACAAGTAATATCACCTTGACTACGCCCTCCATGGTCATTTTCAGCACCTCCCACAAAGGGATTCTGGTACACAATGACCACCACAATAGGAGAATGTATATACTCATCTTTTACAGGCTCACTACTGTCTGAGCCCTTATTACTGAGTCAGCTAATGTTTATGGAATTATTTCAAATAGGCTGAACACTAAAACCTGAGCTTTATATGAAATTGTCTGATTCCTCTCTGCCAAAAAATGTGTGTGTGCATACTCAGATTATATGTATACAATCTGTACATATAAGAACAGCATCATAGTATTTACATACTATAATTTCTACATTATGCTTTAAGTGGGAAACTGGTTTGGAAGAGTCAGTTTGGCATTTTACTCTCTGAAATTGGGAGATGTCTGCCTTAGATAGGGAAACTATAACCCAAGACCAGACTGTCCTGAGGGCTGGACAGAAAGACCCACGCTACCTTTATATGGGCGAGATTTCTTTTTAGTCCATGCTGGAGACTTGCTGGGAGGCGCCCCTGCTGTGGAAGAGCCTGGGGCTTCCAAATAATCATCCGCTGAGAGTTCTGAGTCAGTGAGGAAGCTGGGATGTTGCTCATCAATCAAATAGTCCTCATCCTCATCAAGAATGTCTCCTGCAAAGAGAAAACAATAAAACTCTCTCATTTTCCTCTTTGCTATAAAGCCCATTTTAATGTGAAGGTAGGTTTTCTATGCACATGCAGTTTGAGGGAATCTCCAGAACACACAATGAATCTGAAACTGGTACAGTAATGAATTGTTGTGACCATCAAATTATCACACACCTTTCCTACAGCTCCAAATAAGAGGTTCTTAACACGGTTTTTGGAGTCTATGCATACAGCACAATTCCTATATGTGGACAGTGGCTGTGTCTATCACTAAGGAATTAAGAATGCCCCCAAGAGAGAACTTATAAAAAACTCTTTACTTCTCAACTCTATCCCAACCTCAAATGCCAAAGTTGGGATCTTTTCCTTCCCCATCACTGCCCACAAGGAGGTTCACAGGATAGCTGCTAACCTTCTGATTCATAGTCCAAACTGGAGAAATCGAAGTTTTCTTCTAACAGACAGGAGTTGGCAGTGGGCGACATGGACACTATGCTATCCCGTTTCCGTACAATTTCTTCTTGAAGACCTTTTAGCCAGTCCTTTGTTTTCGGTCTGATCTTCACTGCCCTGCCTTTAACCTAGAAAAAGCAGGGAGATTTTAAACATAGTCTTTTTAGGGAAAGAAGGAAGAGAAGCAGCATTTATTAAGTTCTTACTCTGTGTCAGGAACTGTGCTAAGTGCTTTGCAAATACCTCATTTTTATCCTCACAGCAACCTTAAATGGAAGATGCTTAAATTAGTCCCATTTTCTAGCTGAGGAAATTGAGGCAGATAGAGATTAAGTGATTCATCACAATTGTGTCACACTAAATCAGGGTTCTTTTTAAAATTATTTATTAAGTATTTTATTTTCCCCCAATTTCACATAGAAACATTTTTTTTACATTCCTTTCTAAAAAATCTGAGTTCCAAATTCTCTCTTTCCATTCCCCCTCTCTCCCTTCCCTGAGACAGTAAACAATCTGAAATAGGTTATACATGTGTAATCATGTAAAACATTTCCATAGAAATCATTTTGTGGAAGAAAACTCGAACCAAAAGAAAGAAAAAAAGTGAAAAACAGTATGCTTCAGTACGTGTTCAGACTCCATCAGTCCTTTCTTTGGAGGCAGACAGCATTTTCCCCCATGAATCCTTGGGGATTGTCTTGGGAGAACACCTCAGTCATTCATAATTGATTATCATACAATTTTGCTGTTACTCTATACAATGTTCTTCTGGTTCTGCTCACTTCACTCTGAATCAGTTCATGCAAATCATGCTGTAGAGCAAGGATTCTTAACCTTTCTTGTGTCATGGATCCCTTTAGTCATCTGGTGAAGCCAATACACTCCTTTTCACAATAATGTTTTTAAATGCATAAAGCACAGATCAGAAAACTGTCATTAAAATAAAAAGAGTCCACAGATCCCAGGGGTAAAAACCCTGATTTACATTATTGATTGGAGAAATAAACAAAAATTAGAGAAAAAACAAAAAGGAAAAGGACCTACACACGCAAAAATATTTACAGCAGCTCTTTTCTGGTGGTAAAGGATTGGAAAGTGAGGGAATTTCCATCAATTGGGGAATGGCTGAACAAGTTGTGGTATATGACTGTAATGGAATTCTATTGTGCTGTAGGAAATGATGAGCAGGATGCTTTCAGAAAAACCTGGAAAGACATCAACTGGCACAAAGTGAAATGAGCAGAACCAAGGGAACATTATACATGATAACAGCAATGTATGATAATGTAGTAGTTCTCAGCAATGTAGTGATCCAAGATAACTTATGAAGACTTATGAAGAGAAATGCTATCCATCCCCAGAGAAAGAACTGACAGAGTCTGCAGATACATCTAAGCATACTTTTTTTTTAACTTTCTTGGGGTTGGGTATTTGGTTTTGGTCTATGTTTTCATTCACATGACTAATATGGAAGTATGTTTTGCATGACTACTGTTCTGGGCCAGAAGGTGGCAAAGTGGATAAAGTGCCAGGCCTACACTCAGGAAGACTCATTTTCCCGAGTTCAAATCTATCCCCAGACACTTACTAACTATGTGACCCTGGGTAAATCACTTAACCCTATTTGCCTCAGTTTCCTCATCAGTCAAATGATCTGGAGGAGGAAATGGCAAACCACTCCACCATCTTTGCCAATAAAACCCCATAAGATGAGGACAATAAATGAGGAGACTAGACTAGATGCTCTCTCTCTCATCCCTGAGTCTACAATCCCCCAACCTCAAAGGAATTTTGTGACAGCTGCATGACATAATGTATGTAAAGTGCTTGCTGAACCTTGACTTACAAGACAAATGTGAGTTCTTGCCCCTGTTGCCTGTCACTCCTGATGCATGAGTTCTCAAGCACACAAAAGGGGAGTTTCTTACTTCAACCCTACACAACCTCACAGTCCACAGGACAATACAGAACTCTTTTCTCAAAGGTCAACAATGACTTCCTTATAGCCAAATGCCTGTTCTTGATCCTCCCCATCTTTGGCTTCTTTTTTTCATTTCAGAGATACCAAACCCCTGGATCCTCTCCAATATCTCTATCTAACCACTCCTCTATCTCCGCCAGCCTCTCTTCCACTCCAGATATGGCTTGAAGTAAATGAGTCCACAAAGTTTAGATCTCTATCATGTTTTCTTCTTCCCATTATATTCTCTCCTTTCATAATCTCATTTATTCCCATATCTTAGAGCAGCATCTCTGTGCAAGTGATTACTAAATATTTATCTCCAGTCCTGGCCTCATCCCCAAGCTTCATACCCGTGACTCAGACTGCATATTGGACATCTTTTCTTTTGATATCCCATTAGTCAGTGGGTCAATGTGTCCAAAAATGAAAATTATCTTTCCTAAAAAACCTTTTTCCCCAATGCCTTTCCCATTTATGTCCATGGCACCACCATTTAGTTTCCATGTCTGAAACTTGGTGTTATCTTTGATTTTTCTCTCACCTAGCATATCTGGTCTGTTGTCAAATTTTATCATCTATACTTTGCCAATTTTTCTAGCACCCTTCTCTATGCTCCCCACCCCTACCCCGCCTCCCCACTTTATCCAGATCCTCATGACAGCCTACTCTGACTACTGAAATAGCCTTCTATTTAGTCTCACCCTTTCTAATCCCTCCTACATACAGCTGCCAAAATGATCTTCCTAAAGCATAGGCCTGACCCTACTCAAAAAGCTTCAATGGTTGGTTTCCTGTTGCCTTTAAGATAAAAAAAAAAATGCAAATTCCTCTGTTGGACATTTAAAGCCCTTCACAATCTGGCTCCATACTATCTTTTGAGATTAACGACCTATTATTCCCCATTACTTAGTCTACAGTTCAGCCAAATGGGCCTATGACATATCCCTCGCACAAAATATTCCATCTTCTTTTGCCATGCCTGTTAGCCTCTTGGCATCCCTGGATTCCTTCAATTCTCAACTCAGCTAACTCTGACAGACTGTGAAATCCTTGAGTAGAGAGATCACTTCATTGCTCTTTGTATCCCCTTGCCTCTTCTATGGTACCTGGCATATGCTAAGTGTTTAATAAATACTCATCAAGTTGACTGTTCAACAGATCTCAATTGCCTGAGTAAAGTTTAAGTTTCTAGTGAGGGAGTACAAGGCTCTCCAAAATGTAGTCACCACCCAATTTTTCTAATATTCTCTCACATTGCTCCTTTGTCAGTGTGCTCCAGGCTGGCCAAAATGGAACTCTGTATTCCCTCCATATACCTGGCATGGCATGCCCCATCTACGTGCCTTCATTCACATGATTCCTTATGTCTGGATTGTTCTGTCCCCTATTCTTACCTGACAAATTCCTACCATTCCATATACACCACACTCCTCAAAAGTAACCTCAAGAGAAGCAGACTCACACATGGAGAAATGTAGGTGAGGGTCACGCAGGTGGCTCAGTGGAAAACATATCTTAGTAATCTGACCTGAAGTAAGTCATTCAATCTCAGCGATTAAACCTTGGTTACGTATTAGATCTCAGATAGAAAGAAGTCAGGGCCATTGTTCATAATGAGATGAGGGGAAGAGGTAGCACTTACTTATAAGCCCAAAAGGTGGAAAGAAAACTGGAAGGAAATAGCACATGCAGAAACCCAAGATGGTTCTAGATCCTACCCAGGGAGACTTACCTTCATACCATCCACATCCAAGACATTAAGGGCTGACCGGCTATCTGCAAAAGTCACCAACATTTGCCCTTGATTGATCCTAGAAAGAAGAGAGACAAATATAAGTAGCATACAGGATGAATAAAGAAAAGACAGCAGAATTGGCTGTTGAATTAGGTTCCAGTTAATCTCTGCCCTTCTGAGTGCAGAAAATTTTCTGTCAATTTGTACTGTCAATTCAAGAGTTTGTTTCCCCAGTGCAAGCCTTGACTGTTAGGGCAAGGTGTTATAGAGGACAGAGAAACAGCCTCAGAGTAGAGAAGAGCTGGGTTTTAAGTACTGCCTCTGTCTGCATGACCTTGATCAAATTACTTAACCACTCAGTGCTCCAGATAATTTTCTAAGACTGTTAAGTATACAGAGTGGGTACCAACCTGTACTGGTAAAGGAAATCTCTTCAACTAGAAACTGTCTTAGAACAATGAAATCACAGATCTGATCCAAACCTGGATTCCAGAGGATCATTTCTCATGAGAGAGAGCATGTAATCTGGGAGAGAGTGAGGAGGGAAGGGAAAGAACAGTAGAGAGAAGGAAACTAGGAATGAGGGGAGAAATCAAATAGAGGTAAGGAGAGAAAAGGGGGGAGAACAAGGAGGGAGGGAAAGAGAAGGCAGAAGAGGAAGCAGACAGGAGATAGGAAAGGAGAATTTCCAGGGATTTTGAGATTTCTAGAACAAAAATGGGGTATACACAAAGACCCCAAGTTTATGGAATAGACAACTTTAAAAGGTTAGCAAGGAAAGAGTCTCTCTAATATGGTAACCAAGACAGGGAAGGAGTAGGGGCATGGGGAGGAGGATCTATGCTATAGATCCATGGTAATTCAGTCTGGCATGAGGGAAACATGCAACCTGAGACCCACAATGAAACAAAGGTTCTCATTCCTACATCATAGGCTCATAGCTGTAAGGACTAGGGGAAAAAGAAAATTACAGAAGGTAATTATAACAAATATTAGATAAAATCTTCCAGATAGAGAGAAAATAAAATAAATAAATAAACCACCTAACATTTAAGGGTAAGAGTTGGCATATGAATTAAATCAGAAAATAGGGGCTAAAGAACAGAAGGTCTATATACTTTGACAGGTAGCATATACCACCACAATCCATTCTTAAGACCCCAGTAAGCTTGTAAACATCCTAATTACATTGTTATCAAACTTATTAATCTTGCTCCTTATAATATATAATAATAAACCCTTTGTTTAAGCCTCAAGAAGGGTCTTATGCTACTTTTGGGGGGAAAATGGAAGCAAAGAAAATGGCTCTTTTTTGCCCTTAATCCTAAACTGAATAGCAAAGGGGAAGGCAGAAATAAGAGAGAGATGGAAAAAAAGTCAATAAGAGGGATCAGGAGGTCAAGTCCTGCCTTTGCCAAGAAAAAATGATTGGTCCTCTACTGAGGCCCAAGATATTCCGGGCCTTCTGGCAACACACATAGATTTAGCCTCTGTTAGTATTTACCTGACAAGAATTATGGTCCCATAATTCCCCAGGGTTTGCATAAGCTCATCCCGTAAATCCTCAGGAAACTCATTTTTTTCTTCTAGGGTTGGTGACTGTAGGTTCACTACCACCGTAGCGTCTAAGGGTCCTTGGAAAGAAGACACTTCCTGGAAGACTTTCTCCCGGGCGTCAACGTCTACTTCCTGGACTTCTACTTCCACAACAGCCAACACAGGCCTATTAAACACACAGACCAGATGATACAAAGGTAACTTCAAGGCAAAAAGCTCACTGCACAGAACACTGCTAACATTTGCATTCTTCTACTATTTTCCTGGCTAGTCTTTATCCCAACAATCAGTGCATAAGATAGGGGTACCCCTTTCCCCATCTATTTAACAGATGAGTGAGGTTTTTTTTGTTTTCATTTTCCCAGGAAGAGGTCCTGGGAGAGGAATATTGCTGCTCTTTAATTATTTTAGTCAGCACTTAGAAAATAATCATCTCAGCTGGATCTTAATGACTGTTTAATTATTGAGGACTAAAACTTAAAGAGTTTTAAGCCAACCTAGTGTTTAGCAGCTTATGGATCAGGTGAGGGGATTTACAATTTGGGTAGTGAAGGAAAGATATGCCCATTCATTCTCAATTAAGAAATAAATTGGTGATGCTTCACTGAGAGATAGGTAGGTAGTGCAGAGCACCAGCCCTGGAGTCAGGAAGAGTCATATTTCTGAGTTCAAATATGGCTGCAGACACTTACTATGTGTGACCCTGGGCAAGTCACTTAATCCTGTTTGCCTCAGTTTCTTTATCTGTCAAATGAGCTAGAAAAGGCAATGGCAAACCACCCCAGTATTTTTGCCAAGAAAACCCCCAAATGGGGTCACAAAGAGTCAGACAGGATTGAAATGACTAGATAACAAAAACAACTGGGGGATAGACCAGACAAAGGGAAAAGGGTGGCAGAAGTTCTGCCCTTTACAAATTGGAAGGTTACAGGATTGAGAGCTAGAAAAGAGCCCAGAGATTATCTCTGACTCTAAATTCAGGCCCCCTTCAGCACTTAGCACAGTGCCTGGGTACATAGTAGGTGCTTCATAAGTGCTTCCTGACTTGTTAACTCTACTATACTAAGGATCCCCCCTACCCATGCCTACCCCCCCAAGAAACCCACCCATTTCTCACTAGAAAGCACCTTCTTGATGTTATGCTAAATATCAAAGAACTGTTATTTAGTGTTCATTAGGCATTTTCCATAAAGCCTCTATGGAGGATCTCCCCAAGTTGCTATAGCCATCCTCCTTTTCCAAAAAAACATTTTTAGGAATATGAATACACCACACGTGTAGTTCATTTTTCACATTGCCTTCCAATTCAATGAACTCAAGGAACTTTTGTTCTTAAATTTTATAATGATGAAAAATTCAGAAAAGGCTCTTTAAAATAATATTTATGATGTCACATTCAGGAAACAGCACAATCATCCTTTATTTTTACTTGTAGCTTTGAAATGAGGAAGTTTAATGAAAGCTTGTAAATACTTTGGATGCCACTAATTCAGAACATGTTTAAAGTTTGTCAATAAAAATTTAAAGGGTAAGGATGAACTTACAGAAAAATCAGAGTGTTCCCAAACACAGGGTCATAGGCTGGAGTTTGGAAACTACCTCAAAAGCCCAACATTGCTGTTTTATAGATGAGGAAACTGAAGCTCAGGGAGTATAAGGGACTTGCTCATGTTCATCCAGTAACTAAGTATCAGAGGCAGGATTTAAAGCCATGTCCTCTGTCTCTACATCTGGCTTCTTTCCACTATAAAATTCTAAAACCACTTTAGCAGCACCCAAATGATTTGCTAATTTTATCTTTTTATCAGAGCAGGTACAAACCCCTTAGACTTTAGTTTTAATTACGTGAAAGCAAGAAAACAAAAATTTAAAAATGGGGTGGGAGGTATGTACAAAAATATTCATAGTAGCTCCTTTTGTGGTGGCAAAGAATTGGAAGTCAAGGGGATGGCCATCAATTGGGGAATGGCTAAACAAGTAGTGGTATATGAATGTCATGGAACACTACTGTGCTATAAGAAATGAGGAGCAGACAGACTTCATAATAACCTGGAGAGACTTATATGAACTGATGTTGAATGAGAAGAGCAGAACCAGGAGAAATGTGTATACAATTACTAACACAATGTATGTGTGATGACCAACTTTGATAGCCTGGGCTCCTCTCAGCAATGAAAGGTTATAAGACAGCTCCAAGGGACTCATGGTGGAAAGAGATGTCCACAACCAGAGAAAGAACTATAGAGTTTGAACACAGATTGAAGCAAACTACCTGCTTTCCTGTTTCTTGTTTTGTTTTGTTTCCTCCTTCCCACTGTTCATTCCATCAGTTATAATCCTTCTTTACAACCTAGTGTTTAATGTGAAGGTATTTGCTGATCCTATATTTGATTGCATGCCACTATGGAGGGAGTGAGGGAGAAAAAAACTGAAACTAAAGGGATTGTGGAGCTGAATCTTGTAAACTAAAAGTAAACAAATAAATTAATTTTTAAAAATAGGGTGGGGGGAATAAGTCCAAAAAAGGTACCTGTAAATAGGCTATGGTATATTTCCAATGATGACCTATATTCAGGAAATTGTTTATGGGACATAGTCTAAAAAATGTATGACTAGAAAAAGATGTGCATTGGTTGCACAGGGAACACAAGGAATCTAGATAACAGACAGCCTGAGTATTGCTCTGATGCCTTCAAAATATAATTGAAGAATGCAACTAACAAACCTATAAAAGGATTTAAAATCCTTAATTAAACACCAAATTGGAAATCCTGAAAACCAAAGGAGAAATTTATAAAACTGAAAGTAAGAAATAAATAAAACTAGGAACTGGTTTTTATGGGAAAAAAAACATACCAATAAAATAAACCATTTGGTTAATTTCATTTTAAAAAGGAAGAAAACCAATAGTATCAAAAATGAAAACAGTGAATTTACCACCAAGGAGGGAGAAATTAAAGCAATTAGGAGCTATTTTGTCCAATTATATGTCAATAAATCTAACAGTCTAAGCGAAATGAATGAATATTTACAAAAATACAAATTGCCCAGATGAACAGAAAAAGAAATAGAATACAAAACATAATTGAGCATATACAATATGGCAGACCTATTTGGGACCCGGACAGAATCTCAGTCTGGATGGAATGTGAACCATACTCATAGAAGGAATACCCTCATTGATCTGATCACAGATCCACTAAAGCATTAAGATTCGAATAATCAAATATTTTCCAATAATTCAGATTGTCCTTGTCCCACAGTAGTTTAAATTACTGAAGCTTTAAAATATCTTCCAATTGGAAAAAAAAATCTGTTCTGGGAAACATGACAAGTTCCTTATCATAAATTTTAGGTTCCACCTTCTTTGCTCCTTCAAACAATTAGCATTACCTCTAAATTGTACCAACATTGACACACCAAGGAATTGAAGGAAAATATAAAGAAGGTTGAGTGAGCCGGCAACTGGAGGTGGGGAAGAGATCATTACAACCCAAGCATACAAAGGAAATCACTGACAGAAGACTCCCTAAAAGCACATATTTATCAAAAGGCAGTTCTATTTCAAGGCAGTTGAAATAACATATGTCTAACAAGGATGGCCTCAGATTACTTTAATTCTACTGAAGTTCAACCTTTTTTTTTTTAATCATCAACTCCTTTCTTTTCTGGACTCCAATCCTTGTAAAGCAGGGGCTCTTAACTGAGGACCCTGAACTTGAATGGGGGAAAACTAATTAACATGTTTATATTTTCATTAACTTCCAAATGATATTTATAATTTCCTTCAATTACAAATGTGGACAACAAACCATTGTTTTGAGAAGGGGTCAACGGTCTTCACCCACACTGCCAGAGGTGCCTAGGACACAAAAATGGTTAAGAACTCTTGGTGCAGAGGGTGATGCTGCTCCGGTATAATACTGTTTCTGTTACATTTCTAAGAATTTCTACTCTTCCCTCCTCATTTGCCTTCGCCAGCTAGCTCCATTGTGCCAAAGACAAAAGACAAAAGAGTGTGCAAAAGACACACTTTTTTTGTAGCCCATCAGTATTCTCACATGTCAAGCACAGAACAATATTCCATTCTCTATGCATAAGGCCTCCAGTTCTGGGATGGCTGTCAAAGATGTAGGAGAACAGAACTGGCATTTCCAAATCATATAAGCAACCCCACAAAGTCTAAGTCCAAGCTATTAAAATCCATGAAGGTAAAATGTTTTGAGGCATCTGAGCCCCAGAAAGGACATTACCTGTGATCAGAAGCCTGAAGTTCTGCTCGGCCATAGTACATAAGGGCTCCGGGAGACCAGGTGTGCTTGATTTTGGTGTCAACATTTAAATCGTTGTCTAGAAGGTTGAGCTCTCCCGCTAAAAGGAGGTTCCATTTGTGGGATGCACAATAAAAAAAAAAATACACACGTTATATAACATCTAAAAAAGGAAAGTCCAAAATGAATCAGAAAAGCAAGTTGTATTTCTGAATCCCTTTACTATTTCCAAAGCACAAGATGAGTTTCTTATTTAATCTTCACATAGGAAGTGAAACTGTTATGGTTCTCATTTTACATGGCAGAAAACAAGCTTAGGATGCTTGTATGGCTATGGCAGAAGATGGGAGTTGCGCTCAGATCTTGACTCCTCATGCCTTTGAGCTCTATCACAGCTATTTCCCCTTCTTCTAGGAGTGTACTTCCTAAGACATTGGTTCTCTTGGCATCCCCCACCTCCCTTGGGAAGCTATATGTGGCCCTACCTCCTCAAGGTCAACTTTTTCCTTTCACTGCTACTGTCTTCACTTTCTTATCTGAGGTATGGCTCAGACCCTTGAGACTCTTTCCTCAAAGGCTCCAATGATTACATTCTAAATCACTAGAATACAGATTCCCCTGTATCACACTTAACATGTCCAAAATGGAATTAATTTGCCCATAAAAGCTGGCCCTCTCTTAACTTTCCAGTCACAGTGATTGTGCCTCTAATCTTCTGGATACAAAGGCTAGAAGGCTTATCATCATCTCGATCATTCCTTTCCCCACGTCCCCTAAATCTGATTAGTTATCAAAACCTATTGATTCTACTTCTATAGACCCACCTTATCACCATTCTAATTCAAGTCCTTATACCTCCTCTTGCCTGGACTACTGTAACAGCCTACTAAATGGTCTCCCTTCTTCCTGTCCCTGCTTCCCAAATCCATCCTAAACACAGCTGCCAAAATAACCAACACATGGGTTTGACATGACTTCCCTGGTTGAGGGCTCTTGACTACCTATGGGGTAAAATACAAACTCAGCATCCAACACTGACTGCTGATATTTCAGACCTTCATAGACTGGCTATATATATACTTCACCCCTGCCTTTCACGCACTCACTCCCACTGGACTACAGCCATCCTCTGATCTGCTCCTGTCTATGCCAGTGCCTGCTGCCCTCATCATGCCAGGTAAGCATTCTCTCCACACCTCTGCCTACGGAAATCTTTTCTCTTCCTTTAAGGCTCCCCCACGCCCCCAAGAAGTCACCTTCTCCAAGACACCTTTTCTGATACCCTTAGCAGAAAGCAATCTTTCCCTCCCTTCTAATGTCATTAACTGTACTTTGCCTAGACTCTTACCCTTTTTAAAAATGACATTCTTCCTTGCATGATAATTATTTCTGTATCCATCCTCTTCTTTATTAGAGTGTAGCCTCCTACAAGGGCAGGGGCTATCACTTTTCATATTTTGACTCATAATGTCTGACATAGAATCTTATTTAATAATCTTATTTAATACATGATAAAAACTAAGCTGACACTACCTCAAACCATTCACCCTAGCATACAAGCTCAAATTTGGGACATGCTGGTTCACACAGCTTTTATGGATTCATATCCTAACCAAGGGCACCATGAATTTCAGTAATGCCTGCATTTCTTTACAGTATTAAGTGGAAAAAAATCCTTTCTAGGTCCATCAAGCTTATCATTCAAATTTAGTGGCACCGTTTACTATATCAAGAGATGAAGCATTTTGCTTAGGGAATAAACTGGGGAATGGAGTTGCCCTGTAGGTCTGAGAATACTTATTCTGACAAGCCCCACTTGAAAGAGCTTGGCATGCTGACATATAACATGTAACTGCTGAGTAAATATTAACTGAAAGAAAATGGATTTTTTAAAAAAATCTGCCTGAGTACACATATTTTCTAGCCTTGAATTCTAGCATATTTCCCAAGAGAAGCTTAGTTTAAGCATTTTGCTTATTGAAAAGCATGTCCAGTTCTCACAATTTTTAGTTATCCTGAATGCCAAGCAGAAACATTTGGTGGGCACTAAAATAGTAAACTCTATCTACCCAGCTAAGTCTTGACTTTTGGTCATCTTTTCTCTTCTGAATTAGCAGAATTTAGCCAAATAGAGTAAGATGTTAGTAGAAAGCAAGTGATTTGGATAAGCTAGATAAAGGACACATATGTATAGCCATGGGAAAGGGTAAAATTAGACTACCAGAGAGGGAGAAAGATGACAAATAACATCTTTTTCAAACTAGCATCCTTTTCCCTTGGCCAGAGCAAAAAGGGGATGGTATAACAGTGAGAGGTAGAGGGTAGCAGCAAATCTCATGTTCTTAACACAGCCCAACTGGAGATAGTTTGAAGAACACGATCTCCCAAAGCTTGATGCCCAGATGACAGACTTTGGGTATTCTAGGCACACACTTATGTTATCTTTTCACAACAGGAATCTGGTATGATTTTAGGATACAAGGTGGGAGGAATCAGGGACCTTAATGAGAGCACTGTGCTTAGTACATAGTAGAAGTTTGTCATTGTTGGTTGTTTTTTTGTTTTTTTTTTAATTATACTCATTCTAATTTGCCCAATATTGCTAAGTTTTTCATTTTCACTGACCTGTTTTATCAAGAGGATGTTTCTTCCTCCACCATAGTACCCTGTCAGTCCAGGCTGGGGTTCGACACTTATCACTTGTATCATAAGCTTCTGAGCCAACATCATATTTGTATGTGGGTCCAAAATTAATGGTACCTTCATGAAAGTCCTTAAAAATCTATCAAGAAAAAATCATCAAAAGGACCATCTCAATTCTGGATTTTCTGTGACAAATGCAAAAATATGTACATTACCAAAATACTGTATGTTAATGCAACTTAACACAATATTTATGCTAAGTTTATAAGTGCCTCAAAACAGTTTTGAAATTGGGAATAAAGGCTTTAGAAAAAAATACAAAAGCAAAAAGTGTTGGCCAATAAGTCAACCATCTAAATAAACAGAAACCCGTAATTAAAGTGAGTAGGCAATATGAGAGAGTAGAAAGAATTCTGTTTTTGAAACCAGGGGGCATGAGTTTGAATTCCAACCTTGCCATTTTCAACCTAGGTAACCTTGGGCAAGTCACTGTACTCAGCTTCCTCATCTGTAAAACGAAGACTTCCAGTTCTAAATTCACGGTCCTACAATCCTCCTCTATTTCTCTGCCTCTCTTCAACAAAAAGTTTCTAGCAACAACATCAATTATGGGATGTGGTGAGAGATGCTCAGGGGACATTGTGACTTTGAGAGTTTACCAGATATGGAAATGTGAAAGTAAAAAGTATCATAGTGCCTTTGGGGTGAATTCCTTTATACACACAGCTTTTCATTATCAGTGCTGATGGTCAGGACAAAGACAACATAGGAGAAAATGTCAGAGGAAACCCCTCTCTCGTTAGAGTCAAGAAAGTCAGTCTTCCATCTGAAAAATATTCAGGGCCATTATCAGGCAGGAAGCCATGGAACCTGTGCTTCCGGATTTAGCCCATCCTACCAGAAGCACAACAACAATAATAAAGGCTAAGAGACAGCACTTTAAGATTTGCAGAACATTTTACATATACTGCCTCTTGATCCTCTCCACTTCCCTATTATTGTCCCTACTTTACAGATAAGAGACCGGAAGGTCATATAGCTGGCAAATATCTGAGACCACATTCAGACTTGGGTCTTCCCCGCTCCAAAGTCTAGCAGTTTATCCACCGTGCAACTTAGCTGCCTCAATGAGACCAATATATACTGAAAGGGCTGAAAAGAAGAAAGGTACTGAGTGATGCAGATTTCACATAATTCAGAATAGTTATAGAATTGCTCTTAACGATATTAATGATTTAAGAATGCCCTGAAGGGCAATGTATACAATCTTATAAGGCAGGAAACAGGAAAAGATTTAAATTATCATTGGATTAGAGATTTAGAGATAAAGGGAACCTTCAGAACTAGTACTCTAACTCCTTCATTTTAGATGCAGAAAGTGAGGGCCAGAGACATTAAGGGACTTAGTAGTAAAATGGCAGAGCCATGATTCAAACTCAGTGTAGCATTCTTTCCATCATGTCATACTGACTCCTCTGAGTCAACTCTCCAGGGCAGAGATATTTTGAAAATTGTGTGAAATATAATTCAGCATTTTAAGTCCTAGGGGTGGAAACAGACCATCCCATCAATAAAACATCCCCCCTGTTTAATGCATTATGTATGCACATAAAGTCATATTTATGAATGTATTCTGCCTTCACACACACACACACACACACACACACACACGACAACCTTAATCAAGGTTCCCCAAACCACACTATCTACTTTATGACCCTTTGGTGGACACATTCCTAGCCCAACAGTCTCTGCCCAAGTATGGAAAATCATTTAAGGTTATTC
The DNA here is from genome assembly GCA_011680675.1 of Gymnobelideus leadbeateri. NCBI lineage: Eukaryota > Metazoa > Chordata > Mammalia > Diprotodontia > Petauridae > Gymnobelideus > Gymnobelideus leadbeateri. The sequence goes on along the minus strand of WOXC01001588.1, from coordinate 202,087 downwards.
TGATAGTTACAACTGACTTTAATAAAGTAGAAGCAAACACCATGCTGTGCCGTGCCTGTTACTGAGACTTGTGAGCATTATGAACTTTGTTTTATTGGCAGCCAAAGCTAGTTTCCATTTGGGCAAAAAATTTCCCTGCTTAGCTGGAGTCAGAGGTAACTTTATATTAGTGTAATTGCCAGCCCTTTTCCAAAGTACTCCAAAATGTATCTCATCATATGAAACTACTCTTTTTGATCTGGAAATGAACAAATTTTTTGCCTATGAGTCATAATACACTTTGGTGAGAAGGGGAAGAGTAGGGGAGGAATATGTGTTTGTGTGAGTATATGTGTGTATACATAAACACACATATTATATACACTCTTTTGTGTGGTTCAGTCATTTTCAGTCTTGTCCGACTCTTCCTGACCCAATTTGGGGTTTTCTTGGCAAAGATACTGGAGGGGTTTACCATTTCCTTCTCCAGCTTGTTTTTTACAGATGAGAAACCAAGGCAAGCAGGGTTAAGTGACTTGCCCAGGGTCACACAGCTAGTAAGTGTCTAATGCTGGATTTGAACTCAGGAAGATGAATTTTCCTGACTCCAGACCTGGGGCTCTATCATGCCATCCAGCCACCCGTATATACTCTCTCCATTTCAAAAATAATGAAGCTGAAATCCAAAGAGTTCAACATCACATTCCTTCATTCCTCTATAGGCTATATTCTTTATTCTTTGCATCTTTCTCTATAATGCCCCAGAATCCTCTTTACTCTAGAGGCTCACTCCACCTCTACAGCTGTACCCAGGAAGCAACCTCCTCTGCTGAGGTCTCTCCCTCAGATTGCCTGGTTCCTCTTAAGGACTTACTCTGTAATGTTCAGGAACAAGTACTAATTCTCTTTTATATGTGGTCTTCAACCATTGGAATGTAAGCTCCAGGAGGGTAGGGACCATCGTATTTATATATATATATATATATATATATATATATATATATATATATATATTTTTTTTTTTTTGATGGCAATTGGGGTTAAGTAACTTGCCCAAGGTCACACGGCTAGGTATTTTTGTTTGTGTGTGTTAAGTGTCTGAGGCCGGATCCGAACTCAGGTCCTTCTGACTCCAGGGCTGGCGCTCTACTCACTGCGCCACCTAGCCGCCCCCATCCTATTTATATTACCAAAGCTTAAATGTTTGTTGGCTTGATATCACAGAGATAATAAGAGGCAAATGCAGGATTTGAGTTTAGTTATTATTCATTCAAAGCCAGTTCAAGCTAGCTTTCAGGGAAAAGTGTTCCAAAACAAAGTGGCTACCCCAAAAGTGGCTTACCTTTCCACTGGATTTCTGTAGTTGTAGTTGATCAAATTCTAGAAGTTTCTTCCAGTCTTGTCGCTTAACAAAATAGAAGACTTCTTCATATGTAAGATCAATTCGGTAATTGAAATCCCCACACCAGAAGACGTAGTCATGAGAAAAAACACTTCTTCCCTGATTATGTGAAAACAAACAAGAGAAACAAACTATGAAGAAAAGTATACTTGGGGCGTCTAGGTGGCACAGTGAATGGAGCACAGGCCCTTAAGATAGGCTTCAGTGTGTTCTCTACTTTATTAATGTCTTACATTCTAACATGACAGATTAACCCAAGCACTTATCATTACTTAGTAATGTGAGGTTTAAGGAAATTGTTACAAATTTCCTCTTGCTGCCACTTGGTTCTTAAGCCCTGATCTCCCCGTTACCTGTACGGCATATTTCTCTATGAATATGTGACTTTTCCACAGCAGGCAGGCAGAATGCCGGATGGAGTTTAGAGAACAATGGGCCAAGACCAGCCTTTAAACTTTCTCTCTCTTGCGTCATTTTGCCCCGTTCTCTGCACAAACTATGCCGCAGATGTTTGTTGGATTAAATCCCTTGACCCTCTACAATAGTGGCTTCTAAACTGTAGGCTACAGAGTGGTTTTAAGGGGTTCCTAAGTCCACATGAGAACCCAGCAAGGTCATGCAGCCCTTTAATTTTGCCACTAGAACTTTTCTCAATCCAAACAGCATATTAGCTGAATTAATGGTACTGCTATCCTATTACCACAACCAAGCTCATTACTGCCCCCCATCCAGTCCCCACCCCCAAATAAAAATAAGCAAATAGTTATTCTTGAGTGTACTTCCATCTCTCCTAAAACATCAATTTAAGGCTTTGTAGCTCTATTCTCTGTGATCCTCTGTATCCTCTCCCCAGGGAAATATAGTCAGGTTCGGCAGAACAAATATAAACCGTAAGATGTATGTATGTGTGTGTATGTAACATATATATATATATAATACACACATACACATATTCACATACATATAAAACTATTTTTGTTATATAACTATAGAGTTGAAATATACATATATACGTTATATATACATGTATGTATATGTACACATTTATTCTGTTAAGAGGGATATTATGCCACAGTTCCCTTGGGGGAGGGCAAGGTTGTACAGTGGATAGAGTGCTGAATTTGAAAGTAAGGAAAACCTGAGTTCAAATTCTATCTCAATCATTTAGTAACTATGTGACTGAGCAAGTCACCTAACCTCTTCAGCCTCAGTTTCCTCATCTATAAAATGGGGATAATAACAGCACCTACTTCACAGGGTTATTGTGAAGATCAGATGAAATACAACAGATAAAGCAATTTGCAAACATTTAAAGCACTATATAAATTCTTGTTATGGTAAAAAAAATAATATATGTGTCATTAATAACAATTGCTATATATATATTATATACATATAATGTGTATATATATATACACACAACTCTAAATAACTATAGTGTATGTATATATTCATATTAAATATAACTACATAATTACAAATAAACTAAAAGCTTATTTTAAAAGAATCTGACATCTTAGAGTTCAATGTGGACCATTAAAGATGCTGGGTTTTTTCCCAAAACTCAGCAAGAAATAAAATCACACATTAAAAAAAACACTTGTGATGTAGATTTTTGAAAGCACAATGCACGTGCCAAACTATTTTCAAAATTGACTTGTATTTTTCCCAATCTAATTCAGCCATTACAACAAAAGTCAGGGCACAAAATAAAGAAGAGAAATTTCAGCACTGAAATTGGAAATGCAACATACAACCCAGTAAGAGTCAAGACGGGGTCAATAAAGTCATTCGGGGGCTCAATATCCACATGCTTCAACTCCATGAACAGACTTCATCCATGTTATTTGGTTACTAGAACCATCAGGGGAATATGTGGATGGATAAGTGGGAGACTCAACCCCACTGGGAACAATCCAAGGTTCTTATGAAGGAAAGCAAAAGTACCATCTCAACTCAAATAGCAAAATATCCTCGCTTTCTTAGGAAAGCACCATGGACCTCCCTACCGTCACTAGAGGGCAACATTGTTTATGTTATGGGCAGCTTCTCAAGGTTGTCTCCCCATCAGGGACTTCTGTATGGGGTGAAAGGATTCTTAAACATGAATTCAATCAGGTTTTATGGTGGGTATTCTTATCTGAGTTCCACAGGAATAGCAGCCATACTAACAGATACTGAGATGCATCATAATATGTTCATAAAAATCTTGAATCTTGGAGAAAATTGCACTTTATTCTAATTAGATTCAAGAGTTCTTTGCTAAGTTGCCCAAGATATCAGCACAAACCACTGATGCATTTTGGCAGTATTTCTTAGGATCCTAGCACTTCTTGGTAAAACAGAAATGATGCATGTACAAAGCACAAACGTACGAGGAGAAAAGGAGCTCAGTGGACAGAAATAATGGGAAAATCACCTAAGATGTATGCCATTCCCTCTACCACCATCACCGCCACCACCACCTCCACCACCACCGCCACCTCCACCGCCGCCTCCACCACCACCTCCGCCTCCACCTCCACCACCACCACCGCCTCCACCGCCACCACCGCCTCCACCGCCGCCTCCACCACCTCCACCTCCACCACCACCTCCACCACCGTCACCACCACCTCCACCACCGTCACCACCGCCTCCACCGCCGCCACCTCCACCACCGCCTCCACCTCCACCACCGCCTCCACCTCCACCACCACCACCTCGACCACCTCCACCTCCACCACCACCACCACCTCCACCTCCACCACCTCCACCATTACCATATTACCATATCCCACCAGACACCAAATACCCCATGCTACTTTCAATAGTTGGTCCACTAAATTCCAATTTCTTAGACATGGAATTTCTTACCATGGGGAAACTAAGCTTCTGTGTAATCTCCTTATAGTCTTCATTCCTCTCTTTCACCTGTGACTGTCCAGCAGTCAAATGACTACAAATAAAACAGAAGCTAGTGCTATGGAACTGAAATCGGATGCCAACAGCGCCTTTGTTCCCAGCTTTTCCTCCCATGCCAGTCTTCACTGTATCAATCGCTACATCCCTGGAACACAAGAACAGTAAGGACAAAAGTTAATTTGATTTCTCTATGTCCAGAAAGGAAAAACCAGAACCACCTACTTGGTGCAGGGTGATTTATTATAAAAGAGAACATTCAAAATTTCTTTCATACTACTTTCCAAATCACATCTTCAGGACCCCAAGCAATACTTTACTATACTCTTGTGAAGACTTTCCATTTGCAGTATCCTATTATAAAGATTTCCGATATTTTTATATGACACTCACTTTTTTTTGGTGCTTTTTGGAGGAGGAAGGCAAGGTAATTGGGGTTAAGTGACTTGCCCAAGGTCACTTGGCTAGTAAGTGTTAAGTGTCTGAGGCCGAATTTGAACTCAGGTCCTCCTGACTCCAGGGCTGGTGCTCTATTCACTGTGCCACCTAGCCACCCCATATGACGCTCACTTTTAACCAAGCTCTGTGTCACAAAAGGTATTTCAAAAAAATGAAGAAGCTAAGGATTCATTCATCCTTGCTCTATATCTGCTTTTTATTGTTTGATCCCACTCTATTCCACCCCCAGCAAAAATATGAATTCATACTGCGGGGAGCACTCAGTCTGAATGGCATTATTGTGACCCAGAGGCAACCATGACTATAAAATACTCGGGAGTGTCCATCTAAAAAAATGGCATATTTGGAGAACCAGGAAAATGATGACTCCTTGCAAAGGTCTCTAGAGGTCGTTTCAAACCGACCTTTGTTGAGTGAGGATTCTTGTTTTCAGTAACCTGAACATGAGAGAAAGGGGACAAATCTATGCCATTTCAAGTATGTTAGCTTTTAACATTTTAATGGAAAAAATCATTGACAGGGAGAGCTCCTGACACAGCAAAAACTCAGCTATCAGTCCTTTCATAGTTATTACTCAGATGAAACTTGACAATGATATCTGGGAGAACAGGTGTGCTTACTCAACAAGCCTAAGGCCAGAGGGACTATTTATTCAGTGAGGGCACTGGTATCAATGATCTTATGCCATGTTTCTGAAATGCACAGCCACTAATCATTGGTGCTTTGTGCTTTCTCACCAAGACCCTTTGCTTTCAGATAAGAACACTAAATCAGTCAACTCAGTCACGTTAAAAATTACTGTCATTCCAAAGGATATCCAGGTAGAGGGAAACATTAAAAGTTTAGTCTCTTGAAATCCTTTACCATGAAAAAGGATTAGCAAACCTGAGGAGCAGGCTGTGTTGTTCAGAAATAAGTGTGCTATTTAAATGCTGCTATGGCTTGTGTCCTTAGGGTCCCCTAGGGATGCTGACTGAGGTGTTCAACAAGGTACAAACATATTTAATTAGGGAAGAAAAATTCTTAGTTCCAACCCTTTGGGGCCATAAACCACATTAACCAGGAAGAGACTGGAGAAGATGCAAATGATGTGCCTGGGGCTTGGACTCAATCAAAAATCGAATGAAATCAAGAGTGGGCTCATCTAATGTAAAAGAATAGTGAATGCTTCTGTTTAGAATAATTCAGTAAGCATTTATTAAGTGTGCCTACTATGTGTTGGTACTTGGGTTGCCAAAATAAAAAGATAATAATCCCTGTTCTGAAGGAAGTTATAGTTTATGAAGGTGGGGATATAGTATAGTCTATGTCTACTAGGAAGAGAACTTCCAAAAATTTCTATTTTCAGAAATTTAGAAAATTTTCACTTTCAGGAAATAATAATGGATGACAGTTGTAGAAGCTTTCCAACTGTAAGACATACTTTGAACTCTGTTAAAGCGAGATGAAAGAACTGACATTTCCTGTTTAGATACTCAACTCTCTTGATCAGAGTCTACATTAAAAAAAAAAAATCAACAAGAGATCCCTTTCCTTTTCCACAATTAATGCTATAATTTTAAATATCAATGACCATTTATTAAAATTCATTCTAAATCCACGGTTTAGCTGAGGAAGATGAGTCTCATTCTCCTGTAGCACCACACAACCAAATCTTATATATATATACACACATATATGAGGCTTATATAAACCCACATAAAAAGAGAGAAGGCTATAAGATGTGGAAAGCCATCATCAAATAGAGTACAAATATTTGCAACCAATTCCTGGTTCCTAGATACAAAAAAGTCACTCTGTGAGAAAACCCAACTTTCTTACCTGATAAATGGAACATGGTAAGGGCGTACAAAGATATAAAGGCAGACGCCTACGAGCTGGGCAGAAGTCAACAGAATGTACCTATGAGACCTGGAGATGGCCTTCTGGAGCTGTTCTCCCCACATTTTTCTATTGGTAGTACTAGAAGAAAAAAATATACCAAAAAATGGAACGTCATAGTCAATTAGCTGTGAAAGAGCCCTTATTCCTCCAGTCCTCAGAACACTGTCTTTTTCACTACTGAACTCATGCTGCTTTATATTAGACTATGTAAGCATAAGACTTATCTCCTCAATTAGCTGTGAAAGAGCCCTCATTCCTCCAGTCCCCAGAACACTGTCTTTTTCACTACTGAACTCACGCTGCTTTATATTAAACTATGTAAGCATAACGCTTATCTCCTCAATTAGCCCAGTTTTTTGAGGGCAGGGGATGGTAATTAAAAAAACACAAAACCCACCGCAATGTTTTATTGAGCATTTAAAGCACTTGATTACCTGGCCCCTTCCTACCTTTCCAGCCTTACACTTTACTTTTTCTTTCTTTGGAGGGGGGAAGGCAGGGCAATTGGGATTAAGTGACTTGCCCAAGGTCATATAGCTAGTAAGTGTGTCAAGTGTCTGTGGCCAAATTTGAACTCAGGTCCTCCTGACTCCAGGGCTAGTGCTCTGTTCACGGTGCCACCTAACTGCCCCTACACTTTACTTCTTGCCATGCACATTATCCAGATCTCCTGGCCAACTTGTTGTTCCTTGACCCATAAGACTCCATTCTTGGTTCCCTCTCCCATCATTGGCTTTCCTTCCAAGACTCCCTTCCAGCTACTCTCTGAATCTACCTTGGATCAACTTAATTTACTTGCTCTTTCCCTCATTAGAATTTGTATTCTTGATGCTTAGTACAGTACCTGGCACATAGTAAATGCTTAATTAATTAATTCTTGTTGTCCAACTACTGACTTTAGTTTTTGTGCCATATATTCCTCCCTGAATATACCCTTCCCCTCCCCAAAAAGCTGTTCTATTTCTTCATCTCTATATCTTCCTCCACGCCATCCTACCCTTACCACCATGTTGGGCATGATAACTTGCAGAAAGAAGGGGACAGGAGTTTCAACAAATGTCTGCTGAATGGGGGAACTTAAGTCAATAAATATTCTGATATCCAGTGTGGTCATTAAAGTAAAACAAGGATTCAGATTCTATGGCTCTCTGATGTCTTTCGGAACTTTTCTTTCCTCCCAGTGGAAAATCAATCGGCCCTTTTTGCCTTAAGGTAAATTTATACAGGGCCACCTTCCCACTTTGTCTGGGTGTCTGGCTGTTCAAGTGAATTCCACCTCAGTATACGTCATACGCAATATGACCTTTTAATACACAGAATTTCGCATCATCATTCTCCTTATCCCTTTGGGGGCAATTACTTTGGTTCTGGGTAAGCATAACCAGGGATATCCTATGAGTTCAGAGTCAGGGTCACTTTAGTATATGTTAAATAGGTTTCTAAAAAATTGTGATGAGCAGTTTAAGAGGGAATGACTGAAACACTACACTTTATGCACCGAAACTAATTAATGTAAATGTGAAGTTACTAACACATTTCAGTGGGTTATACTAATGTTTAATGTTAATATTTTAATAAATTTTTTAAGCATCCCACACACTGATCAGGGTCTGTGTTTTCAGATACGTGATTCATTTCATGTGATTCACATCCCAATCCCACTCACACCCCACCACAACCCCTTCTTATTTACCTAGCATTGACAATATTTCCTGCGCTCAATTCCACCATCTCTTCAAATCCCACAGCAAATATGTCAGCTGGGCTGCTGTCATCTGGGGAGTGGAAAGAAAAAATGAGCTCCAAGTCTGCAAACCCCAAATTACTTAGAACTGGAAAGAACAACAGCTAACATTTTAAAAGTGCGTAATGTATTCTAGTCACTGTGCCAACTGTTTTACAATGATTATTTCATTTAATCCTCACAATAACCCTGGGAGATGGGTACTATTATCACCCCCATTTTACAGATGAGGAAACTGAGACAAACAAAGGGTAAGTGACTTGCCTAAGGTCACTCAACACACTGACCATATCTGACAGTACATATATTGTTCTACCCCTGTTAGTAAGGCTCTAGTAAGTATCTTAGGCTGAATTTGAACTCAGGACTTCCTTACTACAGGTCTGGTGCTCCACTTAGCTGACATCTTTAGAGACCATCTCATCCAAATTCCTTTATTTATGGATGAATAAACAGGATTACACACTACTATTTTATACTGGTTTTCTTCTTTAATTATTTCTTATATTCATTTTATCTTTCTAACTAGATCAGTTTTTGGTGCCAAAGGCTTTGTCTTTTCGTGGCCCTCAGGGTACTTGAGTACTCAGCCTAGAATTAGTACAAAGTGTGTATAATAAATATTGGATTAATTTAGAAGACTCTTTTTCCTTTCCCTTCCAAAGCATCAGCCCAGGATAAATATTATCAGTCTGGACAGAGAAAGACAGGTGCTGCAACTAAAATCAGTCAATTCTGCCACTTCTGAGAAGCTTGGACAAAAGAGACTCTATTGGAATTATTGTTTGTATGCCTCTCATCAATGAGGTAGTGGCTGATGGGGGTGGAATGATGTATGTAGTGTCAGATACAGTCAAAGTGTTGATTTGTCTTTCTTTACTGTACTTCTCTATCAAGAGGAAGTTAGGTTGTGAAGTGGATAGAGCACTGGGCCTGAAGTCAAAAAGACTCATCTTCCTGAGTTCAAATCTGGCTTCAGACACTTACTTGGCTGTGTGACCCTGGGCAAGTCACTTAACCCTGTTTGCTTTAGTTTCCTCATTTGTAAAATGAGCTGGAGAAGGAAGTGGCAAGCCACTGCAGTGTCTTTGCCAAGAAAACCCTAAATGGGGTTAGGAATTGAACATGATTGAACAACAAGAATGCTTCTCTATCCAGTGGGAGAATGCTGTATTAGATACGGCTGCCCTCTGTGTCAGAAAGACTCAAGTTTTGCCTCTGAATCTGGCTGTGTGTGAGCCTAGACAAGTCACTTAACTTTTTCTGGCCTAGACAGCTCTCTAAGACCAGAGGTGGCAGACCAAGTGTAGCCTTCCATTAGGACAGAGTGTTCCCTACACTCAATGGGAATCTAAATAGGCTTACCAAAAAATACCAAAAGCATTAATGAAAAAATTTTAAAGAAGAAAAACATGATACATAAAGGAAACCAATTACATAGAAATCTAGTTATCAAGATAAAAAGTTCATAAACCTCAGGTTTGTGGGAGAGAGGAGAAAGGAAGGAAGAAATAGAAGGGGAGGATAGTGAGATCTGGGGGTCCTATGAATAAATCCAGCCATCCTATCTTTGTTCTCCAGTCAAAAACAATCAAAAGGCAATTACAAGCTCTTCAGCAATTCAGTGAACTTTATCCAGCCTGCTCGTGTCATTCCAACATCAGGCAGTTGGCCCCTGGTCTGCTGGTAGAAAATATACCTTCGGGGCGGCTAGGTGGTACAGTGAGTAAGAGAGCCTGCCTGCCCCGGAATCTGTTCCGGCCTCAGAAAATGAGCACCCACACATAAATAATAACTGGCCGCGTAAACTTGAGCAAGTTACTTAACCCCAATTGCTTTAAAAAAGAAAGAAAGAAAGAAAGAAAGAAAGAAAGAAAGAAAGAAAGAAAGAAAGAAAGAAAGAAAGAAAATATATCTCCCTCTCCTCTAGCCCTTCCCATGTCACTCCTAAGGGTATAGGGGAGATCTCAATAATCTCCAACTTTTTTTTTAAACTGCTTACTCATCTAACAGGTCAGCCACAAAGTTAACTGGCTTAAAGTTTCCATTTCTTTAGAGAGTGACTTGGCAGAAGTAACCCACATTTCTCTCATTTTCTTAAACCAAGGCTTCAGAAGGAAAACTGGAGAGCTTTTACTCTCTTCAAACTGATTTCAATTCCATAAAAGGCAACAGTTTTTAGTTAACCTTAGAGAAGAATAAAGAGGGTCTATTTCATTGTATTAGACAGGGAGTTTGTTATTAGAAATCTAACTGGTTCCATGGACTTGATGTTCTAAAGTTTCATAGAGAGGACTCACTTTTCCAACACGTTCAAAATTATTTATTGGTGCATTATTAACTCCCATACAAACTCCCAGTTACATATAGTAGTCAAGTAATTTCAACTCCCTATAAATTTGAAGCTCAAATTATTCCCCCTTGAATGCAAAAAAAGAAAAGAAAAAGAAACAGGTCTACACTGTGTATGTGCAAAAGTTCAAGAATGGGGCTTATAATACAGCATTGAAAGGCTGCCAAGGAAGCAGCTGTCTATAATGTAAATAATCACAGGGCAAGTATGTTCATGGGATCCACAGAAATACAGCAATGTCATATTGCTAAGCCCTTCTAGGACTACAAAGGCAATTAAAAATGGACCTACTCACTAGGGAGGCGTAAGGGAGGGTTGAGGGAGGAAAGAGAAATGCATTCCTCTACTCCTAAATGGGTTCTGAAGTTATGGACTGGCATGTCAAGGCAATGAGTCATAGATTTAGAGCTACAAAATGCTGTTAGAGATTATCTAGTCTGGGTTTGTTTGTTTTTTTTTTAAAGCAACTGGGGTTAACTCAACGTTACACGGCCAGTCATTATTTATGTGTGGGTGCTCATTTTCTGAGGCCCGGACCGAGGCTGGGACCGATCCCGGGTCATCCCGACTCCGGGGCTGGCGCTCTTATTCACTAGGCCACCTAGCTGCCCCTAGTTTTTTTTTTTTTTTATTATGGGGTTTGTGAACTTTTTTGTTATTTTGATAACTGTATTTCAATGACATTGGTTTCCTTTATGCATTTTATTTTATGCATGTAAGAACATTATTTTGAGAAGAACTTCTTCCCCAGGCTTTGACAGACTGACAAATGCAGTCCATGACACCAATAAGACCAAAACCCTGGATGGAGTCTAACTCTCTCATTTTACAGAAAAGAAAACTGAAGCCCCAGAGGTCACATGATTTGTTTAAGCTCAAGTAAATAGAAAGCAGAAGACTGGGACCTGAGCTGAGATTCCCCCTCTCCAAATTCAACATTCTGCCCACAAGTTAGAACAACCAAAAAGATAAACTGAGTATCAATTTAGAATTACTTTAATTTTGGAGAAATGCAAATGCTTATTGTTCATTTTAGCAGAAACTTGGTTGATTAGATTTGCCAGAGAAATAAGGTAATTTCCAGAGAGAGCAACATTCACTGTTTGTCCATTAGAGCAAAACAGAGTAAAAAAAAAGGAATAAGAAGGGGAAGCGGGAGAGAAACTTACGATGACAGCAAGGTTTTAAAAAACATTCTGAAGAATCCAAATGCCAAACTCTGCAGCAGCAGTAACTTCTCAAGAAAGCTCAGCACTGGGGGCTATGTTAGCAGTCTGAGGAAACCTAAAGTGGCAGGTCAGCTCTCCATTCTTACCTTGAAATTCAGTAGCCCCGGAAAGCTTGGGAGAATCCAGCAGCCAGTCAGTTAATTCTCCAGTGCCCAGAAGGTTGCTTCTGAACTGTTTTCCTCCATTTACATTCCATGTTCCCATGGCAATCCGAATCCGTTTGAAATTGGTGAATTCTAACTGACGCTCTGACATGGCTTTTAAGATCCTTGGAGTCACTGTGAAAAATACACAAGGAAAGAATGTTCTTGTGCAACCCGAAACCCACAAAACATGAAATGGAAATCAAGTCATCATAGTATTACCCTGAGCCAAATTTGATTCTTGTGAAAATGATGGGAAAGAAAAACAACATAAAACCACATACACACAAAAAAAAGTTTCTAAACTGTGCATACTCTTCAACCCTGTGATAGAACTACTAAGCTTCTACCACAAAGGGATTAACAACAAGAAAAGATCCACATATACCAAAATATTTAAGGAACCATTATTTCTTGTAGCAAAGAACTGGAACCAAAAGGGTATAGATCAAAAGGGGAACAAATTTTGTATGTGAACTTAATGGAAAATTACTAGGCCACACACAAGAAATGATGAAAGGGACAGAATGAGAGAATCCTGGAAGGACTTGTATGAGCTGAGCAGAATAGAGAGACCAGAACCAGAACAATTTATATAATGATGATAGTAATGTAAAGGAAAACAACTCTGAAAGACTTCAGAACTCTGATCAATTACACACAGATAATGAAGCATGCATTCTACTTTTTGAAAGAGAGATAATAGACTAGCAGAGTTGAGTGGGGCATACATTTTCAGACATGGCCAATAGGTCTATATGCTTTGCTTAGAGGGAAGGTCTTCTTGTGAGGAGGGAGGGGGAAGTGGTGGGTAGTTATATTGATTTAAAAAAAAATCAGAAAAGAGAAAAAAGAGCCATCAATAAAGATCTTTAAAATATATGGAAGAGTGCAGGGGGCATTCAGAAGCGGCCACAGACAGGGCAGTTTTGTTACTACCAGTGTTTCGCTAATATGCACTAAAAAGCCAAAGGTGCTCAGTTCCATGGACAATTCTTTTCAATTCTTTGCATAGTGAAATGTTCACATTGTTGATGTTTACGAAATTTTTTTTTTAAATCATGGGGAAACGGGGCGGCTAGGTGGCACAGTGAATAGCCAGCCCTGGAATCAGAAGGACCTGAGTTCAGAGCCGGCCTCCGACACTTAATCCACACAAACAAAAACCTAGCCATGTAACCTTGGGCAAGTCACTTAACCCCAATTGCCCTAAAGGGGTGGCTAGGTGGCGCAGTGAGTAAGAGTGCTGGCCGGCCTCGGAGTTGGGATGACCCGAGATCAGATCCGGCCTCAGAAAATGAGCACCCATGCATAAATAATGACTAGCCCTGTAACTTTGAGCAAGTTACTTAACCCCAATTGCTTTAATAAATAAATAAATCATGGGGAAACTACATATTCTTAATTGGCTGAAGAGAATTCAGTGAAGGAGCGCTCTTCAGGAGTTTTGTTTGGTTTTTTCCCTAATTGTGCCAAATATTTAAGGGCTATAAAATACGTTAAGGAGGAAGGCGTTTATATGGATGACTTAAGCACTCAGAGAGTTCTCCAACCAGAAGTTCTATTTTAATTGGGAGGGGATATGCTTCACCAGAGGGCCAATGATGGAGCACACTAACCACCTTCAGAGAGAGAGGCAATGGATTCCAGATGAAGATTGAGATCGGCCAATGTGGTAATTCGTTTTGTTTAACTGTGCAGATTCATTACCAGGGCTTTCATTTTCTTTCCTCTTTTTTTCCCCAGGGTGGGAGACGAGGCAGAAAAATAAATGCTTGTTAACTGAAAAAATACGAAAGTTTTTTGGGAAAAACAATCTAATAGGTTGAATATGATCTGCTAGCTCTGGTATGATTTCTGAATATGATCTGATAGAATATTCATATAAGTAACGCCTGAGTTGTCAGGTGGCTGCAGCTACCCGTCCCAATGGACAAGAGACAGGGAGAAGGGATGAAGCAGAGGCAGGTGCCACTGCTAGCCTGAAAACACTCTCTGCCCTTGTTCTCTCTCACTTTTCTTTTCCCTTTCTCTTAGGATCTGGTGACTGAACTTTCTTGGAAAACCTAAATGATTTTGATGTTCCATCCTCTAAGCCAAAGCTAAAGAAATCTAGAGTCAGTCCTATATCTGATTTTAAAATTTGGCCTCTCTTTTTGCACTGTTCAAGTTATCCCATATACATCGTGTTTGCATATAGTTGTTTGCATGTTGCCTCCGCTGTTAAATTGTGAGCTCCATGAGGGCAGGGACTGAATTTTGCTTTCCTTTACATCCCCAGCACTTACTTAGGGCAATGCCCGGTCACTGTAGGAGCTTAAAAAGAGGTTATTAACTGTTGATTTCCATATTGGAATATGGGCTCTCTATATTCCCAGCACTTAACATATAATCTTGGGGGCGGAGCCAAGATGGCGGAGTAGAAACAGCTCATCCAAGCCTCTCTGCCCCCAGATTCCCCCCAAACTATGTAAAAGGGGACTCTGAACAACTTCTGGAGCACCAGCACCCACAGAACGACACAGAGAAGCTAACCTCCCGCTGAGGACAGCCCAGCACCCTGCAGGAAGGACCAGCGCAGCGGTCTGGAACCTGGCAGCGCGCAGAGCGCAGAGCACAGGAGCCGAGCCCAGCCTAGGTCTGCTTGAGCCGAGGTTTTAGCCCCAGGGCGGCAGGGCCAGCAGCCGGCTGGAGGAACCCCAGAACACCAGGAGCTGTGGCGACTCCAGAATTATCAACATAGACATGCCTAGGACAAAGTAAGAGGTTACTGTCCTATGGACTTTGGGACTTGTATTTGGGGAATGCGTCAGCTCCCTCCCCTGGGGGCTAGAAGCCTCTGAGGGGACACGCCATTTTGTAGTTTTCAGAGGCAGCTCTGGCTCCCAGCCTACAAATCGTGGGGAGATCCAGCGATCAGTCTTGGGGGGTAATCGCTCTTGCTTTAACCTCCCTGGATCTGGATTGTGATCTAGGGTGGAAGTTGTGGGTGGGTTTACAGCTTGCCAGAAACGGAAGTTGCCCCCCACACGTTCGGGACGAAAATTCCTCTATCTGGCCTTAAAGCCATAGTGTGGCAACAAGCCCAAAAGTCAAGCAATTAAGTGGCAACATGCCAAGGCAAAGGAAACAGAAAAATGCAACCCTAGACTCCTATTTTGGGGGCATAGAGCAGGAAAAGGACTGTGAGGTCAGAAGTCCTGCTCCAAAAGCCCCAGGGGAAAACATGAGCGGGTTGCAGGCCATAGAGGACCTTAAGAAGGACTTTAAAAATCAAATAAGAGAAGTGGAGGAAAAATTAGAAAAAGAAATGAGAAGGATGCAGGAAAAGTATGAAATGAGGGTCAACAGCCTGACTGAGGAAAACAACACCTTAAAAAATAGACTAGCTCAAATGGCAAAGGAGGCCCAAAAGGGCAATGAGGAGAAGAATGCCTTAAAAAGTCGAATTTGCCAGATGGAAAAAGAATCTCAAAAGTTCACTGAGGAGATTCATTCCTTCAGAGTTAGACTGGAGCAAATGGAAGCTAGTGACTTTATGAGAAATCAAGATGCTGTTAAGCAGATCCAAACAAATGAAAGATTAGAAGGCAATGTGAACTATCTCATGGGAAAAACCACTGACCTGGAAAATAGATCCAGGAGAGACAACTTAAAAATTATTGGACTACCTGAAAGCCATGATCAAGGAAAGAACCTAGAAATCACCCTTCAAGAAATTCTCAAGGAAAACTGCCCTGATGTTTTAGATCCAGAGGGCAAAATAGAGGTTGAAAGAATCCACCGATCACCTCCTGAAAAAGATCCCAAAAAGAAAACTCCCAGGAATATTATAGCCAGGTTCCAGAATCCCCAGATCAAGGAGAAAATACTACAAGCAGCCAGGAAGAAACAATTTCAATATTGTGGAAACACAATCAGAATAGCCCAGGACCTGGCAGCTTCTACACTGAGGGATTGAAGGGCATGGAATATGATATTCCAGAGGGCAAAAGAACTGGGAATGAACCCAAGGGTCACCTACCCAGCAAAACTGAGTATTTTGTTTCAGGGGAAAATATGGTCATTCAGTGGAATAGAGGACTTTCAAGCATTCTTGAGGAAAAAACCAGAATTGAATAGAAAATTTGACATCCAGACACAAGAAGGAAGAGATGCCTGAGAAGGTAATTGGGGAAAAGAAATCAAAAGGAACTTATCAAAGTTGAACTATTTACATTCCTATATGGAAAAGCAATAACTGTGACTGATGATATCTTTCTCACTATGAAAATAATGGAAGAAGGGGGTGTGGTCATATGAATACATATGTGAATGTGTGTGTATATGGTTACAGTTATATATGGATAGAGGGCATAGGTTGAATTTGTTGGGAAGGGAGAATACTCAAGGGATGAAATTATGAGGTGAGAGAGGAAAGTGGCAAGAGGAGATGGGGAGAGACAGGGTAGGGTAAACTATCCCATGTAGAAGAAGCAAGGGGAAGTGGTTGCAAAGGAGGGGGAGAATAAGGAAGGCTAAAAAGGCAAAACCACATTCACATTGAATGTGGTTCAGAGAGAAAATGACATACATACTAAATGGGATATCTCAACCTGCAGCAGGATAGGGGGAAGGGGGATGAGAGGAGGGATGATGGATGGGAGGGCATCCTTGGGGTGAGGGGAGGTTGGAAGTACCCAGTATAGAAGAGGGACAGGATCATGTAGGGAATGGACCAGGTAGGGGGTGGGATGAGTGGGAGGGAATTATAAGCAGCCTTGTACAATATATCTACTATGATAATGTTTTGCATAGCTAGACAGGTACAACATATACTGACTTACTTATCTCCCAAGAAGGAATGGGTGACAAGGGAGGAAGGAAATGGATCTGAAATTCGAGGTCTTAACATTAAATATTTCAAATATATATAAATACTATTATTAATACTCTTTTGCTTGTAATAGGGAGATAAGATGTGCAGGCATTGGGACACAAAGATTCACCTTCCTCTAATGGAAAAGTCGATGGGGGTATGGGAGAAGGTATGGGAGAGAGCAGATTGGAGGAAGCGATATCTTGTGGGACTACTATTCTGGGAGGTTGGGTAGGGGAATAATGGGGGGAAAATGATTGTAACTCAAAATCTGGTAGAAATGAATGATGTAAAACAGAAGTTAATAAAGCATTTGTTTAAAAAAAAAATATGATCTTGGTAGGTGCTTGTTGATTTGTTCTCTAGTGTCAAACTCTTCATGACCCCTTATGGGGTTTTCTTGGCAAAGATACTGAAATGAATAGTACATTCAAAGATGAATCTTCCTGATTCCAGGCCCACACTCTTATCTACTATGCCACCTAATTGCCATTCCTGACTGATAGATCCATAAAATAAAGGAGTTAGCTAGTCACTAGATGATTAATTGAGGACTGAGTTAGGACTGAGAGGACTGAGCACTGGATGATTTTTAAGAACCCTCCCAGTTTTCAAAAAATTCTTTGTTCTTATGATTTCCTTTAATGGAATGGAAAGAGTCAAAATGCATATACAGCTCTTCCATTTATCCCATTCGTGAGAAATAAAACTGAGTTTCTCCCTATCCAAGGTGGTCTATCTATTTCCAGAAAATCATGATCCTGTTGGAACATTATAAGTTAAGCATATGGTGAAACCATGACACCAGATAGTAAGGAATTCTGAATGCAAGGTAGCAGAAAAGGCCTGGATCTTGGCCTTTACCACTAGATCCAAAAGATGATGAGGCTTCCAAGGGAAAGCTAAAGTGACAAATCTTTAGTTAACCAGGAGGAAGAGCAGAGAAATACAGGCAACAAGTCACATTTTGGAAGGAGTGTAAATTTGAAAGTCTCACCAAGAGAACCCGCCCCCCCCACATATCCTACATGCCTTTGACCCCAGCTTTAAACCAGTCTTAAAAGGCCAACTTCTTTAGACAACAATACTTCCTTTCTTCTATGACTAAGTTAGTCTAGAAACTAAACCATCTCTACTTTGTTAGTAAACAAACCTCAACAGGCTTGAAATTACTTAGAGACGCTTTCAAAACTTTCTTCATTGCACTGGGATTGTGCCCAGAGTAGAAATCAAATATTGTCTTGGCTATTGAAACCAAAGTAAGAATACACTAGGAAATGGGGTTAGATGGGGGAGGGAGGAAGAAAGAAGAGGAAGAATGAGTAAATCACAGTTTTTTGAGGAACAGACAAATTAGAGGCGAGGAGATAGGCCTGTGATTTCATTTGTAAAGGAATTCCTTCTACCCATGCAGGTCTGTAGCTTCTCCCCTCCCCCCCCAACTTAAAGATAGTCCCTTTAGGGCACTGAGAGATGAAATTATCTGTCTAGGAACATACAGCATATTTTGAAGACAAGCTTTGTACTCAGATCAATTAGTGGTAGAAGGACCAGAACCCACATATCCTGGCTCTCAGTTCAAGTCTGTGAGAGGCAGCTAAGTGGTGCCACAGCGCATAGAGTGCCAGGCCTAAAGTCAGGAACACTCCTTCCCTCTTCGTGAGTTCAAATCCAGCCTCAGACACCTACTAGCCGTCACTTCACCCTGTTTGCCTCAGTTTCCTTATCTTTACAATGAGCTGGAGAAGGATACCTCCAGTATCTCTGCCATGAAAACCCCAAATGGGGTCACAAAGAATCAGACAAGACAGAAAAATGACTGAACAGGGGATAAATGTAAAAGTTTAAAGCCTGACCCTGCTACCAACTGTTTGTGTGACATGGAGTCAATCATTCAAACTCAGTTTCCTCATGTGAGATCAAAGATATTCAAGCTGCCTTGCAACTCTAAATCTTATGGGCCCAGGATATTGTTAAAAGCCTAAAAGTTTGCATGTTCTCAAGCAGTCACTAAATTAATGAAATCTTTTTGCAAAGGGTGTCTGCCAGTGCCATGGGAGAAAGGGAATGTATCATAATATAATGAACAACAGACCTACAGTTCTGATGTGTTTCTTCATCTATAAAATGACATAGATCATAGGGCTTTTAGGGTCTCTTCCAGCCCCGCGGCTGCCATCTGATAGGCCACAAGACTTTGCCATCTATGCTGATGCAACATTCTCCACACCAAAGCTCAGGCACTGTGGAACTTAACTCTCTCAGCTCTGGAGCCCCCATCCTGGTGACTGGCCTGTCCTGACTGGTGAAGGTGTCATGTAGACCATTACTTGCATTGTGTATTATATCTCAAAAGCAAGTACTGTCACTACTGTATCGCTAGTACTTAACACAGCCCTTTGTACAGAGTAAATGCTACATAAATGCTCCTTCATCCATTATCTTTCCAGCTCCAGCTATGCTGAGTCTTTTACCATTTTTACTATCTCATCTCTCTTCCTGCCCAGACCCCACCCTCGAAATCTGCTTTTCAGCTCCAGAACAGAAGTCAAATTAACATTGCCTCTGCATTGCCTCTGCTACTGAAAAATGCCTGCTGATCAACTCCCCTCTGGCTCTACTCCCCATCCCCACAATTCCGAACAAAGCTCCCCTCCCAAGTCACCACTGGGAGGGGTCCTTATATGTGTTGCCCCCTTCCCGATTTTGTTCTTGTATTCCCAGGGCCTAGCACGGTGCCTGGTGCATGGCAGTTACTTAATAACTACTTTTGATTAATGTTGGATGAGAAGAAGCATGATCAAAGACTTGTAGGGATGAGCAGAAGTAGCCGAGTCCTGTAGACAACAAAGAGAGATCCTGATGGTGCTCTGGTACCTCCAGAATGGGAAAAGGACAAAACAAGGCCCTCTGGCAAATCTTTGAGTAAATCCTTTGTGAAGATGGACAGGAGTCACCCAGAAAAGAGAAAGTATAAAGGGCTCCCATATCCTAACATGAGAACTAATGGATTCAGTGAAACATGTCAATTAGTTATGTTTCTAGAATTCAACTTAAAAAACAAACAAACAAAAAAACCCATAAACAGAGATGAGTCCAATAAAATGTTCTAGTCCCTACATATATAACAAAGGAATCCACACCAAGGAGTAGCAATAAAGGGTGCTTCTCATGGTACAGTGGCAGGATTTTAGAAGCATGCTTACATCCCTTTACTTATTGGGAGAAGCAGGGTGGCAAAACAGATGCCAAGGCTGAGCCTGGCGTCAGAAAGTCTTGTGTTCAAATCCTGCCTCTGAAACAAGATGACTGTGTATGCCAGTTGGGCAAGTTAATAAAACACTCATTGCCCCAGACAATCTTGTAAGACAGTAAGCTGCAAAGACCTGATGGAGCCTGAATACAGATGAAAGCATCCTTTTTACTTTCTCTATTTTTCTTAGGTTTTCTTTTACAAGACTAAGATGGAAATGTTTTGCATGACTACACATATAAAACCTATATTGAATTGCTTGCCTTCTCAGTGAGGAGGGTGGGGAGGGTGGGAGAGAATCTGAAACTCAAAATTTTAAAAATGAATGTTGGAGAATTGTTTTTCCAAGTAATTGGGGGAATAATAAAATGATAAATAAAAAAAGACAGTAAGCTACAGAGAGTTGCTGGGCTATATAAATAATAGCTCCCATTTAATCCCCCCATTTAATCATTTATTATTGTAGGAATTTTTCCTACTAGGCATTTCCTATAGAGACCACAGGCCTGGACCAAAAACAACCCCCAAAGCCCGGTATATTATCTAAAGTCATTGTTGCAATTCAGCTTAATCTCTTGCCACTCAATTCTGGGCCTGGCTTACTACTTTGCCCGATTACTAAAACTAATTAACTGAACCCCTTAGGCCAGGATGCTCATGAGGCCTAGATCCTGGGTGTTTTATCCCTCAAGAAGTCTGATGGTTTTGTTCATTCTCCTTCATTTGTACAAGGTTGACTCAACCCTCAGCAATCATTTCATTTAGTCACGAGAACTGAGTGAGACTCAGGGTAGGGACAGAGCAGTACCAATCATTAGCAATGCTGGGGAAAGAATTCAAAGGCAAGTACTTTCCATGGGGTGAGTCACCATCTGGATGTATATGTAGGAAGGCATGTGACCAGTTACCTAGAAGTGCTGTGCTGTCCATAAGCATCCTCCCTTTGTCTGAATACTCGTCCTTATAGACATCACCAACCAGCAGCAGTTTGATGGCTTCTTGCTTCACTCCATCAAAGAAATTGGACTGTATGGTTCTAGACACAGACCGGGCCCCATCCTTGAGTTTCCCAACCTGCAACAAACACGTGCCTTGAGGAGGTATGCAACATATTCCCAGCAGGCTTTGCCCTCTTTAAAAGCACAGTCCTGCTGAGCTCTGAGACCACTTCCTACCTTGGCCTTTCCTTCCAGTGCCCGGCTGCCCGTAAAGACTTTGCTCAGATTGTGACCGTTGAGAGACCACATGACTTTGTATGACTCCACAAATCGTTCAACAACTGGCTTTGAATTCAGTCCCAGGCTCTCCAGTTGTAAGTGAAGAACCTTAATGAGAAATGAATAAAAAGAAAGTGAGAGACTTTATTAAGTGCCTATTATATGCAGAGCATTGATTGAGGTGTCAGGAGATACACATATTTTAGGTAAGAAATGGTCCTTTCTGGGGTGGCTAAGTGGCACAGTGAATGGAGCGCTGGCCCCGGAGTCAGGAAGACCTGAGTTCAAATCCAACCTCAGACACTTGACACACTTACTAGCCATGTGACTTTGGGCAAGTCACTTAACTCCAGTTGCCCTCCAAAAAAAAATGGTCCTTTCACTCATGGAGCTTTCAGTCTAGTTGGCTAATGCATGTACACAGATAACTCTTGTGCATGTGGTTGTTGTGGTTTGTCCTTCGTTCTCAAAGAGGACCATGACATCAGGGAGATGATGACATGCCCTGCAACTGAATTTGATTTGAGGGAGGGAGGGATGTGCAAAGTCACCAGCCTCACAGGAAGGAAGAACAAAAGAGAGATTCAGGAAGTGGAATGGATAGAACTTGGTTATATAAGGTCTGGGCAGAAAGGCCATTACTTACAGGAGGGATCAGGGAAGCTTCACAGAGAAGGTAGAATGAAATGAACTTTGAGGGCTAGGTAGCTAGGTTGTACAGAAGACAGAATGTCCAGCCTGGAGTCAGGAAGACTTGAATTCAAATCTGGGCTCAGACACTTACTAGCTTAGCTGTGTGACCCTGGCTAAGTCACTTAATTTTGTTTGCCTCAGTTTCTCATCTGTAAAATGAACTGGAGAAGGAAATGGCAAACTACTCCAGCATCTTTGCCAAGAAAACCCCAAATGCAGTCAAAGAGAGCCAGAAACTCAACAACAAGAATTCCACAAGTGGGAAAGGTTAGGGTTAGGTATCAAAGGTGTGGAGGCAGGCAAGCATAAGGTGTATTTGTGAGACAGAATGGTTGGGTCTGGTTAGAATACAAAGTACACTGAAGGGGGTAGCATGAGACAAGGCTGGAAAGGTAGGGTGGTGCCAGCCAGGGAGACTCTTGAATATCAGGCGATTTTGAAATTTATTTGCTAGGTAATAGGAAACCACTGATGATTCTTGAGGAAAAGTTTGACATGATCCATTGAGAGGGTGAGACTGGAAATGATATGAGGAGGGGAGATAAGAAAGAACAGTTACAAGGCTGCTGAAATAGTTTGGCTGGACAGGAGTGTTAGAAATTGAGAAGGAGGGGCGGCTAGGTGGTGTGGTGAATAGAGCACCGGCCATGGAGTCAAGAGGACCTGAGTTCAAATCTGGCCTCAGACACTTAACACAAAAACTAGCCATGTGACCCTGGGCAAGTCACTTAACCCCAACCGCCCTCCAAAAAGCAAAAAAAAAAAAAAAATTGAGAAGGAAATAGATGTGAAAGAGATTTAGTAAGTGGAATCAACAGGACTTGGTAAATAAGGCAGGTGAAGGAAAAGAAAGGCAATAATAAATTTCAAACATGGAAGACTAGCAAAATGGCAGTGCCATAAACAGACAGTTTAGTCAGAAAGGATAATGGGTTTAAAGGAAAATACCAAATTTTATTCCTCACAGTTTGACCAAGGTCACATTTGTGGGTGGAATGAAATGGGTAGAGGATTCCAATTTTCTGGTGCCAGGATATTGGGTCAGCACAGGCACACATTTCCTCTGCTTTACAGAACTTAGCAAAATAATAGCTTAATCAGAGTTGCTGTTTCTCAAGTCCATTTGAAAGTGACCAGAAGTGAGAGGTGCCAGGCTCAAAATGTAGTATAAGATGCATTTTCAGGCAGAGCCCATGTGGGAATTGGTTTTGTTCGACTAGGCATATGGTATAATGCATCTGCTTTGTTTTTCTTTTTTCTTATCTTGGGTGGGAAGGGCAAGTACAACAGAGATAGGGTAGCCAAAAAAAAAAAAAAGAAAGAAAGAAAAGGGATCAGTGAAAAACTTTTTTTTAATGCACAGTACAGAACTGAAAAAAAGGTAAAAAATAATCACAGATGAGCAGGGTAATCTTGAAAATTACATGCTGAATTCAGTATATATTTTGGGATGATAGCAAGTTGTACATAATAGAGATTAATTTACAAACCTCTTTTTTCTGTTCTACTAGATGTATGGAAATTCCCATTTTATATGGTTTGTTCAGGAAAAAGGAAGGAAGGAAGGAAAGAAGGAAAGAAGAGACATAGATAAGAGACAGTAATAAAACCACAGACTGACTTATGGACATGACTCCAATTCACAGATGACATAGAAATTTCTCTAAATATCATCAATCCCTCCCTGACCACTTACCCTATCCCATCCCTTGCAGTTAGCCAAAGAACCAGGTAAATCGGCTTATCTTTACTCTGGTTCCAAAGAGCCCAACAACAGTTGCCTTTTGGCTAGAAGTAAAAAACAGACCTAGAGAGCACAAAATCTTGTAACGAGGGGACTGACCTCAAGGGCTATAAAGCACTGCACAGTATTTGTTCGATCCAAGCAGTCCAGACAGTTCATTCGCAAGGTACCTTTTTGGAAACTTTGAATAAATGATGGGAAAACAAAACAAAACAATATCACAATGGTTACCGAGTTCAGTTTATAGCAGCAGCACACTTAGCAATGTGTTCTAAGCTTTAACGGGAAAAAAAATTTAAAAGACAATCCCCTGTAGCCTTGCTATCCCTAACCAGACCCTTGGAAAGCATTCTGGTAAGGCCTACTGATATGCTTGAGTAATAGCTAAGACATATGAATTAACAACTTGTTCAATTCTACAGAACCAGTCAAAACTTGGGGTTTCTAGAAAGGAGGATTTCCATTCCTTACTGAACATAACAGTGCTGGATTCAACCCTGTGCTTTAATCTAATGAACTCTAATTGCTAAACCTGTTCTGCCAAATGTTAGAATTGGGGTCAAACAATCTGGGATTCAATACTTGCAAATCAAAATAACACATCTATCAAAAAGCTGGCCTTATGCTATTGTATTTAATGTGTTATAGACTTAAAAAAAAAACCCCACAAAGTTGTATGCAATAGAAATTCATGGTTTCATCTATAATCCTCTAATCTTCTTTGTATATGGGTATGTTCCTCTTCACTGTATGTCAAAATTCATAATTTCAAAATATATATTTTATATATTTATCATATATACTTATATACACAACATATTTATATGTAGCATATGTATATGTATACATATACATATATACATGTACGTGTTTATTTATGTGTCTTTTTTTTTAAGTCATGTAGATGCTAAAAGGGAAAACTGAAACCCAAAATGGGCTCATGGTACCACCCCAAATTCTAAGGCAATACAGTTGGCATGGAAAAAAACATTTTGAAAGTAAATGGCCCAGAAAACCAAAAGAACCAAAGTAAATTACAGAATGAATGAACAGAATGTCAATAATCTCTAGCTATAAATCTACTTCCCAGCCTATAAAAGTGAAGCAAACATTGGGACACTCACCGTGGACTCACATTCTCACCCTTGGTGAAAACATCAAATTCATCCCAGTGCAACTTTAACTGAGGCCTCAATAGATTCTCCAATTTTTCTATCTTCCCTCCTTTGGCAAACTGGTGGAAGTCAAAATTTATCATAGGTGTGTCTCCAACATGGAAAGAAGCCCAAAGCAACTTCTGAGGAGGGGAAATGGGGTAAGAGGGGAAAAGAAAAAAGACAGATGATTGCATATTTCCATCTACTGCTCAGGGTTTTCAGGTGGCTAACCATGTTAATTGGTTAGATTAGGTTAGTCTTAAAGCTCATGAGGGATAAAGTAGTTTAACAGACCAGTTCTTGAGAAGGAAGTACAGGGGGAAAATATCAAAGAGAAAGACAACACAGGAAAAGCATACTTCCTGAAAGAGGGTAAAGGGATTATTTAAAGCAAGAGGCAAAGCCAGATGTGATGCTTGCCCCTCCCTCGGCCACCATCTACAGTCCATGGGCATTAAAAAGATCACGTTCTCCAGCAGATCTCTATGGCAAGACACAAAGCAAGTGAGAAAGTGAGCTGCTGCTCCAGTCTTCAAATAGTACAAGGGCTGCAGGTCCACCAAGTATGAAGATGCGTTGTAGCTCTATTCATAATAGCTGTTTCCCTGGGAACCATTCACATCTTGACTTGAGGAGGAAGTGTGATTAGCATCTCTGTACTTTAGGGAGTTGAAAAACCCTTTGGGTAGTGCCAGGTGGCAGTCACACAAAGATAACCCAAGAGGGGTGGTCCAGTGGAAGCCCAACAGGAAGAGGTGGGACAGGTAGTGATAGCAACAGGTCAGGTCTAGTCAAGGACCATGAGTCCTAATGTTCTTCATACACCATCTCCCTTCCTTAGCCCAGCTCCCACTGTCCAAACACACTGACTCATAGCAAATGGATAGGCTGTGCCACAGACCCAGGATGATAAGAAGCTTGTGTATGATCCCATGGCCACTGGGGCCTTCCTCTAGACCTTGTGTGTCTCCACAACAGGATGATATTTTAGCATTTGGTCAGTCAAAGCATTATAGAAAGTCAGAGCTGAAAGGTACCTTGGAGAATTACTGATTCAATCCTTCATTTTGCAGATGACTAAAATTAGGCTTGGAGAGAGTCAAACTGCCTGAGCTAAATGGAAACAAGAACCCAGGTCTCCTGACCCCCAGACTAGTGTTCTTGGCCCAGGATTGTGTCAGCACTGTTACTATCCAATATATCAGGCCCCCTACAACATTTCTACCTCCCTCTCACTCACCCTTTACTAAAAGGAGGATTGATATCTAAAGAGGGCTGGTATCTGGATATCCTTGGATCTGAGGAATACTTATACCAGCTGATAAATGCTATGGGTCAAAAATACCACTGCTTTCCATGTGGGAGGAAAAGAGAAAAAAAAAGAGTTGGGCTGGGTTTTTTTTTTCCTTCTTCTATAAAAGTAGTATTGCCAATAAAAAAAGGAAGAGAAAAAAAAACAGTTCATTTGTTGCCGTTAGCAACAAACCAGACAGGAAAAGCAGGTCTGGCCAAAGACAATTGGCCACCAGAAAGTCTCTATGCCACAGAATTCACAGAATATTAGAGCTGGATGAGATCTAAGAAATCACTTAGCCCACCCCCCTTTATTTTACAGGTGAGTAAACCGAGGCTCAAAGAAATTAAGGAATTTGCCTCAGTCGTACAGCTAGGAAACTTGAACTAGGGTTACCGCACTCCTAGCCAGCAGTCAGACGTGGAGTTTGCAAACAAACCAGGGTGAGCATTCAGCCAGGATGGACTCTGCTCCCGCTCACCAGATGTTATGATGCCTGTGGTTTCTCTCTTCCGCTCCCTAATAGAGATTTATTATCTATCTTTTCACTGTGAAAAGCATTCTCCTTGGGTCAACAGTGATTTGTCTTTGGTTTAAAATAAGCCCTGGATTTTTCTTCTCTAGAGAACAAATACCTACAAGTAGCAGTTGAGGAAGCTGTGTGGTAGACTGTGTGGTAGCCTGGCTACTTGTGACACCCTCAGTTTCTTCACCAGTAAAATGAGGTGGAGGAGCTGGATGAATATAAGGGTCCCTACCAGCTCTTAAGTCCCATGGTCCTATAACCGGACAGGAAGGTCAGACAGTGACTGGCAGCCTTTAGTTGCTCCTTTTTCTGCAAGGCCCACAACAAACACTCTTTTGAAGATATAAGATTTTCATCTTACGCTGATGGAAAGTGGTGGTGGGTTTAGGAGAAGGGAACTCGTCTGACATGGTCATGTAATGTAGCTTATCCAAGGCTGCCTCCCCTGGTCTGTCCTGAAAATGAAGTGTGAGCATCCCAAGGCAGCTTTGCACCAGGGAAGCACCACCATTCAAAGGACTGGTGACAAAAAGATGTTCATTAGGAGGAGGACAGAGAGGGCAACAGGTAAGCCATTTAATTTTGTTACAGAGCCAAGCCAAGATGGACTGCCTCAGGGACACAAATACACACTTAGTAACTGTCAAGCGATGGGGCTATGCTGGACTGGCCCAGGAGATGAAAGCAGAGTAGCCACACTTTGGAAGATGGAACATAAGTTGTCAAACAGAAGGAAAGGAACAGTTAGGCATTCCCCAACAAGGATTAGAGACACTGGAAGAGGCCAACGTACAGAGCAACATCTTCCTTTTTCCCCTTTCTCTCTCTTGGGATTTTCATTTTGGAAAATGACTCTGTGAGAAAGCAGTGGGAAGGATACTGTCACCTCTAGCTGGGTGACTTGGCTAAGGGAGAAGCCAGAGATAGGGAAAGTCTCTTTGGTGACATCAGTTCAGAAAAGTTTAGTTTAAATACATGAGTTGAAGAGAACTGGAGAGAGAACTATCAAGAGAATACATAGCAATGTATATTAAAAGCTGCTTTGGGTCCCATCTATAGAAGCAAAAAATCAGCTCAGGTTTCACTAAGCCTCTGGAAAAAAATAAAGCTTGAAATTAGAGAGCTATTTATCATACTCTAGAAAAAATACACAGTGTGGAAAAACTCACAAAACAAATTCATTCCCGCCCTGAATTAGGGACGGTTCCATTTTTGTCTCTGCATCCCCAGTTTAGCCCATCTTTGCATGGCACAGTGCTTGGTAGCTTGATAAATGAATAGTTAGATAAGAGTTACCTCTCCCAGACTCATGGGAGAGAGGTAAAGTCCAAGGGATAAAACCACCTACCTTGTTGGAAGTCTCGTTCCCACTGTCTGAACAGGAGGGCTGCCTGCCAAGTCCTTTCCCTGGTCCACCCACCCAGTGGAGCCCCGCAGTACAGAGGAGCAGAAGGGGAGGCCTTGAGAAGCCAGCAGCTGAACAAAAGCTTTACCTTGAAGGCTCTGTTGAGCACCTCCTCTCCTCCTCTGCTTCCCAACAGGTTAACGATCACTTGCTTTCCATACTGCTCTTTCAGAAGCATCATATGCCTGTAAGAGCAGTAGCAGCAGCAGCGTGATGATGCCATTTCACCAATGAAATGAGACTGATTGCCCTGGCAGGGCAGTATGGTTGCAGAGCAAGAGTGCTCCAGGACAGTGGACATTACTCAAGCCCCAAGATGAGGACAATCAGTCTCCTTAAAACAATTCTCTGTGTCACTGGGTTCCATTTCACTCTCAGATATAATACATATGCCAGGGGCAGCTAGGTGGAACAGTGAATACAGCACAGGCCCTGGAGTCAGGAGGACCTGAGTTCAAATCCAGCCTCACACACTGTGTGACCTTGGGCAAGTCACTTAACCCCAACTGCCTTGCTTTGGCCCCTCCAAAGGAAAAAAAAATAATATATATATACCATATCTGCAGAAAGTATACCAAATATAATTTTAAAAAAATACTACCTTGACCAAGTCACCACACAGTGGGGTAATTGGTGGGTGATTGGTATTAGTGGGGTTTTTTTTTAAGTGGTACTATTAATTTACTATATTTTTTCAAGAGAAGTAGGAGTAGCTGCCTTGAATCTTAATGACTAGGCATCCATAAATGCCGAGCTCATACTTTCATTCCCCATTACTGGTGTTATGAACACAAAATTTGATCACCATTGAAATTTTTTCAAATTGAAGTTTCATTACTTATCATGCCTGACTTCTGCATTCTTCTCAATTTAGACAATGGAGAGAAGGAAAAAAAGGCTATAATCCCTAAGTTTAATGAGTCTGATTTTGCTTTAGATTCACCACATCCAAGGAAGAGAGGGAGTATAGTCTAGATAACAAGTTTTGGGGTGGCTAGGTGGCGCAGTGAATAGAGAACCGGCCTTGGAGTCAGGAGGACCTGAGTTCAAATCTGGCCTCAGACACTTAACACAAAACTAGCTGTGTGACCTTGGGCAAGTCACTTAACCCCAATTGCCCTACCTTCCCCCTCCAAAAAGCAAAAAACAAAAACAAAAAAAGAAAAAGAAAAAAAGAAAGATAATGAGTTTTAACCTGGGGTCTGCAGACCTCCTATAAGGTCTTTAGATAGATTTTTTGAGAGTTGGTGAACTATAGATTAGAAAAAAGAATTACAGCTTTATTTTCACTAACCTCTAACTAAATTTTTGCATTTCCTTCTAGAAGATGATGAATTTAGGCAGAAAACATTATTCTGAGAAGGAGTCTACAGGCTTCAGCACACTGCTTACAAGGCCCATGACACAAAAGAGGTGATGAAGCCCTGGTAAAGTAGATAGAGTGCTGATCTTGAAGCCAGGCAGAGCTGGGGTCCAATTCTGCCTCTGGCCCATCCTAGATATGTGACCTCAGGGCCAGGACCTAACCTCTCCTTTCAGTGCCTAGGAGAAGGACAAGCTACACTGGTTTAGGTAATCTCCTTAACGGGGAGTTCCCTATATTAGTGGATTCACTAGTCCAGCACCCTATCCCTATAACCGAGAAGAATACTGAATTTGGCGGAAAAAAGGTACCAGTGAAACCTTCAGCCAAACAATCAAAATGTAGCCAGCTTCTAAGGTACTAAATACAAATATGTGTCTTTTACCATTGGCTTTCTTTTGTAAAAAAGAACACCTGAAAATTTAATAATAGTGTCAGCAACATTTTTATACCTACAGGAAAAAAACAAATGCTTCCTTTATTCTGGAACACTTAAAAGAGTACAAATGACTGCAAAGCATGTCAGAGTTAAACAGACCTTTCTTCTTTCCTTCCTTTCTCTCTCTCCCTCTCTTCTTTCCTCTCTTTTTCCTTCTTTCTTCCCTTCTTCCTTCCTTCTACCCTCCCTCTCTCCCTTTCTTCTTTCTTCCCTTTCTTTCTTTCCTTCTTTTTTTGTATATTTAATAAGATCAATAAGTTAAAAGTTTTTTATTATCTGATCAGCTCTCCATTCATTGCTGACTCTAGGGTTCAAAGCATAGAGAGGTCTAAGATTCAAGGCCCAAAGTCAATGACAATGCATGTCACTGGCAAATAGCATTGGTATTCATTCTTTTTTTTCCTTTTCGGGGATAGTGGATGGCACTGTATGTGTAACTTGGTTATACAGAGTTGTTCAGTGGACTTGGAGATTTTAGGAAACACTCATCAGCCATATTTCTGTTCTATGCACTAGGGCATGATCAATAGCTAATTACATATTTTAGTATCCAGACCTAAAAGACATTGAGGCAATGGCTTTCAAAGCATTTCCACATATAAACACCTCTTCTGATCCTCATGGCAACCATTTGAAGCAGCCAAGGCAGATGGTCTATTCCTCATTTTATAGATGAAAAAACCCAGGCTCTGAGAGAGTTAAGAGGTTTGCCTATGCCACACAACTAATAAGGTACCAGATAGGAACTTGAAAGCATATACTCTGACTCCTATGTATTATTCTTCCTACTAGGCAATGCTTGCTGCCTTCCACTGAGGAGTTATAATTAAAGGGATAAAATGAGCTAAAAAGAATAAAGGTTAAAAATGTAAAGTAACCAGGTTTAGC
Organism: Gymnobelideus leadbeateri; assembly: GCA_011680675.1. Classification (NCBI taxonomy): domain Eukaryota; kingdom Metazoa; phylum Chordata; class Mammalia; order Diprotodontia; family Petauridae; genus Gymnobelideus; species Gymnobelideus leadbeateri. The sequence continues at coordinate 171,156 of WOXC01001588.1, read as the reverse complement.
CCTTTCACAACTCATATCAAACTGCAGTAACAACCTTTCCCCCTCTAAAAAAAAAAATCTAAACAGGGTTCAATAACACTGGTGGTCTTGCCTTAGCAAAACATTTTCCCACCCCCACTCCCACTACTCCTTTTATTTTTGGGGGGCAATGTGGGCCTGTTCTCATAGCTTTAATATGCTGGCAAGAACCCAAAATCAACATATACAGAACACACAAAAATAAAACCCAAGAGTTTGATCACATGAACTTCAAAAGAGATTTTTTTAAAAACACTCTCCAAATCAGCACAGATTTTTTAAAATTCTGTTCTCAGCACTGAAAACATCAAAAGACTGAAAACTTAACAGATCCTGGTCACGCCACACCAAAGAGCAGATCTGGGGACATCTTGTCACAATATGCTTGGGAAGGTCTGTACCATTCCAAGTGGAAGATGAAGGCATACGGAACAACACTCCTCCCTCCAGAAATTTAAGCAAGTATCTTAGATTTATAGTTAGAAGGGACTGGGGAGGGTGCTGGGCCAAACCTCCTCATTTTACTGAGATCCAGGGAGATCTTTAAGTGACTTTCCTAAAGTGACAAAGGTAATAAGTTTTCAACACTGATAGGGCTGTGAGAATACTGATATTTGCTTAGCTCTCTTCAAAAAATTGTGGGACTTTTGTTTAACAGTTTGAATGAAATCTGCACTGATCTTTTACCAGTGGGATCAATTAAGGCAAATTCCTCATCATTCCACTTTAAAATGTTAATTTAAAATGAGGAACACCTCAATAAAGCGAGGATTTAAATGAATAGTGCTATATAAATTACTTCCATAAAGAAAATGACAATCTTACATTTCATACCCTAAAGAGAAAAAGAAAAGGACATTTAGAAAACTTCATATAAGCTACACTTTCAATAGCTACTGCTAACAAATAAAGTCATGAATGAGGACATTTGATTACCATTCACAAGTATGCCTATGACCGTCAGTGGCAAAAGAAAGACTGTTCATTCTTGCTGAAGTCCCAGGGCAGTACCATGAACCAGAGAATTTAAAAGGTCACAAAATGATACTGAAAATATAAAATGCTGATCCTTAAGCAGGTTTTATGGAATAGGTCCCTTCTTCTTGAGATACTCAGTACCTGCCACAATGTCTTACACAGAGGAGGCTTGAAATATGTTTTTCTTTTGTTAAATATCTCACCACATAGCTAGCTCTAAAACTCCATTTCCTTAAAGCATTAATTCCTATAATTTAGATTGTCTTTTTTTTAGCCCCATGGGTGAGATTTTATCCATTAGAAAGTATATACTAGTATTTGCAAAGTAGTCCTTTATCATTATCATTTGCCTTCTTGGCAATCCTTTGGCAAATAAAACAGTCATTTTGCAAGAAATGAAAACTGAGTCACAAAATAATGAACTGCTCAAAGTGTTCCTCTTGACTCAGAGATAAATCCTGATTCAGGGAACACAGTCCAATGTGTGTTCACTGAGTCACTGTCTTTCTGAAAGAAGAGGATTAGTGACTGATTTTGCTAAAAGACAAAGTTGTTTTTTTTTTTTTTAATCCTACCTGTCAAAAGCAGGGGCATTTGCTTCTAGACCTCGGTTAAGTTTCAGATGGTGAGAGCCAACCTAAAAGAGAAAAAAGGCAAATGTGAGTCCCAAAGACAATATTTCCTTTTCCAGTTTTCTTTCTGGGTGCCAACCTAGGTAGGTAGGTAGATATATGAGTGGTGATTCTAGGGATTGTCCCAAGTAGAGGGGACAGCATGAGTCAAAGTATGGAATAAGGAAAACCCAAGGTGGTGGTTTGGGGGAGGGGAGAGGGTGTGGACCATAAAGTAATCTGGTTTGTCTGGAGCAAAGGACAGTCAGGAGGGAAGACTGGAAAGGCAGATTAGGTTCCAAATCATGGAAGGTTTCAGTGACAGGCTGTCATTCAAGCATTATTTAATCCTTTGTAGCTAAGAACTGAAGTTTTTTAACAGAAGGGGATGACATGACCAGGGTTGACTTTAGAAGAATTAATCTGAAAGTTTAAGCATAAATGGGAGGAAGGAGAGACTAGAGGTAAGGAAAACCCTTTTCGAGTTTACTGCAATAGTCCAGGGAAGAGGTACTTGGCAATGATGGCAGCAGGAAACAAGTAGAAGGGACAGATGACCAAAAAATTATGTGCCCATCAATTAGGAAATGACTAATCAAAATTATGGTCTATGAATGTGATGGAATACTACTGCACCACAAGAAATGATGAATCAATCAATAAACATGTATTAAGTGTATACTAGATGCCAGTGATCATGCTAAACACTGGAGATACAAAAAGAGGCAAAGGTCTCAAAAACCTTACAATCTAAAGAGGATGGTTTCAGAGAAACCTGGGAAGACTTATATGAACAGATGCAGACTGAAAGCGAGCAAAACCAGGAGAACAATTTATACAATAATGACAGCTCTGTAAAAAACAAAGAACCCTGAAAGAAATTGGATCAACCGTGATCAATGATCTGATCAATCCTTAAGTATGTTACTCACCTTCTAACACAGAGATGACAGACTCAAAATACAGAATGAGGCATATTTTTGGAGAGAGGTAATTCAGGCAGCACTTGCTTTACTTGGCTAACCATATTTGTTATAAGGGTTTTGTTTTTGTTTTCCAATGGTAAGGGAGGGGGGAGAGAAAATTAATTTCTCTTAAATTTTTAAAAATTGATTTAGAGGCAGCTAGGGGACACAGTGAATAGAAGACTGACCCCAGAGTCAGAAGGACCTGAGTTCAAATGTGGCCTCAGACACTCACTAGCTGTGTGACTCTGTTCCCTCAAAAATAATTGCTTTAAAAAGATATTGTAGGGCGGCTAGGTGGTGCAGTGAGTAGAGCGTTGGCCCTGGAGTCAGAAGGGGACCTGAGTTCGGATCCAACCTCAGACACTTAATGCACACACAAACAAAAACCTAGCTGTGTGACCTTGGGCAAGTTACTTAATCCCAATTGCCCTCAAAAAAAAAAAAACAACAAGAAAAAAAAGATATTGTAGAGATAGAATTTTATAAGGCATAGTAACAAAATGGATGAGGAGAGTAAAGGAAAGGAAGAAGTCAAGTAGGACACTGAGGTTTCAAGCATGTTGTGAACAAGAGAGTGAATAGAAATGATAATCTTTTATCCCTGATTTTGCCTAAAAGAATCCTTACCAAGAAAAAAAAAAAACCCACATGTTCCCTGGCTTTGGAAAACATCAAGCTGGAAAATTATTTTCTGATTAATAGATTTAGAAATTATTCAGGGAAGTTCTACATGTTCCCTGTTCACAAAGGTCCCATAAGTCACCATTCCCAGAATGCCATTGAGTACAAAGATAGATGGTGGCCATGGAAACTGGACTGTGAACAGAAATATTTCTGGGCCAAAGGTGAGAAGTTGAATGAGGCCTACGTCAGGATTATCTAATTGCCTATAACTATCATGTTTTTGTTTTCTGAATACCAACAATACCTGGCTGAGGAAATGAACTAATGGTTATCACCAAATTCAAGTATTTCATTTCAAAGTCTTTTATGGTTAATGTAGAAAAAAGAAATCCTGTTGCATTATGCAATCCAAGGAGTCACCTCATGTCTCTAGAGCTTAGAGTAAGAAATATTATCAGTATAATGGGCAAAAGCTTTCTCCCTCCTTCCCGCCACCTTAGAGGAACACTGCAAGATATCACATTCACAGAGATTCATGGAAACCTTAGGTTAGTCTGTCAAATATCTAGTTCTCTCCTAGGATGGAGGATTAGAAACAGTTTTTCTGCTTGGTTCTTTAAAATTTTAGAGTCTTCCTCATGGGGGCAGAGAAAGAAATGAATCTTTAAAAACTAACTGGGTTTCAGGGATTGGGATGGGTGTCCAAGTATTAATATGACATGTGTATACACACACACACACACACACACACACATCTAGATCTGGAACTGTGAATTTCACTGCTAGATTTCTTTTTTCCTGAATCATGACAGCTTTTTAAACTCTCATTAATGAGAACCATGGATGTAAACTCCTCATTATCTTTATCCAATCTGCAGGCAACAACTATGCTTGGAGTCCTGTCATTATGATCACATACAGTGCCAAGCTCTTTACCGAATCTTGTGGGGAGATGTGAAACAAACAAACAAACAAGCATTTATTAAGTGCCAGATACTATGCCAGGGATACAAAGAAAGGTAAAACAAACAAAGGAACAAAAAGCCCCACCACAACCCAAAACAAAACAAAAAAGCCAGTCCCAGCTCTCAAGGAACTCATGGTCTAATGCAGGATCTGACATATAAACAACCATGTACCAACCACAACTAGAGGGTAAATTGGAGATAACCTCAAGGGAAGGAACTATTAAGGAACAAAATAAGTTTTCCTTCAGAAGGTAAGACTTTAGCTGAGAAGTAAAGGAAGCCAGGGTAGCGAAGAGGCGGGGATGAGAAGGGAAAGAGTTCCAAGAATTGGGGGGATGGGGGAACTGTCAATAAACATGCCTGGAATAAAGAGATGGAATGTTAAGTATGAAGAACAGCAGAGGCCAGTGTCACTGGGTCAAGAAGTATATGGAGATGAATAAGGTGTAATGGGACAGGAAAGGGAGGAGGCTCCAGGCTGAGAGGGGCTCTGAACACCAAAAAGAATTTCACATTTGATCTTGGAGATCAAATCAAAAGCCACTGGGGTTTGTTTTGAATAGGTGGGTGGGACATGGTCAAGACTGCACTTCAGGAAGATCAATTTAATGGCTGAGTGGAGGCTAGACCAGAGTGGGGAGAGACTTGAGATTAGGAAACCGATCACCTTTTATGTTTGTCTGCCCTTCATGCTTTTCCCACCTCTACCTGAGAGTGAACTCAGAAAGGGTAGTCTCCAACCACATACATAGGGACACAGTCAACAGAAGTTATCACTCAGGGCTCTAACGAGAAAGATGAATAAACACCATCATGGAAGAGAAATGAGAGAAAACAACAAAGTGGCCTGATCTAAATGTCTTTGCCTTCCCCCGTGTCCCAACCAAAGGACCAGAAGATTATAAACCAAAGCCGGGTGGCACTTCAGAGGCAAACTGGCTCATTTCACAGGTGAAGAAACTGAGATTAAGTGAGTTACCCAAGATAAAAGACGTAGTAAGGACCAGAGACAGAATCTGAACCCAGATCCTCTGATTGTACAGCTCCACCATATTGCCTGACTGCTGAGAATTCAAACCAATACTCTCTCAGATGCCTTGGACAAAGCAAAGCTTAGGGAAGGCAGAACAAACTAACATTACAGTATCTAAGAAGCTGAGAAAATTGTGAATCCTGGCAGGAGAAAGAAGCTCCTATATCACTGAACCAGATGGCAAAGGATTACTTTCACTTATGCCCCTAAGGAGAGAGGGCCAAGAGGAAGCAAGAACCACAAGAAAGCAAAGGGGTTAGAGCTGAGCTCTGGACGGTAGAAAGACCTCCTGTGAAACAAAAGACAACTCAGATTTGTGTAACACGTTTTAGTTTATAAAAAGTGCTTTTACATCAACAATCTCAGGCTCTCATTTGGTAGTTAGCAGCATCTCTCTGGCTCCCACAGTCTGTCTTTTCTTATGGACTTACCTGTGAGTCCAGCCCTAGTTCCAGTCTCAGGCTGCCCCATTTTTACACAGAGAATGAACTCTTCATGCTCTCAAGTCACCTTTCCTTAAGGTCCCTGCTGTTTCCTCATTCCATATCATGTGACCTCAAGCCTGGGGTTTCAGCGTGCATCCTGGAATCAAGTTACTGCTGGCACACACCTAAGGGAATAGTGACTGTTGCTTCTTTTTTAGTTTCTTTCTTTCCCTCTATTCCCTTCCCTCCCACCCTCTACTCTTTACTGAGCCAATTTTATACTTGGTCTATTATTCATTTCTCAAGCCTTGAAGAAATTACTTCGGGAAGATGTTCAGTCTCTAAAACTCCCAACTCATTGGTATGTTAGGCAAAGTGGATTCTTACACACAAACTCCCAGTGCATCAAAAGATCTTTTGGAATTGTTGGCATGACTTATCATAGGATTATAAATTTAGAGCAGGAAGAGACTTTAGAGGTCATTGAGTCCAGCCCCCCTCATTTTACAGAGAAGTTTAATGACTTCCCAAGATAAATAAAAGGAGTCAATTTTTGAGGCAGGATTTAAATTCTGGTCTTCCACATTCAATCCACTCTATCAGGGTCAGCAAACAGTGGCCTGTGGGCCAAATCTGGCATACTGCCCATTTTTGTACAGCCCTTCCAGCTAAGAAAGGTTTTTACTTTGATAAACATAACACAGCCCATGCAATAATAGTTTGGTGACCCTTGCACTCTTACCATAATGTTCAAAGTCACAGAAAAAATAAATGGCAAGGCCAGCATTTAAACTCAGATCCCTTGGCTCCACATCCATTCCTTTTTTTCATGGCACTTCACTGCCTCTAGTTCCATTTCTGGATTCTTTTCTCTTACAAGCTTTGTCTTCTGTTTTGGTGCTCTAAAATCTCCCTGGCTAATTCTAATTCTACTTTCCTGCTCTGCCATCATAATGGACAACTTTGGGAGAAAGGGATACAGAAAGATATTTAAAACCTCAATGCTTCAATCTTTGAAGTTGTGTTTGATAAAGATATCACTGTATGTGTCATTCTTATTTTTGCTTGTCACTTTAAGTGAAACATCTTTAACTAGAGGTGCCAAATCTTTTTAATTTCAGATTACTTCAGTTCAATGGTTCTCAAAATATGGTCTAGGGACCCCGGGAGATCATCAAGACACTTTCAGGGAGTCTGTGGTTGAAACTATTTTAATCATAACACTAAGACTGTTTAATTTCTAACATGGTCATTATCGGTAGATATAATCCATGTGAACATGACCTCTTTTGGGTCCTGAATAATTTTTAAGAGTGTGAAGGGATCCTAGGACCAAAAAGTTTGAGAACAATGGCTCTAGGCTAATGCTATACAATCAGGGGGAGTAATAAAATGTATACTAATATGAAGGAATAAAATGTAGGCAACAAAAGGAGGTAGCAAGGATGATATAATCACCCACACCCACCATATGTTTAACCCATATTTAATTTGCTCCAAGCCCTGTTTTCACTTGAACTTGTGACACATATTCTTAATTACTGATAGGGTTTCTATTGACAAGAAAGGTAATGATTTTTTTGACTAGCTTATAAAGAGCTACATAAAATATACAAGCAAGCAACCCAAACCAAGATAGAGATGGATTTTTGAAAGCAAAAACTCTTCTGAGGCTATTTATAACCTGAAAAATCCATTAACATGTACATAGTTACTTTTCCCTCTAGCTTTCATGGTTCAGATGCAGTTATTAAAAGCCCATGACTACTGAACAAGGATGACATAAGGCTAGTTTTTAAATGATGATTTAAAAGTCCAACTCCTAAGGCAGAATATATAGAAAGACACCTACATGCAATGGCAGGACTAAGAATGTTTCTCTGAGATCTCTCTCCTCGACAGACTCAGAAACTGCAAGCTAAATTCCAAAGGAAAGATACAACTCTTAGCTTCTTATCACCTAATCTGAGGGAAGGGTTTGCCCATTAAAGAGTAAAAAAAACAAAACAAAACTGACTTTTAGGCCTAAAATTTCAGGTGGCCACGGTCAAAGAACAGCTCATCGTCCTAAGAATATGTATCATATTTAGGAGTTAGGACTAGGCACGGTTTGTTCTTTCTTTTCAGTTTTATTGATGCCTTTGATTTTTGCACCATGTCGTTCCCAGATGGACACCCTACCACAACAAGGAAGAACAGCTGAGCAAAACCATGCAATGTAGCCTCCACAGACAGCACAATGGTCCCTAACTTCTCCAAGAAAAGGAAGATAATTCATTTCCTCTTCTATTTTCCCCAAGGCCAAGGCTTTGGCTCATCACAATGACACAACATAGGAGAAAAAGGACTTAAAGTAAAACCTATTCATTGGTTGTCTATTACCTCAGCCTTCTAAAGCCAGCCTTTTCTGATCTCTCATAATTCTGGTGCCTTTTCTCTGTAGATTATTTCCTATTTATCCTGTATATGGCTTATTTATACATAGCTGTTTATAGGATGTGTCCGTTAGATGGTGAGTACCCCCAAAAGGCAGGGACTGTCTTTTACCTTTCTTTGTACCCCCAGCACTTAGCATAGCACCTGGCATATAAGTAAGTTGACTATTATGTTCTAGTCACTTTAGGACCAGCCCCCAGGAAGTTTAATCTTGATAACCAAGCTCTTATAAATGGTCCCTTTTATTTTGATTGCATTATCAAAAAAGGATAAATCAGATTCAGACAGATCTGAATTTCAATGAGGCAGATACAACCAGGTCTTTCACACTATATACCCCTGTGCCCAAGACAGAGAGACATGGGCATATCTGCACTGGAAACTAACAAGGCCAAGCATCGTTTGATGATGGAGGGAGGCCTCCAGGGATATGCAGGAGGATTTGTCTAACATTTTTATCAATTATTTGAAGAAAGATGGTATTTTTAATAAAAACAAATTGATGATACTGAGATAGGAAAGACAGCTAAGAAATGACATTATAGAATTAGGATCCAGAAAGATGTCAACAGACTACAATGATGAACTAAATTTTATTTCACTTTTTTTTAAAAAGGAAAATGAGTCTCCCTATCTCACCTAGGCTGAAATGCAGTGGCCACTCATAAGTCCATACCTCTTGCTGACTGCCATGGAAGCACTGACCTGCTCCATTTCTGACCTGAGCCAATTTGCTCCTCCTTAGGCAGCCTAGTGGTCCCTCAATCTTGGAGGCTCACCATATTGGTTCCTGACTTTGTATTAATTGTTCAATCAACTCTAGCCCTAATACGATTCAGGACTCTAGCGCTCAAGCGACTGACCAGACTCAGTTTCCCCAGTAATAGGGGAAACAGGATAGTGATTTTACTATTTCAAAGATCTGAAATGGGTAATATTCCCTTTACCTGTGCAGATGACAACATTTTTGCCCCTTAGAAGATAAGATAAGCTGCTATGGCTAAAAAGAAAAAAGAAAAAGAAAAAGTATCACCTTCCAGACCAACCTTCCAGAAATGAGCATCCCTGAATTTAGCTAAGAGGCTCCTTGGATGACAAGTGTATTGCTAAGCCTGGTCTCAAAGCCTTCAACTACTGGAGCTTATACTCTACTGGCATGGCTGCCAAGAACTCATGGTCACCTTCAGTCCATGACACAGAATGGCATTTTAGTAGAGGAAGGTGAAACACAATAGGGATAAATGTTAAAGTTTATCCTTATTAAACACTGAAGTGAGAGGCAGCATGACATCAGGAAGCCTGGATTCAAGTCAGGACTTTGAGAAATCCTAAGTGTGGCTCTGGGCAAGTTACTTAGTATCTTAGCACTCCAGACAATAGGAAGCTACTCATCTGTATGGGTAAATGGAGTTTCAGATACAAATGAAATTACAAGTCTAGACCCCATCACAAATGTTAAGTATTACTTTTGTTCAGAAATCCAACTCTACAAAGACAAAATGCGGGGGAAGCGTCCCCATGGGCTTTGCTGCCTGGTCCATAGTAAGCTCTTAATAAATCCTTGTTGATTGACTACTAACTGTAATCGTAAGCTCAGCTACCAATCACATGGCATGGCTGTCACACAAGCTGATGTGGTCTAAAGAAACATTAACAGAAGTGTCAAACACTGTGTCTTATGGAATTAAAAGTTCACCATGAGAACACAGGCTCCTTGAAGCCAAGGATCGTCTCAATTTTAAATTCATATTCCCAGCCCCTAGCATGAGACTTGACACATACTTGGTGTTTAATAAATGCTAATTGACTAATTGAATGGAGGCGGCAATATGTTAAGAGTTGGGAGCACTTGAAGAGGGAGAGACATATGGATTCCTTTTGCAGTTCTTGTTACTGGGGAAACAGTCGAGTGTGACTGCATTTCCGTAGAGGTGACGGGGTCTCTGGAATTAGGGGTGGGACTTGTGTATGAATGCTGGTGGAATGCAAAGTCCGACCTTTATTTACACAGCAGGGTAGAGGAACAAAGTGTTACCCAACACAATCGCTGGGGAAGAGATTGGGAATATATGACATGCAGTCATCATTTGTAGGATGCTCTTGGGGATCATCATTCTCTCATAATGATTGGTGATGATGTTATCTGATGTTTATGTACCACTTTCAAGGTTGGAAAGTGTTTTAGATACATGATCTCATTTGAACTTGACAAGAGCCCTGTGAGGTTGGTACTATAGGTATTAAAATGAGAAAGCTGAGATTTAGAGAGATTGTTCCTTATGGTCAGGTAATGTGACCATTGTCACATGACTATCAAGAAGAAAGGGTAAGATTTAAACATGTACTGACTCCAACTCTAGGAATTCTTTCCATTGGCTTTTCCCTTGAACTTCATATCCTCAGTGGAATATACAGGGGGTGCTCACAGGCACTAAGGTCTGGGAGGGTTCTGGGGGTGAGGTGGGATGGATGGTGGGATATCCTTTGAATTACTATAGATCTGAAACACAGAGCTTGTACAAGTTCAGGGAACTGAAAGAAATGAAAAAATATTAGATCTAGTCTTCTATTATCTCTCTGTATTATATCCCATTGCCAGAGCGGGGTGTTGTCTACTGCCAACACTGTGAGGCATTCATAACTCCTGCAACCCAGTGTTCTCTGTCCTAACCACTGCAGTATTGTGATTGGGGTGCCACATTTTAGGAAGACTACTGACAAGCTAGAACAAATCCAAAAGAGGACAGACGGGGTGATGACCATTTTCAAGACCATGCTTTTAAAAGAATAGGCTAAAAATATTGGGGATAGGGGGCGGCTAGGTGGCATAGTGAGTAGAGCATCGGCCCTGGAGTCAGAAGGACCTGAGTTCAGACACTTAACACACACAAACAAAAACCTAGCCGTGTGACCTTGAGCAAGTCACTTAACCCCCATTGCCCTCCAAAAAGCAAAAAAAAAAATATATTGGGGATATCAAACTGTGAGCTTCTTGAGAAAAGGGGCTTTGTTTTTTGCTTTTCTTTGTGTCTTCTGTATTTCAAACAGTGACTAGCATATAGTAGGTGCTTAATTAATGCTTATTAACTGAATAACTGATATTTACTTTGGAGAAGAAAAGTCTTATGGGTTGGGAGGTAAGGGGGGGAGAAAGGGTGGCAGTGGAAAGTACTAATTGTCTTCAAGTATGTAAAGGGCTTTCATATAAGAATAGGTAGATTTTTGATTCAATATAAGGAAGAACTTCATAATTAGAGTTGTCTAGAAATGGAATGGGTTCTCAAGAGAGAATGAGCTCGTTAGACAAGCTTTTTGTATCAGATGTTTTTCTTTGCCACAAGGGAGAGTTAAATATGGGGGTGGATGGGTTGGAAATGATTTTGCTATAAAGACAAACACAATGAATTTTTTAAAAATAAAAAGATAGTCACTTCCCACTAGGGAAAAATTCTTAACCAAACAAGGGAGAGGTTATAAAAGATGACAGATAATTTTGACTACATAAAATTAAGAAGCTTTGCATAAATAAATATCAGTGAAGAAATCTGAATTAGAGAAGTAGTGGAATGGAAAAACATATGCACAAAATATAACTGATAAAAGTCTGATATTCAAAATATATAAGGAATTGACACTATATATGGGATATAACAGTAAGAATTAAATATATACATACAGGGGATATAACACTAAGAGCTATTTTTAATGGAAAAGTGATCAAAGGAGATAGAGTTTTCAAAAGAGGATTTGCTAACTACAAGTGTTAGCCTGAAAACAAGTTTCGAATTACTTAAAACAAAACAACTTTGAAGTTTTATTCCTTACATGTTGACAAAGATGAAATAAAGAATGGAGATAGTCAATGTTGGAAGGAATGCACAAGGACATTCACGCATGATTGGTGGAACTAGTAAGTGGTTGGATCCATTTTGGATTTCAATTTGGAATCATTCAAGAAAAGGGATCACATACAGAAATCCCATTACCAGACATGGAAGCTAAAGATAGAAATGAAGGTCCAATACATACCAAAAACAATCCTCTTAATGGATTGTATTATAGTAGCAATATTCTATTATATAGAAACAAAGAATTCATACCCACCAACTGGAGAATGGTAAAAAAAAATTATGGTATATGAAAGTGATGTATTATTACAATGCTGAAAGAAATGCCAAATCTGAGGAATTCAGAAAAATATGGAAAGGTTTATGTAAATTGGTGTAGAGCATATGAGTAGAAACAAGACAAAACACTACAGATAACAACTACAATTTTGTAAGTAAATAGATCACTAAAAGGAAACTGAACTCTGAGAAATGGAAAAACCAATGAAGGCCCTAGAAGAGAGATAACAAACACAGAGGTGGCTGAATTCTAGGACAGCATTTTTCCTATACTGTCAGTATTTATATTGCAAGTTTGGAGGGGTGGGGGTAAGAAATGATTGAGATAAAGCTAAAAGGCATCAACAAAATATTTTTGTCTTTGTTTTGTTTTAAATAAAAAGCCAATGCGTTCCCCTGGAAGTGTTTAAGGGGAAGCTTGATAGTCACTTGTCAAGGACATTGTATCAAGATTCAGGTTAGGGCTAGACCAGATCAGTCTTCTAAATTCTTTTCCAATTCCAGGATTCTATGAAACTTTCAGAAGTTATTTTGAAGACCCATGAGAAGGAGGGAAGTTAGTCAACACACAAGCTGAATGAAGCAAAGCTATAAGTTGTCTGCTTACAATGTTTACATCAAGGAAGAGCACGGTCCATTTTACTCTGTGCTGGTCAACCTGTATGTGGACTAATGGTGTTCAAGTTTGTACACCATATTTTCAAAGTAACATTGACAAACTAGTGAGGGACCAGAAAGGCAAAGGGTCTGGAAAAAAACATGATAATACAGCTGAAGGAGCTAAGGATGTTTAGCCTAGATAAGGCAAAAAAGCAAATAAACGAATAAAGGGGTCATTAAAGGAATTCTTAAAGATTTTAAAAGTTTTAAGGCAAAAGACTGAATAGTCTGTGTAGCTCCAGAGAACAAAATTGGATCAACACGTGCAAGTTATAAGGAAGCAAATTTCCCTTTACTTATAAGGAAAATTGTATAATGATTATAGCTAACAGTGAAATGGATGGCCTTACAAAGTAGTGAGTTTCCTGTCACTAGAAAATCTTCAAGACCAGAAGTCTTTAAGCAGGGCCTGGATGACCAAGAGTTAGGGATTTTGCTGCTATGAAGATTCCAGCATTATTGTAGGAGACTAGATTTCATGATTACCACTCCCAAAATTTTCCACCTACTTTCCACTGGGAATTCAGTCTTTCCATCTATCATTTACTCTTCCTGCCGAGATACCAAATTAGTCCAGCTCATCATCCGCCTCAATGGGGAGCTCAATGAACAAGTCAGCATGCCATGTCCTCGATGACCAAAGTGTTCTTGGAGCCTACCACCATACACACACAGATCTCTTCCAGGGAGACAGACATAACTGAAATATCTCTAGCATCGGTTGGTGGCCAAGGTTTCAAATGACAGTGTATATTTTTAGTAATCATAGGAAAGATCAGTATGAAATTCTCATACATCTCTGAAAGCCCCCTAACCTCAGACCTCCTCTGTGTCAGCCTAAGCCCTATAAGAAGTGGGTAAACGATACTGCTCACTCTTGCTCTGGATATTAAATCATAATCATTAAGAAGAGCAAAAGTCTGGTTGTTGTTTTTGAAAATTTGGAATTTAGGATTGTCCTTGTATCATAAGCTACCCCATAACATCCAAAATAGAATGCATGAACTGTTCATTTACTAGCAGAAAAGGCATTTTGATGTCATCCTGGCCATCAGTGAAGAAGAACATTCTTTAATAAACTGGGTTTTGTAATAAAGAATTATAGAGCAATTCTTTCACATAGATATTATTTATATTCATAGACTACATACATTTTTATCTATGCAATCTTTTAAAGATTTAAGAAAAATTTAGTTCAAGTAAACTGACACAGACACATTTTAGGCCAAGAGAAAAGTCAGAAATGATGCTACTAAAAGATTTTTTTGTTTGTTTGAAAAGCAGGTAGGTTAGGTGAAAGGATAAATAAAATGAAGTGTCAAGAAATTTCCTCCTTCCTTACCTGAAGCCCCGGCTGCTCCCAAAACAGTGGAACTGAACCTCTGATCTGGACAAAAGACGACACGCCATCATCCATGTAAATCGTCTGTAGCCACAAGAAAACAGAAAGGGAAAGATATTCTTCAATGAAACTGAACGTCCCAGGGCTCCGCAACCAGATACTTCGGCTTGAGACATGAAACCTGAGAGAAGAACAGGCAGCTGATTTCAGCCCAGTCTAGTCTGACAGAGTTCGGCTGGTTCCTCACTCTAATACCCGCACAGTGGGGCAAAGGGTAGCATGCTTGCTTTCAATTTGCCTCCTAGCAGAACCTTTCCCAAGATTAGGGCTCTGAACTCAACAAACAGGCTCCCTTAGGAATGACTTTGGAGGAAGGCTCTAGTTTGTGTTCAGGGTCTAAACACCATTGTTCCCTGCTTCTCAGTACCGATGGCCCCACTGATTATATCCTGAATGCTCTTCATGAAAATTCTAGTACTATTCCTCATTGTTTTAGAAATGGAAGTAATATTTGTTCCATTTTATCTTTAAATAAATTCCTTTTCAAGCCTTTATTTTTACCTTGGCAAGATCTTCATGATACTATGGGCAAATAGCTATTCCCTATCTGTAAAAAAGGGAACTACCTTATATTTTTTAAAAAATTATTTAACTTTTAATTTGTGGAATAAAACAAACATTTCCATAACATAGTACAATAAAAAAAAAGATAGTTGCACACAAAACTGAAAATCTATAGACAACTTGCTATTCCTTTCAAATATGCAACAAAATTACCACATAAATTTCTTTTCTTCCTACTCCCCCATGCCCCATGGCTACCATTAAACACAAACAGGTGTGTGTGTGTGTGTGTGTGTGTGTGTGTGTGTATAAAATTAAGATGTCTTTTGAGAACCCTTCCAGCTCTTAGAGCTTTAGCCCCATCCCCTTAACAAAGGGATATTTTAAAAAGGAAACAAAATATTTTTAAAACAAACCATAATCAAAAAGCAGAGGTCTAGATCAGGGATTTTTAACCTAGTATTTGTGAACTTGTTTTTAAAAAATATTTTGATAAGTCTATTTCAACATTGGTTTCCTTTATAATCCTAGTATTTTGTTTGAACCATTTAAAAACATTATTCTGAGCAGGGATCCATAGGCTTCATCATACTGCCAGCAAGGGTCCACAATACAAAGAAGGCTAAGAAAGCCTGCTCTAGATGACTACAGGACAAACCTTTTCCATATAATATACATATTATATGTGTACACACATTTATTATATTTATTTATATTTATAATTTGTTAGAAAGCTATTACTTATCTAAACATATTATTTATATTCTTTATATATAATATAGAAATAGTTATATATTTATAATATATTTATATAATATGTGTGTTACACATACATATTATAGATATCTATAATGTGCATTATAGATATTATCTATATTATCTATAATATTATAGATAATAATATAGATGGAAAAGGGCTGTGACAAAAAGCCCCATATACATATTGTAGCCTTATCCCCCCCACCTTATGTAGTCATCCTTAAATATTATGTTTATCTTGGATATCACGTATATACAATATTTACCACATATATGATATGTATTGTAGTTATACAGTGTTATCTATATTATATATACACATATACCACATGTGTATAAATGTGCATATATAAGTATAATAAATGAAAGAGCCATACAAATAAATGAAGTCCGTGTGTCTCTTTTCGCATGTACACATATATACACGCACACATATATACATGCACATACATGTGTACACACATACATACATATGTGTGTATATGTGGGAAAGGGACATGACAAGAAGCCCCATATACTACATATATATTTTTATACACACGTATGTATGTATGTGTGTATATCTATATCTTACAGATGGATATATATATATATATATATATATGCAAAGAGAGAGAGAGAGAGAAAGAGAGAAAGAGAGAGAGAGAGAGAGAGAGAGAGAGAGAGAGAGAGGCAGGCAGCTAGGAGGTATAGTGGATAGAGTCAGGAAGACCTGAATTCAAATCTGGCCCCAGGCACTAACTACCTATGTGACCCTGGGCAAGTCACTTGACCCTGTTTGCCTCCGTTTCCTAATCTGTCAAATGAGCTGGAGAAGGAAATGGCAAACCACTCCAGTATCTTTGCCAAGAAAACTCCAAACAGGGTCATGAAGTGTGCTTACAACTGAAAACAAATGTCTGCTTACACATATACACATATGTATGTGTGCGTGCACACACACACACCTGCAGTTATATCTATACTTATCTAGATATGTCAATTAATATGCCCATCACCGTGAGATTTCCAGAAGGCACTCGGCTAATACTTGGAAACTGAATCCTTTCCCCTCATGTGATGTTCTATGGCACATCAACCCCTAGTTTATGTGGAACAGAACAAGAAGACAAAGAACAAAAAGTATAGCCGTGAAAGGCACAAGGGAAGAGGTTGCCGAGCTCCATCGGACGCCCTCCCTTTTATCGAGGTAACCAGAGCCTGCCTTGGCAGGGCACAGGGCTGGCTAATGCAGTGAGTCTGTTCCATTTCTTACCCCCTATGCTACCTTACACTGTAGCTTTCCGTGGACAGCTAGGCCATACTCAGATCACCCATGCATTAGTAATTGTTTTTTTGGTGGAAGATTTGAAAATTAGACGGTAGAGTTTCCTTGGACTATGGGAATTACATGCACCTGGCCCTGGAACCTCCTGCTGACACTCTTAACCTTTTTACCTCAGGAAGGAAGCACTTTGGTCAAAGCAAATTTGCTGGTATTTGAACAGGGAGGACTCTTAGCAACTCTGTTAGTTAGCATCCTCTAAGGCCCCTTCCACGTCTGGATTTATGAGCATATCATACATATTCTGAAGCAGGGAACTCTCCGGCAGCTAAGTGGTGCAGTGCAGAGGGTCTAGAAGACTCACCTTCTTGAGCTCACATCTGGCCTCAGACACTTACTTACTAGTTCAGTTGTGCGACCCTGGGCAAGTCATGTCACTGCTCCAGTTTCCCCATCTGCTCAATGAGATGGAGAAGGAAATAACAAACCACTCCAGTATATTTAGCCAAGAAAATCCCAAATGGGGTCACGAAGAGTAGAGCACAACTGAAATAAGTTCTCAGAAAGAAACTTCTACCAGTGCAGATCAGAGTCATACAATTCATTTGGCATCTAAGGCTGAACTTGTAACTCAGCTCTTTCCTTATTCTGAGGCCAGCTTTCTATCTACTGTACTACACTGCCTCTCCTTATTTATGTCATTAGTCATTAATTGCTTAGACTTCTCAAGGGTGTGCTAATTATAGGCCCTCTATTTCTTGGAAAAGCCTCTTCTGGGCAACATTTTTTTTTTAAAGCAATTGGGGTTAAGTAACTTGCCCAAGGTTACACGGCTAGGTTTTTTTGTTTGTGTGGATTAAGTGTCAGAGGCCGGCTCCGAACTCAGGTCCTTCTGACTCCAGGGCCGGCGCTCTATTCACTGCGACACCTAGCCGCGCCCTGGGCAACATTTTTATCTAATGACAGGTCTCACTGAAGCACAGGGTCTTGTGCTAATCCACTCTCATCCTTCTCAAGGGGAAAACAACCCAGGCTCTAATGAAATTTGCTAATAGTCATTCTCTACCTCCAACATTAACTAAAGTCCTCTTCCTTAGCCAAGACAAAAGACTAGGCCACTCTAACAAAAGCTTAATGCTGACTCCTGGCTGACCACAGGGCCCACCCAGAGGAAAATGGGTTCATTTTCATAGCCTGTCTCAAACCAGCAAAGTCTTCCATATTAACTTCCTTATCTTATCAACTGATACTCCCTGTTTATTGGGGGACTTTTAATTTCTAATTGATTTGTAATATAGGGTACTCCAGAGGGAGACAATGTCATAAGTGAGTCCTAGAGGGAAAAAGAGATTATAGGTACACAGCCCTTCCTATAGTCTTTAATTCATACTATAGCATTGGTACACTTATTTGTGGGAGTGATTTCTATCATATATATATATGTATATATATGTATATACGTAAAATTTGAGCACTTCTGAGGGTGATGTTGACTGATGACCACTAGCCAAAAGCAAGCAGTACAGATTTTTTAAAATTATCTTTCCCCAAGTAGAGCTTTCTTAAAAGCATGCACAAAAATATTCCCTTAAATTCTATATAAAATAAGAACCAAAAGATTTTTATCTAGATTAAAATTTGAAAGTTTCAAAATGCTCTCATCACTTTTATAATTTATCTGCAATGACTTTAATTTATATTTATTGTTGCAGACATGAATATTTGAAACAAAGTTTTAAAAAACCATATTCATAAACTTTTCAGAAGCCAAAAGGAAGGAACAAATTAAGGGCCCAATATTAGAGTTCAAAAAATAATCACATTTTCATTGTTGTTTTAAGAATTTTTTATTCTACTAGAGGGCTGGGGGCGGGGGGAGTAAAGGGAACTAAAATAAGTTAATTGAATGTCAGTTAACTCCCTTTCAGGTGGCATGGTCTATGGAAATGCCACTTGCTAAAGAGTAGAATCAGGAGAGTTTGACTCCCTCCAAGAAAAAAATGCTATTTTTCTCCATTAGTTTCTTGTCCAGAATTACAGAAAAGAGAACAGAACAAGAATAAAAGGAGTCATCTGCCTGGCTCATTTTAAAGAAAGATTTTTACTTAACTATGACACCCCAGTGACAGAGGTCTTTGAAATCTTTCTTTCTTGGTCTGCAATTCTTAAGATATCCCAATGACCCTTGAGCACTAACATTAATCAGACGCTTTATCTTAAAAACCCAAACAAGTCTAATGTTTAGCTCTGGTCTCTTTTTTTTGCGGGGGGGGGGGTGCTGAGGGTTTTTTCTTCCATTTTGTGTCTCCAGGGTGAGTCATAGTTGCAAACCAGCCCACCAGATATGATTCACTTCAGAGCTGAAAAGGTACAACTCTGAGGGAAGAAGAGGAAGGCCATATTCACGCATACACATACACAAGCTGCCGCTTCCTCTGAGAAAAATGAACAGAGGAAAGATCCCTCCCTTTTTCCAGAATGCTTGGGCATTTAATTCAGGAAGAGTCAAGCAAGCACATTAACCTATTAAATGTCCCATCCTCCTTTAAAAAACAAATATATCCCCCTTTATTCAGTCACTGGGCTCCAAAGATTATCTCATAGGCAATTAGTCAGCCATCTACTATGAGTTTACTATAGGAATTATGCTTCCAAATGATTAATGAATGTTGGTCTGAATAGGGACGGCAAAGATCTTCAAGTTCAAAGCCTTCACTATTTCTCTGAATAGTCCCAAGGGGAGGAAAGGCAAAAATACTTCTTTCCTCATATTCCCCTAGGCTAGTAGCATATCCTCTCCATTTCATCTCTATTCAATAATTATTATGCAGTATCTATGTGCCAGGCACTGGAAGGGCAGCCAAAGGAGGACCGTGCATACACAAACATGTATGGCATGGGTGGAATGTGGGAGAGGAGCAGAGGAGGTGGACAAAAAAAATACTAGGAAGAAAATGTAACCATGGAGAGATGATTTTCACCTGGGGGTGGGGGTGGGATGGAATCAGGAAAGCCTTCATGGAGGAGGTGGTCCCTGAGCTAGGCCTTGAAGGAGGAGAATTTCAACAGGCAGAGATGAGGAGAAAGAGTGAGCCAGGCATAGGAGGGTAGACTAACTGAGGCAAGAGATGGCAGAATGAGATTGAGTGCTATATAAATTCAGTTATTATTGGGCTGGATGGTAAAGGGAAATAAAGAGTGATGCAGATCTGGAAGGGAAGGCTGGAGTCAGGCCGTAAAAGGCTTCCTGTGGCACAGTTTAGGAGGAAGCCACTAGAGATAAGTAAGAGGTAATAAGGGCCTGGACTAGGGTGGTGGCTTTTCAAGTGGAGAGGAGAGGATAAGGTGAGAGATGATGGAGGAAGAATTGATGAGACTTGACAACTGCTTAAATGCAGAGGGAAAAAGAGGTTTCAAGTCTGCATGTTAGAAAATATGCATCTATAATTGTTGGCTGACTCCTGGATGAATGGGAATGAATTGCCACCCATTAGTCCTAATGGTGAGATTGGAGGAGTTTCAGGGGAGGGTCACCTGAAGCAAGACTCTGCATATGAATCCACCATGGTTCATGAGAAAAACGGGCAACTTCTAGAAGCTTATGATCCAAAAGTATTTCAGAAGATTCCCATCAGGGAATCCTTATCAGACAAACCAATAATCCAGAAAGTCTCACACTTGAGTTTAAAAAAGTCAGCTTTGCAATCACAGTCCAGGCCCGGAGGTGGTGGATCAGAGAGAGGGAGGAAACAGAGATGACTCCAGATTTCCAGCTTGGGTGACTGGAAGGCACCAGCTACTGCAGAGGAAGCTCAGACTACTCCCTCCCACCACAGGCTCGGCACTGGTCCTCCCAATCAAGAAGCTGCTTTCAACCTGCTGGCTTGGCTGGCTGCCCCCACAATCAGAGCAAGCTGCAAAGCCTGACATTTCTCCCACTTAAAAATGTCAAGATTCATTGAGGTGGTAGTGATTAATTACCTGGGAAAGCCAACCTCAGTTGTGTATATGTATTTTCAAGTAATTTCATCTGAAAAAAGGATGCAGTTTGCTATTCTATTCTAGGCAAAACCAATTCTTCCATATAATGCAGGACATAAAACAGACCCATGTACTTGCATCCATGCCCAGGAGGACTCCTATTCATAACACACAGAAGGTAGAGAATTCCAATCACTTGTTGGAGAACCCTCCAGAAATCCATTTGGAAAGCATGGTTTGAAAGAAATGAATACAGACAATACAACAATACAGACTTTTTTCCTATATCAACTGTATAAATCTAGCTTCATTTCCCTTTGTTCTCTCTAGGTGAAGCCCAGACAATGGCTGGCAATAAAACTCCCACCTTGTTGCTCAAGCAATTACTAATGGGCAGAACAAAGTCCCAATTAATTATCCAAAGAGCCTCTTAGCAGATTGGGGGAAACTCAGCAATCTGGTGGGTTCAAATGGGTACACGCTCTAATTTTTGCAAAGGTTCTTTCTTTCCTTTTCTTCTCTCTCTTTCTTTCAACATAAAGGTCAAGTGAATAACTGAAATACAGCTTGGGGTGATGTCCTATCAAGGACATCCCAGTTCTATCATTCACTAAATGCATAACCTTAAGGCAAGTACTGATATGTGTGGGCCTCAATTTTCTCCCTTTTTATCAATCAACAAGCCATTATTAAACCCTTACTAATAAAAGAGATTTAGAGCTTCGGTAAAAGTGAGCACAAGATGAAGTGACTTGCCCAAGGTCACAAGGCAGAGCTGAAATTTGAATGTAGGTCCTCTGACTCTAAATCCTGTACTTTTTGTACTATACCATGCTGCCTGTGTAAGGCACTATGTATTATGGCACATAGGTTAGACATTGAGGGTGTAATATTATAATGATATTGACTGGATAAAAATGCTTATTCTACCTACCCCTAGGGATTGACAGGAGGGCCAAATTGGCTAAGGTAAGTAAGGAACATTTATAAAGTATTGGATAAGCATGGAGTGCTACATAAGCAGAACAACTACTCTCCTGCCAAAATCAGCAACAACAGGAATTTTCAGCTCTTCCTAGGAGAATCATCTCTTTTCATCTTGCCTTCTCCCTTTACATTTTAGGAAAAGATGAGCCACATACCTATTTACATTCCAAGGAAACAGCAAAAAAAATTATTTAATCTGAAGTGAACCAAGAAAATGAGAAGTTTCTCTGGTAAATATTTATAATGGGTATCCACATAATTATTTAATTAGAGTCCCTAGGCATACAGCTGTCCAAAGATAATGAGTTGACCAGACATTAGAATGGAAAAGATCATCTCATCTCACTGACTTTAAAAGAAAGAGGAAAGGAAAGAGAATTTTTCCCCCAACTGTTTGAAAACACAGTCTCATGTAACCCTAATGTTAGGGAGAGCATATTTCTGAGAGTTTATAAGATCTTAGAGAAAATACAGGATGGTGGAGCCTAATATTTGACAAAGGAAACTGGCACAAGTGAGATAACATGCTCTCAAGAGCAAAATTCTGGAAATAATTCCAGAGAGGGAGAAAAGAGAAATGTCAATTCATTGATCAAGTGGGATTTTTAAAAGCGACATGCAAAAGATGGAAGGAAGGCAGGTAAGGGAGGATGACTATGAGTATCTCATAACAATAGCATCAGGAATGCTGTTAGCTTAGCACTCAAAAAAGATCTTTTTAAAGGTGTCATATAGGGAATAAACAGAAGATGGGAGGGCTAGAAATGCTTCTCAGGGTAGATAAAGGCTAACCAAAAGGAGAGAGAATTATTCAACTCTCATTTCATTTCTGTTTTTTCTAATGAGAAGAATGATCTTTAGACTGGGAATTTAGTCATGAGATTAAATTGGTCAAAAGAACTGAGACATAAGAGAAGAAAGAGATTGGAATCACACCTAGATACTCCCAATGGGTTTATGTCATCTGGCCTGGACCCACTGATATTTCAAGATAGTGGTGTCAAAACGTAAATAGAAATGAAGGCCATTAAGCTGCACATAAGTTTCCCTGCGGACCACATATTAACTTAGGAAACCATGTACTAACATTATCTATGTTTTACTGTATTATTTGTATTAATTTTATTAAATATTTCCCAATTACATTTTAATTTGATTTGGACCTCACTCCAGAGTGTTGGGAGCTATATATGTTTGACACCTCTGTTCCGAGATACTGAAAGACTGTGAAGAATGGGATAGATGCTACAGGACTGGAGATGAGCAAACACAGTTTTGCTTGTCTCAAATCCTATTTGTTTTCTAAAAGGGAAAATGATGGAGTCTTCAGATTATAGTCCTGTAAGCATGGCTTCAATTACTGGCAAAAATCTTAAAACATATTATTAATAGTTTGTAAGCATCTGGAATGGGAAGCCCCAGTACTATGAGCCAGCAAAACTTCATCCAAAATATATCATATGAGATGAACTTCATTTCCTTTCTTAACAGGGTTGGATTGGTAGATGAGAAGAATTTAATTTAATTCAATAAGAACATATTAAGTGCCAAGTAGGTGTCAGACAGTAGATATAAAAATATAAAATGAAACCAGTTCCTGCCCTCAAAGAACTTACATTCTATTTATGGGGGGTGAAGAAGGGATATAGCACTTATTTGGCAAACGTATATAATTTGAAATGGCACAAAGCACTTATGACTGGGGAAATGCATTGAATCTTGAAGGAAGCTAAGTATTCTAAGAGTCAGAAAGCACACTCCAATCTTAGGGGTAGACTGAATGAAGGACTAGAGGATAGAGGAATGTGAACTTTGGGGAAATAAAAGTGGAACTATTCAACTGAATCACAGAGTGTGTGAAGAAGAGATAGAGGGAGAATCAGCAAAAACCTTGCAACATCTTAAATATGGGAGGAGGAAGGGGAAAGAGTCACCAATGACTTAGAAGGTTCCAAACCTGACTCATGAAGGATGGTGCCCTCAACAGAAATAGGGATGTTTGGAGGAGGGATGATTTAGGTGGGGAAGGTGGGGAAGATAATGTGTTCTGGACTTTTATCAACAGGACAACCAGTTAGAAATGTCTAGCAGGCAACAGAGCCTGGAACTCAGCAGAGATAAAAGAAATAGATAAAGAAGCAAGAAGCAGCATGTCACCATGGATGGAGAAGCCAGTCTCAGAGTCAGGAAGTTCTAGCTTAAGTCCCACTTCAGACACTTATTATTATCATCCTGGACAAGTCATTTCTGGGTCTCAGCTTCTTCATCTATAAAATGGGGATAATAGCAGTACCTACCTCACAGGATTGTTGTGACGGTTAAATGAGATAATGCTTATAAAGTACTTAGCACGACACACAATAGGCACTATATAAATGTTGCTGTTCAGTCATGTCTGATTCTTTGTGATGCCATTCCCCTGACTCCCCCCAATTTGGAATCTTCTTGCAAAGATACTGAAGTGATTTGCCATTCCCTTCTCCAGCTCATTTGATGGATGAGGAAACCAAAGCAAACAAAGTTAAGTGACTTGCCCATGGTCACCCAACAAAACTGAACTCAAAAAGATGAGTCATCCTGACTTGAAACCTGGCATTCTATCTACTGTACTACTTAGCTGTCCCATATAAATGTTATTTCTTTTAAATTAAATTTTATGTTTATTTTTAATTTATATCATTCATTTCCACAAAATTTTGAATTATAAAGTTTCTCCCCATCTTTTCCCTACACACCACCCCAACATAGCGATCCCACTGTATACCCCCTCCCTCAATCTGCTCTCTCCTATATCCTCCCCTATCCCTGCTCCGACTTTCCAGTAGGGCAAGAGGATCTCTATACCCCAGTGCCTGTATATATTGTTTTCCAGTTATATGCAAATATATACATATATATGTATATATATTTAAACATTTGATTTTAAAACTGAATTCCAGATTCTTTCCCTTCCTCCCTCATCACCCACCCTTACTGGGAAGAAAGGCAATTCAATATAGGTTGTACAAGTGTAGTTACACAAAACATTTCCATAGTGGATATACTGTGAAAGACTGACTATATATCCCTCCATTCTATGCCACCCCCAACTTGTTCTATTCTCTACTTTGACCCTGTCCCTTTTCAAAAGTGTGAGCTTCTAACTTCCCTCCCCTACAACCTGCCCTCCCTTCCCCTTCATTCCCTCTCTCATCCTCTTACCCCCTACTCTCCTATAGGGTGTGATACCCTATTTAGTGTGTGTGTCATTCCCTCCCTAAGCCAAATTCAATGAGAGTAAGGTCGATTCATTCCCTTTTGCCTTCCTGTTCTTCCCCTCCATTGTAACAGTTTTCCCTTGCCTCTTTTATATGAGATAATTTATCGCATTCTGTCTTTCCCCATCTCCTCTCATTATATTCCTCTTTCACCTCTCAATTTCACCTTTTAGGTATCATCCCTTCCTATTCAATTGGTCCTGTGTCCTCTGTCTATGTATACCTGTACATATATATACACACACTCACATATGTATTCATATGCCTATATACCCTCCTATATGGACATATATATGTATGTATACATATACATATACGTTTATATTCCCTTCAACTATTCTCATACTGAGAAAAGTTTTATAAATTACAATTATCGTTTTTCCATGTAGGAATGTAAATAGTTCAACTGTGATAAGTTCCTTATGATTTCTTTCCCCTGTTTATCTTCTCATGCTTCTCTTGCTTCTTGTATCTGAATGTCAAATTTTCTATTCAATCTGGTTTTTTCATCAAGAATGCTTGAAAGTCCTCTAATCCACCATATTTTCCCCTGAAACATGATACTCAGTTTTGCTGAGTGGGTGATTCTTGGTTTTAATCCGAGATCCTCTGACATCCAGAATATCATATTCCCTTCAATCCCTCAGTGCAGAAGCTGCTAGGTCCTGTATTATCCTGATTGTGCTTCCACAATATTCAAATTGTTTCTTCCTGGTTGCTTGTAATATTTTCTCCTTGATCTGGGAATTCTGGAGCCTGGAAGTTTTCTTTTTGGCATCTTTTTCAAGAGGTGATGGTGGATTCTTTCAACCTCTATTTTGCCCTCTGGCAAAATTCTCTCAATTTTCCTTGAGAATTTCTTGAAAGATGATTTCTAGGTTCTTTTTTTTAACATGGCTTTTAGGTAGTCCAATAATTTTTAAATTATCTCTCCTGGATCTGTTTTCTAGGTCAGTGGTTTTTCCAATGAGATATTTCATATTGCCTTCTATTTTTTCATTTGTTTGGATCTGTTTAATAGTATCTTGATTTCTCATCAAGTCACTAGCTTGCATTTGCTCCAATCTAATTCTGAAGGAATTATTCTCTTCAGTGAGCTTTTGAGATTCTTTCTCCATCAGGCAAATTTGGCTTTTTAAGGCATTCTTCTCCTCATTGGCTTTTTGAGCCTAAACTTTTCCATTTGAGTTAGTCTATTTTTGTTTGTTTGTTTATTTGTTTTTTCTTTCTGGAGGGCACTTGGGGTTAAGTAACTTACCCAAGGTCACACAGCTAGGTTTTTTTTTTGTTGTTGTTTGTGTGTGTTAAGTGTCTGAGGCCAGATCTGAACTCAAGTCCTTCTGACTCCAGGGCCAGTGCTCTACTACTCACTGTGCCACCTAGCCACCCCTAGTCTATTTTTTAAGGTGTTATTTTCTTCAGTCAGGTTGTTGACTCTCTTTTCATGATTTTCTTGCATCATTCTAATTTCTCTTCCCAATTTTTCCTCCACTTCTCTTATTTGGTTTTCAAAATCTTTCTTAAGCTCCTCTATGGCCTGTGATCAATTCACATTTTTCTTGGAAGCTTTTGGTGCAGGAGTTCTGATTTCATTGTCTTCCTGCCATTCCATGCTTTGATTCTTTTTGTCCCCAAAAAAGGAATCCAAAATTGGATAGCTGTGCTTGTTTTGCTTCCTTTGCTTGCTCATGTTGCCACTCAATTACTTGACTTGTGAGCTTTTTGCTGCAGTAGAACTATGCTTACAGAGAAGAGAGCTTTGTCCCAAATTGCTGGGGTTTTCTCAGCTGCCAGAGCTTTTAGTTGGCTGCCCTCTCTGAAGCCTCCACACACTCTGGCTCACTCATCACACACCCCAGGACCTCCACTCTAGACAGCAATCCAGATCCAAGCAGGTTAAAGCAAGAGCAATTACCCCTCAAAATGGCTACTTGGTCCCCCTAAGATCTGCAGGCTAGGAGCTCTGAAACAGCCATGCAGTAGTGGCTGCTGTGCCTCAGCCTCTTCTCCCTCTGGGGACAGAGGCTGGACCACACTCCCGAACTTCCTGTTCTCAAAGTCTACACTGACCTCTCACTTTGTCTTTAGCATTTATGGGTTGATAATTCTGGAAACCGCCATAGCTGCTGGTGATCTACTCCAGATGTCCCTCTAGCTGAGGCTGGTCTGGACGCCCTAAGGCTAAAACCTCAGACTCACTTGGAGCTGGGCTCTGCTCCCAGTGGCTGCCATGGACCCTTCCTGTATGCCTGCTAGGTTGTCTTCAGCAGGAGATTTGTTTCTCTCTTTCATTTTGTGGGTTCTGTAGCCCTAAAGTTTGTTTAGAGGTATTTCTATATCATTTTTATAGGTATTTGAGGTGGTTATGGGGGGAGCTCAGGGAGTCTACTCCACAACCTTGGCTCCGCCCCCCTAGTTGCCTCTATAAATGTTATTTTTTTAATTATTCGTTATTTAACCTCCTAGTGCCTTGGGCAATTCTCTAAGACTAGATTGCAGCTTAGGTGCTGACCTGCATTGGTAAAGGGAGTTTTCTTATCAGAAGCTCTCTATACTAATGAAATCCCAGGTCTGATTCAAAATGTAAACCTCCCCATGCACAGATATATCTGAAAAGGAGTTGATGAAATAAATGAGAAAAGGAGAAAAAAAGAGAAGAGTGCCCAGGACAAAGCCTTGAGGGACCCATGGTTAGAGGCTGAGATATGAAAGGAACAGGGCAGTCAGACAGACAGAAAGATAACAAGAAGGGAGCTATATCACAAAACCTGAGGGAGAACAGCTTGTTTGGGAGAACGAGTGGTCAATAGCATCCAAAACTGCAGAAAAGTTGAAAAGGATGGGGATTAAAAGGCCATAGGATTTAGCAATTAACAGACCATTGGTAACCATGGAGACAGCTGTTTCAGCAAAGAGGTGGGACCAGAAGCCAGACTGAAAGCAGGTTAAAAACTGGGTAAGGAGCAAACACATGGAAATGACATTTCCTAGGAGTTTGACAATGAAAGGAAGGAGATGTAATCTACAAAGGTTAAGAATGGGGGATTAATGGGCTCATTTGTGGGCAGCAAAAATAGAATCAGATAACAGAGGAAAGCAGGGAGTAAAAAGATGTTTGAAGGAGCAGTCTCCCAGATGATATGACATTGTTCTTGGCAAAGAGAATGGTCAACTATTTCTCAAAGACTGGAGCAAAGGAAGAGAGAATAGGAGACAAGCTGGAGCAGTTGTGAGGTATTGAATAGGGGAGGAGAGCTTATGACAGATGGTCTCTATTTTCTCAATAAAGTAGGAGCTAAGGTCTTTTGCTGAGATGGAGGCTAGTGGTGGTGTAGGAAGCCTGAGGGGAAAACAAAAGGGAGAGATTTGGAACGGCATCTGTGGGAAGTGTAGCGAGGAATCAGTCAGAGAAAAAAGCAAAGGACTGTCATATAGCAGCAAGGGCCCAGGTAAGATTGCTTAACATAAATTGGCAATAGACTCTAGTCAGCACAGTTGTGTGACTTCTCTGGGTGGTAAGACAGGTAAACCTGGGCTTCAGTAATGCATTTGACAAAAATCCCTCATTATATCCCTAAAGAAATGATGGCGAGATATGGGAGGAATGAGAACTCTGACAAGATACATATTCCAAATTGGTAGAAAAAGTGGATTGAAAGAATTAATGGGTAGATGTCAACCTAAAAGGAACCAAATCCTGCTGTCTAGAGCCAAGGATCAAATAAAATAAAGGTCAAATTTAATAAGGTAAGATAAATCCAGATCTCCCTGGCTCCAAGAGTACCTGTCTATCCACAGTATGTCACATTGCCTCTCTTTTGCTTCGAAAATAAAATTTAAAAGCAAGAACATACATCTTCTCTTGAGATTATATCATTTTCCAAGATGGCTACTATTCCCCTGCTGCGGTTCACTGCCCAAAAAAATCTGTCTGGGATCCCTCGGAGAGAAAAGCCCTATAAACAAGCAGTCAGAGCTTGACAAGAAGTTGTCTTCTTGGGTGTAAATCAAATAATTTTCCCTTTTACAGACTGTTCTCACACTATCCAAAGTCCTCCTAAGAAGCAGCTCCATCACAGATACAAGAGGGAGAAGTTGACAAAAACGCCTACAGGCACAAAATAAATATAGGGTGTTTGGAAATTGTCACCCATGGCAATATTCCACCTGCGAATTTCATCAGAGCTTTCCTCTGTCTTAAATTTACCACTGTCTTACATTCTCTTCTAAAGATTTACCCTGCAGATTTCAAGCTAAAGGCAGGAATTGTAAACAGCATCCTGAGGAATGAGAACAGAATTAAAAAAAGAAAGATCAATGGAAGATTAAACAGATGGTTCCATTCCATGGGCACTGAAACCAACTGCTCCCTTACTCCCAGATTCCACAACTCCCAACTGCCATAATTGCTTCTAAGATGTAGCTAAAAAAAAAATCAATCCAGAATAAAAATGAGAGATTTTTTTTTCTTGCAGTATATCGATCTATCCATTGTTGCTCAAAAAATAGCACCAAACCAAATTGGTTCATTTGTCTCCTTCCATCAGGAGTCATAACTACTCTTTGCTGAAAATAGAGTCAAGGCTCTGTAGGAACTACACTTGGAAAGAAAAAGAGAGGGAACAACATTTGGTACCTAAGGGATGCATTCTCCTTGAGCGAAGAACCAGAAAGCTAAGCAAAAAGTAAGGTACAATAAACCAGACATCAAATCTTCACAAGGAATGTCAATTATAGAAGGATAAGCTGAATGGGGGGGGGGGTAGTATTAAAATAAAGAACTCCTTCATTCAGGTAACAAGAAACAGAGAGACTTTGGGTGAGTCACATCCATTCTTACTCAAGAAGCACTGAATCATTTGGCCCCTAAGTCGGGTTCAGTCACTTACCTGCTCTGTCTCGACAAAGTTAGACACATGTCCATCATCGTTCACCCCCCTGATGTGAAACCGGGCACCAGCTCGTTCACAGCTGATCCGGGAGATGAGGCAAGCTTTGGCCTGTTTGTGTGAGGCATAGACGGTGCGGATGGCCACC
The DNA here is from genome assembly GCA_011680675.1 of Gymnobelideus leadbeateri. NCBI lineage: Eukaryota > Metazoa > Chordata > Mammalia > Diprotodontia > Petauridae > Gymnobelideus > Gymnobelideus leadbeateri. The sequence continues at coordinate 141,117 of WOXC01001588.1, read as the reverse complement.
ACTCCACAGATCACCTTCAGCAGCCAATCAGAACAGTTCACCTGGTTGTGTTTCAAGGGCACATGCAAGAGCTGGTTCCTGCAAAATTTTGCCAAGTGTGAATTAATTTGACAGCAAAGACACAGGAAGAAGAAAGCAGATTTGCATCCAAACCAAGGAGAATGCTCTTTAAGAGCCCAACATTAAGCTACTGCTAAGATTCAAATCAATTCAGTTCAATAAGCATCTATTATGTAACTCCCCAGGGTCAGGCACTGGGCTGTGTGTGGAGGATTACAATAACAAAAACAAAATAATCCTGGCCCTCAAGTTTTCTATTCTGCTGGGAAATGATAGGCTTGTGCTACTCTCCTTCATCAACCAGTCAACCCATCCCTCATCATAGCAGGATGAGTCCTTTGTTAATAACAGCACGTACCTCATAGGGTTGCTATAAGAACCCTTGAAAGAAACCTTAAAACTTCATGTAATTTCTAGTCATTAGTATTAGCTATTTATTTTATTTTGGAGAGACAGGCAATGCTATAAGTGGTCACAAAGAAAATAAGGTGCAAAAAAGTGCTACAATTAAGAGGCAGGCAAATCAAGTTTTAAGAAAGGCAAGGAGGGGCGGCTAGGTGGCGCAGTGAGTAAGAGCACCGGCCTCGGAGTTGGGATGACCCGAGATTGAATCCAGCCTCAGAAAATGAGCACCCACACATAAATAATGACTAGCCGTGTAACCTTGAGCAAGTTACTTAACTCCAATTGCTTTAAAAAAAAAAAAAAGAAAGGCAAGGAAAAAGACTCCCAAGCAATCTGGCAACACACAACTTAAAAGTATTCTTAAAGTATCTTAAAACCCTGTGGTACCATTATTGGGGCTACAACCCTAAGGATTTTATTAAAAGGTAAAAATGGATCTCTCAATATGAAAATATTGATAGAGGCTTCTTATATACCATCAAAATAAAAACATAAACTGAAATTTCCTCACTGGGGAAATTAGGGATTAAAGTGGCTAAATAAATCATGGTATATCAATGTAACTGAATATGATAAATATGAAGAATACAAAGAAACACACACTTATATGTGGGGATGCATAGTGAAGAAAGTAACAGAAAATATAGACTTTTAAAAATAGTCAGATATACACACAGCCAAGCAGAAGGGAGATTGAAAGGGAACACAAGGAAATTAGGCCCTTTTTGTTATTATTTCATTAAATGTAATATGTCTTTTTAAAAAGCAATATAGTTTAAGAGTATTTGTGATTTTGGGGAGTTATGATTTCACATCTGTCGCTCACTAAATTCACTTTCCTTGTTTCCCAAACTTGACTCACTTAGGTCAACATAGCACTGTTCTCTCCTCTGGAACCCTTTGCCTTCTAGTCAAGGCTCATGTCTTGCCAAACACTAACCCTGAGGCCACTAGGTGGCTCAGTGGATAAGAGCATCTGGTCTGAAGTCAAGATTCATCTTCCCAAGTTCAAATCTGGCCTCAGCTACTAACTGTATGACCCTGGGCAAGTCACTTAACCCTGTTTGCCTCAGCTTCCTCATCTATAAAATGAGCTGGAGAAGGAAATGGCAAACCATTCCAGTATCTTTGACAAGAAAACATAAAATGGGGTCGCAAAGAGTTGGACTCAACTGAAAAAATGACTAAATAGCAACAACCTTAGATTACTTCCATTATCTCTTTCCTCAGGAATTCATGAAATCAAACTAACTAGATCCACTATAAATTTATATTATCTAATCTCAACAGGGCCCTCACTGCAGTAAGCAAATCTTTTACTCTTAATCAATTCACTATGACACTTTCCTCCCCATAGCAGCTGTTCCACTACTTTTTTCTCCATAAGTCTCTTGTACCTGTTCAGTAGAAGACTTCACCTTGGGGCAGCTAGGTGTCCACTTTCGCATCTGGCCCTGCAGTCAGGAGGATCTGAGTTCAAATCTGGCCTCAGACACTTAACACAAAAACTAGCCGTGTGACCTTGGACAAGTCACTTAACCCCAACTGCCCTACCTTCCCCCCTCCAAAAAAAAAAGCAAAAAAAAAAAAAGACCACCTATCTTACTAAGAAAAATCAAGACCATTTGCCACAAGCTCCCTTCTTTTCCCCTAATCTACATCATCCCCATTTCTTTCTTATTTATTCCTCCTCCTCAAGGCCAACCCCTTTACCTGATGCCTTTCTTCTGATCTAGGGATTTCCCCAACAGTCTCTCCCTCTCTCATTCTAATCTTCAATCTCTCACTATCTACTAACTCACTCTGATGCCCAGGTCTTTCCTATACTCAAACAAAAACAAAAACAAAACAACCATCCTGTAGCTAGCTCCCTATTATAGTCAAGAAAAAGCTGTCTATACTCACTGCTTCCATTTCCTCTCCTCTCCTCAGCCCCTCAAAATCTGGCTTCTAGCAATGACCCCAATGGAAAAATCCACCAGTCTCTTCTCAATTCTCATTCTTCTTGACCTCTCTGAAACATGTGACACTGCTGATGACTTACTCCTCCTCCTTACTCTCTCCTCTTGGGGTTTTTAATGGTTGCTTTTTGTTCCCCTCCTATTTCTCTGACCCTTCAGTCTCCTTAGCTGCATGTTCCTTCACTCCCCTCTCTGTTGGTGTCCTCCAAGGCTTCATCCTGAGCTGTCTGCCCTTCTTAGGGACCTCATCAGCTCCCACGGGTTCAAAAACCATTTCTATACAAATGCCTTTCACATCTTTATGTGTTTCTCTCCTGAGCACCATTACCACAAGACCAACGATCTATCAGACTTAAAACTAGATGCCCTGGAGGTTTCTCAAACTAAGTATGTCTAAAACAGAATTCATCTTTCCCTAAACACCAAAATCTTTTATTTCTCTCAAGGGATGCCACTAGCCTCCAGTCACCCAGATTTACAACCTTGAAACCATTCTTGACTTCTCACTCTCACTCACCCAACAGATCCAATCTTTTGCCAATTATTACTGCTTCTGCCTCCATGCTCTCTCTTATTTTTGACCCCTTTTCTTTACTCATATAGCCACTATTCTATTTGGGGCTTTCATTATCTTTAACCTGGATTACGTAATAGCCTCCTAACTAATTGGCCCTCCTGCCTCTACTCTCCCCCTGGTCAATTCATCCTCAAAGCAGTGACCAAAGTGATATTCCTGCAACACATGTCTGACTGTGTCACTCCTTTGCTCTACAGATTCCTGGAGATCCCTGTGACCTCTGGGATCAAATACCAATGAGTCTGACTAATTTAGAGCCCTTGAGAAGCTGGCTCCAACCAAACTTTGAGGTCTTTTTGAGCATGACTTCTCTCCATGTTCTCTATGATCCAGCCAAACTGACCTTGCCATTCTTCACACACAACACTCATTCTTCCACCTCTGTACCCTTACAGAGTTGCCCCACATGCCTGGAATGCACTTGTTCCTTACTTCTCAGTTCCTTTCCAAACTAAGTTTAAACGCTACACCTTATGGAAACCTTTCCTGATCTCCCCAGTTGCAGTATCTTCCCCTCCCCCCATGTAATCAATTACCCTGTATTTATTTTACATATGTTTGTGTATATATGCCATTTCCCATCTATAAAATGTATCCTTGGGGGCGGCTAGGTGGCGCAGTGAGTAGAGCGTCAGCCCTAGAGTCAGAAGGACCTAAGTTTGGATTCAGCCTCAGACACTTAACACACACAAACAAAAAAAAAAAACCTAGCCATGTGACCTTGGGCAAGTTATTTAACCCCAACTGCCCTCCAAAAAGCAAAAACAACAACAACAACAACAACAACAAAAACGTATCCTTCTTAATGTTCAGTCACTTTCGGTTGCGTTCCACTCTTTTTGACCCCATTTGGGGCTTTCTTGGCAAAGATACTGGAGGGGTTTGCCATTTCCTCCTCCAGTTTATTTGATAGATGAGGAAACTGAGGCAAACAGAGTGACCTGCCCAGGGTCACGTAGCTAGGAGGTGTTGGAGGTCAGATTTGAACTCTGGAAGATGAATCTTCTTGACAAAAGGCCCAGCACTCTATCCACTGTGCCACCTAGCTGCCCTATGCCCCCTAAGATCAGGTTCTATTTCATTTATTTCTTAATAAATGCTCATTGGCTTGACTGAATTGGACAAATAAGATTTCCTAGTAAATATGTGACTCCCCAGAGAATTAGTGAGTGCTGCTATCCTGACCTGCTTCCTTAAGGGCAGTTGGATTGGGAGTGAGGGGGTTGGCTGACACACTCTGCCACTTGGTGACAGCTAGTCAAGCATTGTTTCAGCCTACCAGGTAGGAGCCAAAAAGATTGAGCTAAGTCACCCTCCTAAAACCTCTAACTCATTCAAATTAAGGCTCTCCTTGGGAAATTGCTGCATAGAGTATAATATAGATGACAATGGCCTACTTGTTTTAAAACAGCAACGAATGACATCATTGCTCCTTGGCTCTCTCTCCTACTGGTGAGAAAAAGTACTCAACCCCTAGTCCTAAAATTAGGTAAGTGCTTCCTAATAGGATGGGCAAGAAGCTACTTTGTGATGGCATTCCACCCACACTATAGGGATACCGTACAAAACCAGGAGATCTTGACAGCCCAGATGGCTCCTCCCAAACAATATTTGTTTTGGAGAGTAGTGTAGAAATATTTTGTTTTTTTCTCTTAATTCATTCTCCTTCTAATGGTCAGTGGTTCAATTAACAAGACTGCTCCTTCCTCTGATAATTTCTTTTTTGGGGGGGGGGAGCAAATCTATGATTTCATTGGAGGAGGGAACTACTAAAGAAGAAACTCCCAATTCAGAGAGGAACTTTTTCTGCCATTTATAATCTTGGAGATTGTGCCCGAGGGCAGATATATTCAGTGACTTGACAAAGGCTAAGCTAGTAGATATCAAAGTCAGGGTATAAATGTAGGTCTTTTTGACACAAGGATGGCTCTCTTTACTGCTCTGCATGAACCCTCGAGACACCACTACAAAAATCAGATTCAATCTGGCCCATTGTTAAAAACTTACTTAAAGGGGGCGGCTAGGTGGTGCAGTGAGTAGAGCGTTGGCCCTGGAGTCAGAAGGACCTGAGTTCGGATCCGGCCTCAGACACTTAACGCAGACACAAACAAAAACCCAGTCGTGTGACCTTGGGCAAGTTACTTAACCCCAATTGCCCTCCAAAAAGCAAAAAGCAAAAAAAAACAAAAACAAAAAAAACTTACTTAAGGTATGTCTTAGTCTGTATAGCAGTAATGGGGAAAAAAATGAATCACTCTCTAATTCAGATAATAAGGTTCAAGAAAGGGAAGAATTTCCTAGCAATAAAAAGTTGTCTGAAAATGGAATGTTACCTTGTGAGGTGATTAAATTTTCTGTCACTGTTAGTATTACATTTAATGAATGACTCATTAGAAATTAGAGAAGGTATTTATGCTACAGGTAGAGTATGGACTAGAGAAACTTTAAGGTCCTTTTCCCAATCTCAAATGCTATGAAATGACAATATTAAGCTGATCTAACCCACCAACTGGAATAATTCCCTGCTTTCCTCCTTCAATATCTGGTTATAAGGATAGAATACATGGCAATGGTAACGTACCTTGGGTTCAAAGGATGTATGAAATTTAAAGGACCAAGGATCCTACAGGGCCAAGGCAGGCAGCTCCAACCCTGAAGAAAAGGTACTACTATGTGCTGTGAGAAGTTCTCTCTCTAAACTTTCTCACTTCTCAATAGCTCCCATAGGTTCAATTATCTCCACACAGATGATTCCCAGGCATATATCCAGCCCTAACTCCCTCCTGCACTCCAATATTGTACCAACCACTGCCTGCCGTATACTTCAAACTAGATGTCATCTTGAACATCTTAAACTCAACATTTCCAAAACAAAACTCATTACCTTTCTCTCCAAAATCACCCCTTCTTTCCAATTACCACTAGGAACTGCATTGTCCTCAAAGTCACCCCAGCTGGCAACCACAGTGTCAGCCTCAAATTTCAAAAAATCAAATCCTCAAATTTCAAAAAATCAAAATTCAAAAATTTCAAAAATCACTCACCCATTGGTCTCATCTGCTGCCAAAGCTTATCACGTCTACCTTCACAACATCTCCCCCATCTGTCTCTCTCTCACCATGCTAGCTCAGGCTCTCATCAGTTTTTGCCTTTATCATTTCAATAGGCTTATGGTTGTTCTCCCTATCTCAACTCTTTTCCTAGTATAACCCATCCTTCAGTCAGCAGCCAAAATGACCTCCTTGAAATGTAGTATGACAATGCTAACCATTTATTTCATAGACTTCAAGGGTTCTTTACCTCCAAGAGCAAGAAAGTACAAATGTTCTGTTTGGTATTTAAAGACCTTCATAATCTGGACCCTCCCTTACTTTCTAGTTTCCTTACTCTTTATTCTTTTCATAAACTGATCCAATGAGACTACTGTTTTTTACTGTCATTTTTCAGTCATGTCTGACTCTTCCTGATCCCATTTTTGATTTCTTGATGCAGATGCTAGAGCAATTTGCCATTTCTTTCTCCAGTTCACTTTACATATGAGGAAACAGGTAAACAGGGTGAAGTGACTTGCACAGGGTCACATAGCTAGCAAGTGTCTGAAGCTGGATTTGAACTCAGGTCTTCCTGACTCCAAGCCCAGCCTTATATCCACCAAGCCATCTAGGTGCTTATTGACTAACAGGATCATGAATAGACTAATACTCTACATTTAAAGCTGGCAGCTTAGTTATTACCTAGTTCAGCCTTTTCCTTTCACCAACAAGGAAACTGAGGTCCAGAGAGGGTGAAGTGTCACACAACCAGAAAAATTGCAAAGAGAAGATTTTAGAACCCTGGCTCCAAAAAACAGGATTTTTGCACTATAACAGGCTGCCTCCCAGGACACAGCAATGAAATTTATGTCAAACAGGATACTGAGATAATGCACATAATAGGTTGGGGTTGTTTCACTTAGTAGCCACTTCTAAAGATGTCCACACTAAATTCTTATAATCTGGTCTGATCAACCAAAGGAGATTTTATATATATATATATATATATATATTAGCAAGAGCACAGAAGTGCAGGTTACTACCAACAGTGAGTAAGACAGGATATGCTGGGTGTGTACTTTAAATATCTGCCCTGATTCACCCATATCTTGGCAAAGAACATTACTGGTAAGAGGGCAAGGCCTCCAGAAAACTCTGAGTTTCATCAGGGCAGCAGTGACTGATGACAGCTGTTATCACTTGGTCTTATTTCACAACTTCTCATTTGCAAATGGGCCAGGAAAAAGAGTAACCTTTTGCCAAAGATAGGATCCTTAATTTCTTAGTCACATCAGTTGGCACTCTGCAGGAACATAGGCCATTTTCTTTAGGGAGAAGAAGCACAGATTTATTAAGGTAAATAAAGTTTTGAATTTCCCTCTAGGACTTGACTGTAATAGTGATTAATATCATGACATTTAACAACAATGGCTAGCATTTACATATAGCACTTCAAGGTTTTCAAAGTGCCTTACAAATATCATATTTTACTCTCATAATAATAGATGCTGTTTTTTAACCCCATTTTACAAATGAGAAAACTGAGGTAGACAGGTAAAGTGACTCACTCAGGGTGATACTGTTAATAACTCTGAGGCCAGATTTGAACTCAGGTCTCCCTGATTTCAGGTCCAGAGTGCTCTCCACTGCCCCATGTGTCATATCAGGTGATAATTATCAGGTACTATGGTACCCAGGGGCAAATAGGTGTTACAGTGGAAAGAGCACCAGGCCTGGAGTCAGAAGAGCTCAAATCTGGCTTCGGACACTTACTAGCTTAGCTGTGAGACCTTGGGAAGCCACTTACCCCTGATTACCTCAGTTTCCTCACCTATCAAATGAGCTGGAGAAGGAAATGGTAAACCACTCCAGCATCTTTACCGAGAAAACCCCAAACGGGGTCACAGAGAGTTAGATATGACTGAGAATGACTGAACACAGATGGTATCCAGACTAAAAAGGTCATCTTAACCAAGGGAATTGTTTTCCCTTGTCCACTTTAGCTGGTGGTGATCCTCTGATTATGAACATCTGCCTATCAGTGATTCAATGCCTGGACAAGGAATGAAGGACCAGGCTATTTTACTGGAGAGGCTCAGCAATGCCTTCCACTCCTGTGGCACCTCTACCAGCCAATATATTCCCAGAAGTAAGTTCTGGCAATGGTGGCCCTCCGTCTTACTGTCCTTCTATTGTACAAAGAAGCAGGATGGTCTAATGGGGAGCTGGCCTTACAGTAAAGAAAACCTGGGTTTCTATCCTGTCTCTCACATGCACCTGGTGTGCATCCCTGGGCACCGTTTCTCAGCCCCCAGCCCAGCGGCTCTCAATCACTTTACTTCTGGCCTTCACTTAGTTCAGTGATTCTCACAGTGTGGGCCTGGGATTCCTAGGGATCCTCAAAACCCTTTCAGGGGAATCTGTGAAGACAAAACTAGAGGCAGAGGCACATAAACAAAGCTCTATGGGATCCTCAATGTTTTGAAAAGAATAGAGGAGTCCTGAAACCAAAAAATTCCAGTACAGCCCAGGCAACTTTCTGTGTGCATGCAGTCAATTGATTACTACCTGCTTATTACTATTGTGAATGATGATAAGCTGCTGGACAGGTGCTGGTCTGCATTTGTAGAGATGGTTTTCTCACCAGGAGTTCACTATCCCAATTAAATCATAGGTCTGGTTTTAAAAAAAACCAAACCACTTCCAAGTAGATATTTGATAAGTGAATACTATCCTCTTCTATGAAGCCTTCCCACAATGAGTCCCCATGCTCTGATCTCCTGTGCAGTACTTAATTGTGGGGAGCCAAAGAAGCCTGGTTCAGAACTCAGATAGTAAATCCTAATAGTGGACTTTAAAACAAGAATTTCTGAGAAGTGACTTTTCGTCAAGTTAGCTCCTGAGTTCTTTGTTATGGGTTATACTTACAAGGATGTTACTTGAGTTCTGAGATCAATAGGCTATTCCCCAAGATTTTAGTTATTGAGAGCCAAAATATTTGATTTGGCACTCAGGTATGTTTGGGTGATCAGCTCTAAATGTGATGACTTTTGAGGATTGCAGCTTTGGCTTTGAAGTCTGCTCTCAATGTATCTGTTTATGACTGCGGCTGCATAAGGTCTTACCCTAAGACTTTAGGCCCCTAGATAATAAATCCTTAAATTATCTAAACGGGATACAACAGGCTAAGGTAATGATTAGAAAACTTGAGTCTTCTTCCTTTGTCTCCTTGCTCTATAAAAACCTTATCCTGAGAATCAATGAATGGAGTTCATTGTTCTTCCTTGAACTACCCATGTGGCCTGGTCATTTCTTATTCACATCTTCAGATTATGCTAAGTACTGGACACTGAGCAGCCCACGGCAAATGGTGCCCAACAAAAGGTTTGTCAGATTTCTTGTTACTAAACTTCATTGTCCTAATATTTGTTAATGGTTTCAACTGCTGTGTTTGCAATCTAAACTGCACAATAGGTTAATGAATTATCAAAAAATGTTTCTACAGCCTTTAAGACACAACATGATATAGATAAGGATCTATTGTATAAGATCAATTTATCACAACAATTAATATTATGCTTAGGTATGAGTTAAAAGCATTAATAACTCAACTGTTACTCAGATGTGATTATAAATACACATATATTTGTGTTACCATTAGCTTATATAATTCCTCTCATCCCAGTATCACATGGGAAAGGATCAGAGCCTGCTTATTGGGAGCATGGCATAATTTCAATATCACCTTGGAAATAAAAAGTTTTCAATCAAATTATTAAGATATTGAACATAGTGAGATTCCTGGGATTGACCCAGTAGGAGTTACAAAAACAATTATTGATACATTGAAAAAATCTCTATGCATCTACTTCCCATATTGATCATTGTAATAGTCTGTTGTATATTTGGACCTTGCATTATACGAATTGTAACTCACAATATTAAAACTTTGGGCACTGAATTACATGTCTTTAATCTCCTTTAAAAAGGGGGAAATGGTGTTTGAGTTTTGAACCAGGCTTCTTTGGCTCCCCACACTTAATATCTCATTTTGATGAGAAATCATATCATTTTATATTGTTATTCATATGTATTTATACTTTTCTAAGCAGCTGGATGGCTCGGTGAGAGAGCTAGACTAGAATCAGAAGATCTGAGTTCAAATGCAGCCTCAAATACTAGCTGTGTAACCTGGGGCAAGTCACTAAACCTTTGCTTGCCTTAATCCTGTGGAGAAGGAAATGGCAGCATCTTTGCCAAGAAAACTCCATGAAGAATGTGGTCCACTGGGTCACAGAGAGTCAGACATGACTAAACAATAACAGCAACAACTTTTCTGACAGTCATAACGCTGGTAGATGGGGGTTATTCAATCCAACAATTGACAAAAAAACAAAAACAAGTGACAAGTGAGTTGTAAAAGACATCTCATAGCCCTCCTCATTCCCAAAGTAGAGAGATATACAGATGTTTTCAAGAATTATTCTCTTGACCCCATCTGCTTGAGATGGCAACAATTTAGGCCACTGCCGTTAGCCCTCAGGCCCAAGGTCTAATGCTCTCTCTTCCCAGCAAATCCCAAGGGCTACCTCCTGGGACTTTAGAGCTGGTTATTCAAAGGTATAACATCTCAACAAATACTTTCCAAACCAAAGAAACATTCCCTGATCAGAATTAGAAAATAGCTATGGATATGCTGGATCATGACACGAAACTTCACTATATCATGCCTAACAGAGAGCAGGAATGTATGGAGGCCCAAGGCAAAATTGTTTACTTATTAAGGACAGCAAGTCTAATTCCTTTCCCTCTATTTTTTATATGAAGTCCAGGAAAGTGAGGAACAAGTACTATTACTGAACTGCATCCTACATTACATGGACTATATCTTGATGTCTCAGATACTCCTATAAGAGGAAATAACTCACAAAAACAAGAATGGGTGCCTTGACACAAGTGATATCTCTCTGAGAGTCTAAACAAAGAGTTAGTTCTCCACAGGAATATATAATTTATTTAATGCACCTCCAGATATTAAAGCACTTTATAGATGTCACACACTCAATAAACAATCATCTCTTGAGTGTCAACTGTGGGCCAGGCACTGTGCTAAAAGCTGGGGACAGAGAGTCTGCCCCCAAAAAGGCCATCACAACCAACATTTAAAGCCCTGTTTCAGCACATCCACCACAAAGCAGCTTAATATGGCACAAAGGCTATATCTCAAGAGAGACTTGGTGCGTGAGGTACACTGGGGCACTCCCCAATAAGAGGAATTCTAGGCTTCTCTTTCATCATCTTTACTTAAAGTACGTGACAATTTTACTAAAGAACCAGAGACAAAGGCACCATCATCAGTTAAAACCTACTGAGATACTGGTAGTCAGCAACGGGCCCTCTTCAAAAGACTATAAATAAAAATGAAGATGATCAATTTCCAATTAACTGAGCTAATGGATGAAAACAGTGTCCATGGAGGTCAGGAGGCATGTTTTATTTACCTTTGTATCTTTCCCAGAGCCTAAAACAGTGTTTTGTGCATCATCATAATTTAAATAAATCTTTTTTGGATTTATTGAGTCTGCAGAGTAGTGGGAGGAATACAGACCTGGGTAACATTCCTCCATGAATATTTCATAAAATAGGTATTTCCAAAGCAGAAAACTAAGATCTGGCTTCCAAAATAGCTGCCTCTGCTGCTATTTGCAAAGACTAAAGTTGAAATACAACACAAGGTACTAACCAGAAGAAGGAATTTCCCAACTGATAATTGTCATCACCCTGCTTTTGGGCTCGGACAGTCAGGTCAAAGTTGGACCCGGCATTTGGCCAGGAGAAATAGAACATCCCAGAGTTGAGAATTTTTTTCAGAGCAGTGAGACGGTCTTCTTCCTTGACATCTTCCTGAAGTGGACAAAAGTCTACTGTGGTGATTTTATAGATCTCAGCATCAAGAATTCTTCCCACCGATGCACAGCCTGTCACCAACACCAGGAAGCTCAGTTGTGTGCTACCTAGAAAGTTAATCAGAAAAGGAAGGATAATCTGTTATTATTGCTTCCATGGAAGCAGAGGAGACCTAATAAATATGGATATTATAGCCATAAAAATATGTCACATGGCAACTGTGACACCTTTTTTTCCCATCCCTTTAGGAGTAGATAGAGCATGTTACATCCCCCCAGGAGAGCATAAACTTGAGAGTAAGGACAGTTTCATTCTGTCTTTGCATTCCCAGTAAAGTGGGTTCTTAATAAATGTGTTGCAAAGTGGGTATGCCTTATTTGTTACACAGAGGGACATCTATTTAGGAAATGGTGATAGAGATATTTTTCTGATAAATAAGCAAAAAAAAAAAGAGAGAAACATTGATAAAACATTTTAAAATACAAAAACAAAGCCAAACCCTGAGAGTCCATTGATTGGGGAACAGCTGAAAAAATATGGCATAGGAATGTAACAAAATGTTGCTTCACCATAAGAAATGGCAAATATGAGAAACTCAGAGACACATATGAGGCGGTTATTTGAACTAAGAGATGAAAGCAGAATAATATTACATAGATAATATACACAATGGTCACAATACTGGAAATGAAAACACTCAATGATGGCTAAAATCAAATTAAATGCAATGACTAACATTTGTTCCCAGGACAGGTGATGAAACACATCTCCTTCCTCTCAGGGATGGGAAGTGAAAGGGGAGAGATTACAGACAATAAATATTGCATATGCTGACAGACACCCCTCACAAGGTCAGCTGTTTTTAATTAAATTTTTTCTTTGTTATAAGGAAGAAGGGTTGTTTTTTGGGGGGGGGGAGAAAGTAATGGGGAAGTATAAAACAAAAAGTATCAACAAAATATTTTGAATAGATAAACATCAAATGGCCCCTGCGCTCATGGCAATCTAACATAGCACAGGGCATGATGGGGCAAGTAGTCCGGTGAAATCCAAATGCCAAGAAAGCATATAAGGAAGGAGAACCCAGAGAACAGAACCACCCTCTGTGACTGAAAGGAAAACAAGAGAAAGCAGACCTGGAGGAGAGTCTCCCCCTATGGAAGAAGTCTCCAGAGATGAGAGGAAAAAAACAGAAAGAATTCTGAGAGATCCTGAAGCCAGAGAGGTGAGGGAAGATCGCTGTAGACCAGGGTTCAGCCTGGGAGGGTACCTTGGAAACCTTGGGGACCCCAGTGGCCTTGGGAAGAACTGCATTCTGAGAGGTTCTCAGCTAGAACCAGAGGCATCTCAGGATGCACTCTTCTGACTGAGTGGACTCAAGCAACTCACAGGCTTGCCTTGGCTCTCTTTTTCACACTCTTTTTGCATGTTTGTGTAACAAAGTTACACTTGATTTTCAGTTAATATATGTGCATGGGCACTGCTGGGTTACCCCGTACAGAGCTTCTCCCAGGATTCTAAGCTGGGACTCTGAGACCATGAAAAGAAATCCCTTTCATAGATGACTTCCAGCTCCTGAGTGATGACTGGACATATAAAAAGAGAAGGGAAGACAAATGAATCTTGAACCAAGCAGTCTGGATTTGAAATCAGGGGACATGGGTTTTACATCCTGGTTCTGCCACCTAATCCTTTGTGATCTTGGGCAAATCACTTAACCTCACACTGTCTTAGTCTCCTTATTATAAAACAAGGGAGTTGGACTAGATGACCTTGAAGGTCCTCTACCAACTCAAATGTCTGATCCCTTGATCTTTCTTCTACTCCCTAGAGTTCATATATCTGGTCTATCCTTAAGGATTTGGGTCCAGTCCAATCTATATTAAAAAGCCCATCCCTGCTGACAAATACCCTAGGGTACTAGTCCATTATTAGTATATTAGTCCATTTATTACAGCAAACTTATCTCATGTGGTTGGGTTTTGTTTATTTGTTTTACCGTATTAGTCATGTTATGAAAGAAGACAAAGCCCAAAGGAAAACAAAAATATACAAATGAAAACAAAAATGCACAAAGTGAAAAACAGTATGTTTCAATCTACATTCAGATGCTATCAGTTCTTTCACTGGAGGTAGATAGCATTTTTCAGCATACTGTCTTAGATCATTGTATTGCTAAGAATAGCTAAATCATTCACAGTTAATCATCATACAGTACTGTTGCTATTTATACAATGTTCCGGTTCTACTCACTTCACTTTGCATCAGTTCGTGTAAGTCTTTCCAGGTTTTCTGAAATCAGCCTACTCACTATTTCTTATAGCACAGTAAAATTCCATTGCAATCATATACCACAATTGTTCAGTCATTCTGCAATTGATGGGTATGCCCTCAATTCCCAATTCTTTGCCTTTACAAAAAGCTTCTATAAATATTTTTGTACAATAAATGCTTTTCCCCCCTTTTTAAAAAAAAATCTCTTTGGGATACAGACCTACTAGTGGTATCATTGGATCAAAGGGTATGCAGAGTTTTATAGACCTTTGGGCGTAGTTCCAAATTGCTCTCCAGAATGGTTCAATCAGTTCTCGTGTGGTTGTTTTGTTTTTGTTTTTTAGGATCAATAGAATCCTTTGTCAGGACAAAAGAATCTATGGGTCACTTGTTCCATACACAACCAGGCAATGGAATTAATAGGAAAAAAGTACACTACTTTTTGTGAGATACCAGTGAGGCAATGCCCAGCTTTTTTTCATTCAAGAAATTTATAAACAGTGCCCACTATGTACACCATAAATACTGGCAGAAGATACCAGAGAAATAAGACAATGTTCACCCTCCCTCCAAGAGCTTAGACTGTATGTAATCAACAAGACATATAATTAACAAGATATATATTATCTTTTGATATACAATGATATTAAATATATAGATTCATAGATACATTTTGATATTAAAATGAAATTTTCAGTTAAAAAACATTTTCTCTACCTTTCACCTACCCCCACTATTAAAAAAATTTTAAAAAACAAAAAACCTTTGTAATAAATATTCAGAGTCAAGCAAAATAAATTCTTGTATTGTCCATGTTAGGAAAAAAGTGATAACTTTTTATCTAAATAAAACAGTTAATTATCAATATAAGGCAGTATGATGAAAAGCCAAAGGGATCAATACGGACAAGAGTTCAGAAAAGGAAACGATCACTCTGTGGGCTAAAGTCATCTAAAAGGGCTCCATGGAAAGGGTAATGCCCTACCTAGTTGGACCAGGATAAGAATGCACTGGATTTGAATAAGCAGGGGAGACACAGGGGGACATTATGAGCCAAAGTATAGAGCAGAAAATAAGAACAGCACATTTCCTAGACTAAGATATTAAGATTGACTTGTCTAAAGCAGAGGATGCATCCTGGAAAATAATGGGAAACAAAGTTGGAAAGGTAGGGCAAGACTCAAGAACAAAAGAGGTAATCATTTAAATGCATGCCAAAAATAAGTTATAACAATAGCTTGCAATTACATGTTGCTTACAGTTTACAAAGGACTTTCCTTACATGCAGTGAGGTTGTGCCAGTTTTTGTGTACCCACTTTACAAAGAGGAAACTGAGGAGGGGAGGTTGGGAGTGTAAGGGACTTGCCCAAGGTCAAAGAGCTAAAATAATATACCTAAAAAAATAGAATAGAATAGTGAAGAAGTCACAAGACCAGGTTAACAACAATAAATGATAATAGTAGGATAATGTAATGCTTGTTGAATCATAATAAAGCTAGAGTACATTTGGGACAGTGCTTGGCACATAGTAGGCACTAAATATTTTATATTATAAGACAGAAGGAAGTTTTACTGTCAAAGAACCCAGGTTCAAATGCCTCCATCTTTTACTACCTGAGACCTTGGACAAGTCACTTAACTTCCATGGGCATAAAAGAGGTTATAATAAGAATTGTTTCTGCAGGCCTCTGAGGTCCCATCCAGCTCTAAATGACCCAAAGAATAACCTGGGGATGTTTTTTTGCAGATTATATTCTAAGGGCCAAGAGTTGAGAAAATCCTGGGAATCTAGACCAGAATTTAGTTTTTTGTCCTGATGTTCCTCTACATCTTGGACTGTTTATTTTTTTTTTTTACTGATCTCTTAACTCAATCCAAACCCCTTTTTTCTTCCATGTCCTAAATGAAGGAGACAGAATCCCTCAGAACTCCCACATAGCATAAGCAGAATGAATTTAAAAATTATCAACCAATCAATAAATATTTATTGAGCACCTACTAAGTACCAGGCACTGTGCTGGGAATGCAAAGGGACAAAAGATAGTCCCTGCCCTCAAGGGGCTTGCAATCTCATGGAGGAGATAACATGCAAACAAATATATATATATATATATATATATATATATATATATATATATATATATATATATGTATGTATGTATGTATGTATAAAGCAAGTCATACAGAGGGTAAATAGAAAATAATTAATAGAGGGAAGACAGTAGAATTAAGAGGGGTCAGGGTTGTTCATAGGCTTGCTATAGAAGAGCGAGGGAGTTCAGCAGTCTGAGTGGAGGGAGAACATTCCAGCTATGAGAGGGACAACTAGGGAGACTGTTCTGAGTCATAGCAGGGAATGAGATGAGGAAAAGGGCAGGATCACAAGGTCTGTCTAGGGCCTTCATTTTATTTTCTGTGAGTCACACCCACTTCTTCAGGATGCAGAAATCTTTCCTCAAAATGAACAGTCTCAGAGGTGCTTAAATGTTCTTCACTCCCCAAAACAATGGGGCAGCAGCAGTTAGGGAGTGAAAGAAAACTCAGTCCAGGAGGCTGATGGAAATACTTATTGTAAACGAGCCACAGTCGAGAGCTTAGGGCTAATACAAAAAAAGGAGAACAGACTTCATCCTAGAAAACAGAGAGGGGTTTCCTGGGAGGCTGGTCTCCAAATTAAAATATGAATGAGTATTAGGAAGCAAATGTTTTAATAGTCTTGAGAAAATCAAGTTTACTCTGATTGACTCAGGAAGGCTGTATAACATAGGTAAAGAGGACAATTTTTACAAAAGTGGAAAAAATTGTTCTAGATAATCAAGCATCAAGAATAAAATCCCAGCTGTTCTCGAATGCTGGGGACGAGATCGGGACCAGGAAGAACAGCTCTGCTCCCTAAGAGAAAGGCAATAGGGGAAAGAGAACTGTGTGTGGTCACTAGGGCCTGGTTTCCTCATCTGGAAAGTAAAAGCATTAGGCTAAGTACCTGGCAAGGTCTCTTCCAAGTGATTTTCGACTGTTGGGTATAAAAAAACTAGACAGGAGTTCCCCAACAACCCTAAGCCCCAGAGGGGAGCTCATTATTCATTAAGGTCATTCATTATTCTTAGAGCTGGAAGGAACTTTGATAAATCAGTTCAACCTCCTCCTTTGGCAGGTGGGGAAACCGAGGCCTGGGGAGAAGCAGTTTACCCAAGGCTTCCAGATTTAATAAGCTAGCAAAGTCAAGATCCTAAACCAGGTGTTTCGGATTCCACCAGCTGAATGCCTCTCTTTTTCCATATTGTGCTTTCAAATGTAACCATGAAAGGTGGGTGTTTACAAGTTAGAATCTATTCAAGTCATAAACTGAATGACTAGAACCACTCCCTAAATAGCTTTAGTGCGGGAGGAACCTCAGCCCTTCCCCCTCCCCCCCTCACAGTTCCTATTTGTATATTTTAAACACATTTCCTGGCAGCGGGCCAAACTGGAGAAGCATCCAGAACCTGATGGGTGCTGCACAAACAGTGGTTTGAAAGATAATGTGAATAGCCCAGAGGAGGGAAAAAAAACCTGGTATCCTCAGGTCAGTGGTGAAGTAATAAGAAGTCCAATCTTCTACCCATTATCCCCTGAAAAGATCAGAGATAGTAATGGATCAAAAGCCGGGAAACCAGACAAAAACTAGACTGACCCAAATAGAGGGCCCAGCCAAAGGAGAGGAGGTGCCAAAATGTTGTAAATGAGTCAGGAACTAGGATATCTACACAAATTGAAAGGACAGCACAGAGGAAGAAGAAAAACTGACTTGGGCACCAGAAAAGACCTCAGTAACCAAGTCAACCCTTCATCTCGGTTTTAATATACTTTATACTTAGGGTAGGCCTAAGTTCCCAAACTTGGTTAGGTGAGGTCTGCAAGTAGAGAGGTCAAAAGATGAGCATCCAGATAGAGAGAGGAGGGCATGTCTAAAATTAGAGCTTTGTTTACATAGGCCTGGGCAGTAGTTATGGGTCATTTCCAGTTGGCCACTTCTGACCCCCTTGGGTCCTATACGTGAATAATATAACCTTACCTCCGCAGGAGAAATTTTCTTCTCCCAATGAGACACAAATTTGTTCTCTAGATTCTTTTATTTAAGGTCTTTAGTCAAAAGCAGAAAGGGATAAAAAGGAAAAAGCATTTATTAAGGGCCTCATTTGGTCCTCATGACAACCCAGGGAAGGCAGTCCTAATATTATTCCCAAGAGAAACTAAGGCAGACAGAGGTTGACTAGTCCAGGATCACATAGCAAGAAAGCATATGAAGCCAAGGTCTTTCTGACTCTAGCTAGAACCAGGACTCTATTCTCTTGCTTTACCTAGCTGCCTCTACCACATCTCCCCCAGAGTTCCTTTGAAAATGGTCTGTGCGTAAAGATAGGGGAATGACTAAACAAATTGTGGTACATGAATAGAGTGGAATATTACTGTCCTATAAGAAATGATGGGGGCAGCTAGGGAGCACTGGCCCTGGGAGTCAGAAGGACCTAAGTTCAAATCCGACCTCAGACATACTTAACACTTTACTAGCTATGTGACCTTGGGCAAGTCACTTAACCTCAATTTCCCTGCTGTCCCCCCTCCAAAAAGACAACAACAACAACAACAACAACAACAACAAAAAAGAAATGATGAATGTAATTAATGTAGAGAAGCAAGGAGAAATAAAGTTGAACTAAGAAAACAATATACACAGTGACCACAACAACAACTAAAACTAAATTCTATGAAATTAATGATCAAGCTTGGCTTCAAAGAAAAGGTATAACAAGGCACCTCCCTATTGTCTTTACAGAGATGGGGGGACTTGAGTGGAGAGCATTGCATACAAAACTGAACTTTTTCCAGGTGTGGGCTAGCTTTGCTTATCTGTTTTTCCCCCTCTATTCTTTTCTTTGTAGGGATTGACTACATTGGGATATGTAGGTGAAATGACAACAAAAAATATAAATGAAATTTATTTTTAAACAGAGAGGAATAGTCTCTCTGGGAGCTAAACTGACCTCTCACTGATCATTTGTCATTTCCACTACTGGGATGGGGGGTGGTGATGCCAGCAGGCACAACAGAGGCTTTGTTTATTCAGAAACAATGTCCTAAGTGTTTTGCATAGCTATACCCTCCTACCTTCTGCCAGTGGTCACACAGCCTTATAATGGTAGTGATGACCATTTAGGCTTTTTTCCAAATCACTTCAGTGTGTCCAAGGAGCACATCATTCCCTAGGCTGACAGTTCAGCTACAAGGTTTAAACAAAAGATCTCACAGGATACTCTAACTTGATCGGTCTTCAGCTGTTTTCTTGTAACACCATTTGGGGTTTTCTTGGCAGACCTACTAGAGTGGTTTGTCATTTCTTTCTCCAG
The DNA here is from genome assembly GCA_011680675.1 of Gymnobelideus leadbeateri. Lineage (NCBI taxonomy): Eukaryota > Metazoa > Chordata > Mammalia > Diprotodontia > Petauridae > Gymnobelideus > Gymnobelideus leadbeateri. The sequence continues at coordinate 121,513 of WOXC01001588.1, read as the reverse complement.
CTCATTTTAGAGCTGAGGAAACTGAGGCAAACAGAGTTAAGTGTCTTGCCCAGAGTCATACAGCTAGCATATGTCTGAAGTCCGATTTGAACTCAGGTCTTCCTAACTTCAGGCAGGCACTTTATTCACTACACCGCCTCTATTTCCCTAAAAATAAGAAATGCCATAGTTTTCTTCCTTTCCTTTTGCAGAATCATTATGTAATTATCCACTCAACACTCAAGATTTATAGAGATCATTCACTGCAAGATACTACAGACAGCCATACTTCTACTTGATTCTAAAAGTGAATATATCAGAGATAAGGATTTCAACTTTAAGGTAGTTTTCCTACTAGGGTCTGCCCCCAAATCTTTGAACTTTAAATTATCCACGTATCACCTGACCTGCTCAGTGTTCCTCTACCTTACACAAAGTTCTCCCGAGATGGCTTTTTTGCTCTCCGAAGATTTCCCTGTCAGTTGGTCTCTGGCCTATCCCTTCCTCTGCAACCTCTAAGCATTCTAGGAAACATGCTTCTTTCAACCATCCACACTCAAGGTGGGTCACAAAGGTCCAAAACCATTCACTGCTCTAACCTGCCATTAGCACACGCAATTGAGATCTGTGATTTGGTAACACAGTAATTATATAAATCTATTATATCAATAATGTCACCCTGCATTTGGATGGCTGTTCATACTTTTCAGTGTTTTCAGTCAAAAGCAAACTTTCAGATCAATAAGTTAAATATTATTCTCATTTTACAGATGTAAAAACCCTTAGTAAGGTGAAGTGACTTGCCCAAATAAGTGGTAAAGTTTTAACCACCTGGTTTTAATTCCTAAGCATTTATTTTCTCCCTTACATTCCTCCTGTCATAGGTTAAAAAAAAAGCAAAATTCCAGTATTAGTCATGTCCAAAAATGTATGTTTCATTCTGCAAATTAATCCATGAGTGCTCTATCAGGAGAATTCCTGTACAGTAAGAATTCTTCATCACTGGTCCCCTTAAATAATGGTAGATCATTGTATTGATCAGAGTTCCCACCTCCTCCGAAACTAATCATTTTTACAATGTTAATGTTACAACAGAAATTGTTCTTGTGGTTCTGTAATCACTTATCTCAGCCTCAGTTCACAATCATTCTCAGGTTTCTCTGAAACCATCTTTTCTTCATTTCTTACAACATAAATATTCCATTACATCCATATAACATAGCTTCTTCAATCATCCCCTAATTGAAGGGTAGGCACTCCTTTAGTTTCCAGCTCTTTGTCACTATTAAAATTGAGCTGTTATAAATATTTGTGTTGTTAGGACCTTTTTTTTCTTATTTCTCTGGGCTACATGCCTAGTCTCACTCTCAATGCTTGCCCTTCATGGATCATAGTTCACAGCTCACAAAGCCCAACCTGGTTGGTTTCTCTGAAACTTGGAGCTATCAGATAGGTCAAGGAACATGTGCTCCAAGCCGAGATACTCAGTCTAGCAGACCTTCAGATTGTAGCCTTCTAAGCTTATTCTTGAGCTAACAGCAATCCCTTCACCCTGGAAACCCTATGTATGCTCAGCAGAGTAACCTATTACCAAAGAAGCGGGGCCCCTGATGAACGATACAAAGATTTCCTCTCCCAGACCCCCTGTCTGTCTTTGAGTCGTTGTACGCTCTTCTCAATTAATTGCTTACTTCTGGGCACAAATTCAATTTTATACTTGAGTGGAGGGGCAAGAATGGTAGCCTCTCCAGGAGAAAACCTGTTCTCCATGTCTGTTAGTCAGGAAAATTTAGGTCTTAAATACATGAATAGGAGAGATACCCCCTTCCATAGAAACAACTGGCAGTCATGTAAATTCAACAAATTCATAATAAATGCCAATTCAAGAAAAACAGCCAGTCAATGAGCATTAAGCATCTATGTGCCAGGCACTGTGCTGAGTAACAAAGGTCAAAACACAGTCCCTGCCTTCCAGGAGTTCATATATCAATGTGGGGGATAATATGCAAATAACTACACACACACACACACACACACACACACACACACACACACACATGCATTATATGTGTATATATACATATATGTGTGGAAGGAAGAGGAAGAACACCTCCTGCATCCCAACTACATATATAAAAGTACAAATACATCTATTTACGGTATATGTCCATATACATGTCTAGAACTATATGTGTGTATATAGATTACCTTCCATTTACAACGTGTATATATGCACACACACATATACATCATATACATGGAATATTGCCTCCCATCCAAAATGTATAAATATACAAATTGTGTGTATACATATGCATACACATATATGCATATACATATATTGTATGTATGTTAATGTTATAAAGCATTTAACAGAGTTCCTCACACATAGTAGGTACTATATAAATGTTAGTTATTATTATTGTTATTATAATATGTATGTATACACATACACACCCACACAGTAAATGGGAGGTCATCTCAGAGGAGAGGCACAAGCAGAGGGATTGGGAGGTGTCTCTTGCCTACACCTTGAAGGAAGGCAGGAGGCAGAGCAGAGCTGAGGACGCAAAGCTTCCCAGTTATGGGAACAAGGAGTGAAAAGCACAGAGCCTGGAAATGGACTGTCCTGTACAAGGAATAGTGGGAAGGCCAGTGTTGCAAATGTAAGACCAGGAAAGTAAAAAGGGGCCAAGAGTTTCATGGAGAGGGGAGCGGCATGGTCAGACCTGAGATGCAAAGATAGGCGCACCCAGAGCCTGCTGTGAAGGCGCTTGCTAACCAATGGAAGGGGGTGGGGTATGTGCACAAATAACTTTGCTAAAAGGGAAAATGTGATAAATGCAAATGAGAGGGTGCAGGCCAAACGTTGGAAAATTGGAAAAGGAAGAGACAGAAGTCTTCAGCTGAGGGGAGATGATTATGAGGGTGATTCCTAAATCTGCATTTCCAGCCCTCACCTCTCTTCTGAGCTCTAGTCACACATTTTACATCTCAAACTTAAAATATCCAAATTGGAACCTGTCACCTAATCCTCCTCCCAATTTCCCAGTTTCTGGTGAGAGCTCCGATAGACACCGAGATTCACAACCTCAAAGTCATCCTTAACTCTTCACAGTCCCTCACCCCCATATACAGTCAGCTGATAAGTCTTGGCGATCCTATCAGCGAAGTCTCGCATTCACAACCTTCCCTCCACTGACAGCCAGTCTCCCAGTTGGGGCCTTGATGTTACTGCAGCAATCTTGGGTGTACTGCTCCCGGATGCTCTCCCTTCCAATCCATCCTCCCCCAAACTGCCAGATCTTCAGTGATGCCAGCCTGCCTCCAGGGTGAAATAAAGAGTGCCCAGCCTGGCATTTAAAGGGTCCCCCTTTCCATATTCATCTCCTACTGCTCTTCATCATTTTTCATTCCCCCCACCCTGACCTACAATTCACCACATGCAATGCTTCTATTCCTTCACAAGGGCTGTTCCAAGCATGGAATCCATTTCCATCTTACCTCCTTCCTGTTAAAAACACCAGCTTTCTTTAAGACTCAATTCACCTTCTAGTTGGCCTAGGGGAAGCTTTTCCTGATCCTCTCAGTTCTTGTACTTGCCTGTTTGTATATTCCAGTAGGGAGATACCTGGGATTTTAAAAAGCTTGATGTGAGGATGCATTCTATGCTTGAGTGATGCCCTACATAGGAAAGGCAGGGCAGGAGAAGAGCAGGAATTATTTATCTAGCTTGACTAAAATATAAAGTGCTAAAAGTGGAGTGAGGTAAAATAAGGATAAAAAGGTTAATTGGAGCCAGACTAAAGAATCCATTCTAATAAGCATTTAGAAAGTGCCTACTATGTATCTCTATGCTAGGTTGTTGTTTAGTTGATTAGTCGTATCCAGATCTTTGTTCTTAGCAAAGATGCTGGTGTGGCTTGTCATTTCCTTTTCTAGCTCATTTGACAGATGAGGAAACTGAGGCAAACAGGATTAAGTGACTTGCCCAGTCACACAGCTAGTGTCTGAGGTTAGATTTGAACTCAGGTCTTCCTGACTCCAGGGCTAGCACTCTATCCACTATGCCACCCAGGTGCCCCAGGAGGGGGAAGGAGGTAAAAAAAATTCAAACAAAGCATAGTCCCTGACCAAAGGACATTCTATTCATGGATTCAACAAATAAACATATATGTGATTATTTCAGGAGGGAGAAAGTAAGGGGATCCAAGAAGGCTTCCCAAAGAAGGGTGGCATATGAGCTGAATTTTAAAGAAAACTAGAGACCCTAAGAGGTTGAAGTGAAGAAGGAAAGCATTTCAGACACAGGACATAGCCTAAAAAAAGGCACAGCATTGGAATATGAAACGCTGAGCCGGAGGACAGAATAAGATATATTTTATTTGTCAGGCATTGGGAAGTCTCATACGATCAGAGAAGAAGATTATATAAGCAGGAGTGTAAAGGGTGGATTGGAAAAGGGGAGCATGGGGGAGGAACACTGGTTAAGAATCTGTTACCACATTTAGGGGAAAAGAGATGACAGCTCAGCTGGTTAGAGTCATGGTAGAAAAGAAAAACAGATAGAGAAAGTCAAAGGACAGGTAATATCAAAGATAAAGAAAACAGGACATGGCAATTAATTGGATGAGGAAAGGGAAGAGTCAACAAAGATGGAAATTTTGAGCTTGAGCAATTGGTAAGATGGAAAAAATTAGGATGTAGGGAGAAATAAGGGAGAAGCTCAGTCTGAGACATGTTGAGTCTGAAATGATGGTGGAACAACCAGGTAGCAATGGGAGCAGGCAGGAGGGGATGCAGCACTAACAAAGTTCTGTGGCTCTTCTGTATAGAGAAGAGAAACAAAGCCAGGGCAATGGATGAGTTCACCAAATAGGTGAATGGAGAGATAGAAGAGGTAGACCAGTGCATTCAGGGAAAGCTGTTGGTTAGTCATTTTTCAGTTGTGTCCAAGTCTTTGTGACCCCATTTTTGGAGTTTTCTTGGCAGAGATACTGGAACAGTTTGCTATGTCCTTCTCCAGCTCATTTTACAGAGGAGTTACTGAGGTAAGCAGGGTTAAGTGACTTGCCCAAGGTCACACAAGTAAGTATCTGAGGCTGGATTTGAACCGAGGTTCTCCTGATTCCAGGGTTGGCATTCTATCCACTGTGCCACATACTTGCCCATATTTCTTATTAGGGAAAGAAGATAACTATTAGTCAGGCAAAAGGAGATGTCAGTCAGATAGAAAATGAACCAGCGTCATGGAAATCAAAGGAAAAGAATATGAAGCAGAATGGAGTAGTCATTACTGTCAGATTTAATAGGCTGGGGATGAAAAGTGAAGAAAGTTCATCTAGTGGTCATTTATGACCTCAGAGAGAGGTTTCAATAAACTGTGATTGGAAGACAAATTTCAAGAGGATTTAGAGTATCAGTAGAGAAAATAGACCACTCCTTTGGGGAGTTTTACTGATGCCATCTTGTGTATGTGTGTGGGGGGGATGATAAAAGCTTGTGGGGATAGCAAAGTAGAAATGATTAATTTTTTTTTGCTTTGGGTTTTTTTAAGGATACAGGCAGCAGGGAAGGAGTCAATGAGAAGGAAAAAAAATAAGAGAATGACCAATAGAACAAGATTCTAAAAGAGATGACAGCATTCCTGGCAAGAAGGACCACCACTTAAGCCCACGAGATGGAACAGTGGAGGAGGGGAGAGGTGAGAACAAAGAGGTTTTGAGGTCCAAGAGTGGAGGACTGAGGGAGTTTATGTCTGGTGACCTCAAGTCCCTTCTAAAGTAGGAAGTAAGGTCATCTGCTAAGGGAAAAGGGAGTGGGACGGAATTTGAGGCTTGAAGAAAGAGAAGACTTGGAACAGCTTCTGAGGGAAGGGTTACAGTTGAAGAGTAATTATCCCATGTCAGCAGAACTTCCAGAAATGTAAGTGAAAAACAGATGACAAAGAAAAGTAGTTGAGTTGAGGTTTTTTATGTGTGTGTTTTTTAAAGTCATTCATTTTAAAACATCTATTTACTACCTACCCTGTGTGTCTAGAAACTCTGGGATATAGAGGGAGAGGCAAAGAGAGAAATCCTTAAATCTAGGGGAGAACAATTCACAGAATTTCCCATTTTTATTTAATCATAATTCCTGAAATTGAACTGAGATAAATGAATACACTAGACACTGGCCTTGGTCATATGAAAGAAATCTGCATCCCCTTTCTTTTTGCCATCAGGCCAGGAAAAGAGAATGGGTGACACATTGGATAGAGCCCGGGCCCTGGGGTCAGGAGGACCTGAGTTTAAATCCTAAGATACTTACTAGCTGTGTGACCCCGAGCAAGTCACTTAACCCTGATTGCCTCCAAAAAAAAAAAGATTATCATAATAAAAAGTGGGCGGATTCCAGATAAGAAGATAGGACCTACTTCTTGAGCTGGTCCAGTAAGCGGGGAGTAAACCCGTGGTAATCTGTGATGCAGGCACACTGGAGCCAGATTGCTCGGTCTATACCAGAAGCTACTGACATCTTAAACTACACACCCTGTGACCAGATTACTCCCCCAATGAGGCATGTTAGAAAGGATAATTCAGGACAACAATAATAACAACAATAAAGACATTTGTATAACAATCTGCATACAATTACATTTGAGCTTCAAAGCAGCCCTCTAACATCATTCTCATAGTATTATCCCTATTTTATAGATGAAGAAACTAAGGCTCAGAAATGTTAAGTACCTTTCTCCTGGCCACACAGCTGTCAAAGGCAGGGGTGAACACAGGTCTTCCAGCCTATCTAGTGCTATTTCCCAATATTTTTATACCTTCTAGCATCAGATAAAGTTATAAACCTCAATTCCCATCCCCCACCCCCACCCCAGCTCTAAACTAGTATTTCTTTACCTTCATTTTATAAATCTGCATTTCTGCTCTTTGCCTTCTACCACATATATAATTCTTACACCACCCCCATCTCAGCTCCTCTGCCCTCCACGTTAGCAGTCCTGCCCATCAACCCTGTCCTTTACCTGCACCCCCTTGGCAGCATCTTCTGATCCTACAGATGCCACTCAAAGAGACCAAAAGACTAAAAATCGACAGGGCTGCCCAGACCAGGCTTCATTTGGGTGGAGGATGGAAGGAAGTTCTGTTCTCTACCACACCAGTGTCGTCTCGCATCAGCCTAAAGCTGTTAGCTGTCTGTGGTCTACGGAACAAATAATGATGATCCAGATTCAGCCATTTGCCCCTTACCCCCTTCATCTGCACTAAGATACAAGTTTAGTTTTCTAAAGAAATGATGAAGAGGTTCCATTACAGCTGCAAAATAAAACATCTGAACCCCATGAGTGTTTCAGACCTGACGCAAAAGGTGCTATTTGCCCGGCTATTTGCAGAGTATAGTAATGCACATCCTGATTCCCATCATCTTTAACCGGGAATGGGCACTTACCAGATATTAACCTGAGCTCGCCCAAGCATCCGTAGGCATCTATGAGTTTCACGTACTGTCCTTTAATTACCTCCTTTTCTTCTGGAGCTGAGGAAGAAACAGAATAAGCATCCACGTTAGTCTGTCGTTCAGGGTTCATTCAGACTGCAGTGTGTTCCATCTGGCTTCCCTCCCACTCCAAAAGGGGGAAAAAGGAAGAGGAAAAAAAGAGAAACCAGACAATAGCACAAACCGGGTGGAGGGTTTTTATGATGGTAAATTATAACGCTGCAAAATGACAGGAAATCCTCCTGAATGGCTGAATGTTTAGAAACCCAGACCTGCTTCTAAGGAAAGAGAGAGGTAAATCCCAAATTCGGCCCACTACACGCTGACTCTTTCTTCAGACCAAGGAAGCAGACTCCTCCCGGGCCTCATACTGTGGGCTCACACTATAACACAAGCACACGCCATATGTTCATAAAAAAACGGGACTGATTCATTATTAACCATTCTGGGCCCTCCTTCAGAAAGAAATAGAGGCTGGTGATTTAATCCTTGAAATAACCAATTCAATTTTAATTTACCTCTACTGTATTAGGGGAGAAAATAGGTACTCTGCAGATAAGAATGGAGAAGGGCACATTTCTCTCTCCCTTCACCCCCTGCTCCCCCACCAATTCTGGAGCAGACAGTAATCCTAGGCTCAATTACTCAAATCCTAGACAAATGGGCTCTCTCTGAACAAGCCCCTGCTGGGACCATTAACAATTGCTGCCCCCAAAACCCAAAGAGATTATCTAGCTTAAAAACAGAAGCAAGCACAACAAAAGAACAGAAAGACCAACTTGGCTGTCAGTGGGGCAGATGAAAAACATCACACATCAAGTCCTGTTACGTATAAGGAAGATAACCTCAAAGAATACTAAATCTCAAAGGGAGAACTCAGACTTTCCACTAAAAGCTAAGAAGCAAAGGCTACATAAAAAGTAACTGAAAAAAATTTTAAATGTACTCCCTTAGTGGGAGGTCATTCTGAATGGCAATCAACAGAATCACTAATTTTTTATTTTCCCCCTCACTACCTCCCTTCTTCCCTCTTCCCCGACACCATATTCAAATGTTGAGTCTTACTGATTCCACAACATCCACAGGTCTTCTTTTTTTTTAAATCACTCACACACACACACACACACACACACACACACACACACACACACACACCCTTCTTCAGGTCTTCATCCAAGCTTCTCACCTAGATCATTATAATGGATTCCTAACTGGTCTCTTCCCTCTCCAACCCACTGTCACTAAAGTTGTCACAGTGATATTCCTAATCTTGAGATCAGAAACAAAGCACACACAGCCTGACATGTTCATCTGAATCTCAATAAACTTCAATAGCTCACTATTAATCACCTCTAGGCTCAAATACAAACTCCTGCATCACAGATACAGCCCTTCAACACCCTACTTCAACCGACCTTTCCAGTCTTATTCCATCTTTCCTCTACTCCCCTTCTTGTACTCCATGGTCCAGTGAAATTGGCTTTCTTGCCCTTCATCACTTTTGACTCTCCATCTTCCATCTCCATGTGTTAGCACTGCTTGTCGCTGTCCCCCAGGCCTGGAATGCACTCTCTCTTCACTGTTCTTAGAATTCTCAGCTTCTTTTAAACTCGGCTCAGGGACCAGCTGGTACATGAGAACTTTCCAGATCTTCCCAGCTGCTAGTACCCTCAGCAACACGGAAATCACCTTGGATCTACTCTGTATTTACTTCCTTATGCCTGGTACATGAAGTTCTCTCACCCTCCCCCAATACAGTCTAAGTTCCTAGAGGGAAGGGGTTATTTAGTTTTTGTCTCTGCAGCCCCAATACCTGGCATAGGGTGGCATACAGTAGGTGCTTAATGCATACTTTATTGATTTGACTACCAAGAAATAAAGACTCATAACCCCAAGTTAGGGATCGCTATATGCTTTCCAGAACACCTTACATCCTGTGTTAGCTCGGCAAAGGCAAGAGGTGAGACAGGCAGATAAAAGCCAAAAGTAAAACTGGGAAGGAGATAATTTTGGAGATTTATAATTGGAAAGTTGAAGGCATTCTCATTCCCTTCAAAGTTCTTCCAACCCCAAGGAACCAATTTGTGCCATAGTGTCTAAAAGAATCTAGGAGGACCTAGGGAACCCACAGCTAGCTCTGATTCCTTGGAACTCCCTCTCCTTGCACTGACAGGTTCATCCTCCTCCAGCCACTGGGAGTCTGAGTCCCTAAGAGAGGCCATTCCTTGGCATTAATTTATCTTGAGTTAAGGCTGGAAAAATGAAGACGCTCTTTCATTCACAGATTTACATAAATTAGTTTAATGACAACTTTCAACTCAACTCTAAGCTGTGGGAATTGGAAAAAGACAAAGGAGAAGATAGACAGATGTGGGTGAAACACTGGGTGAGAAGGTATGTGGAGAGCCACAGGGCTTGTCATAGGGAGCTGAGGAAGAGATCAGAAAGAAATAGAAAATGATAACATGCTAACTTAAGGTCTGCAAAAATGGTAAATTATTTTCTCCTCACAACTACCTAGGTAGGTAGGTATTATCATCCTCATTGTGCAAATGAGGAAACTGAGGTAAACAGAGGTAAAGTGATTTGCCCATGGTCACAAAGCTAGGAAGTGTGGGAGGTCCCATTTGAACTCCGGTCTTCCTAACTCCAGGTCCAGTGTTCTATCCACTGTACCACCCAGCTCTCCCTAGACAAAGAAAGGAAGTAGGAATTCACTCAAGTCAAAAAATGCCTGTTTGGAAATTTTTCCAAGGTATCGCACTATCCACTTCTTTTCCATTTCCCAAAGGCCTGATAAAGAGTCAAATCACTTTCAGAAGGCAGGCAAAATACCTTTACGGAGGAAAGGGAAATTCCACATATTCATTAGGCAAAATAGATGTCTTTAGAGAGGACAGGGAAATTCCACATATTCATCTTCTTGTCCTGTAAAGCTGATGTTTGCTTGGGGTGCAGCGGGTCAAACGGACCACAGACAGGGTAGCTATGGAAATTTACTCTAGGAATCAGAGAAGAGATTCCAGGTACAGACGGTTCATTTATTTGTTTGCTACTATCTCCACATATTTTAAGCTGAAAGAAAGGTCTCTAAATACCTCAATTCACAAGCAATATGGTTGCTAAGCCTTTCCTGATTTTCCTTTAAGCAAGTACAAAGTCTTTGCAATTTTGCTGAGGATTATTTTACTGCTAGGAGTTTCAAGGGAACTGATAGGGCATGAAATAAAATGTTATTGTTTTTTTCCCATTCTCTAGCAGAACTAAACCCATTCTCTTTTACATTTCTGATTTTCTCTTTTCCTACTCATCAACTGAGTCAAGCATTCCTTAGAGAAGATAGCCAAAGCATGGGGAAATTTATATAGATTAAAGACTTAGCCAAGGTTCATCTACATTAAACAAGCCAGACCAGATGGCCCATTCCACAGAAAAGACCAGGGGAAAGTGACAAACTGGAGGGCTTTGAAAAGGCTCCCCAGTCCAAGGGGACCAATTGACAGTAGGTTGGCTTTACTGGAGGAGTGTGGATCTGTTTTGCTTAAAACTATTAATGTTTCTTAAGGATTTTAATTTTCTTTTTTTAATAAGGGAAAAAATAAATGTTTATTTTTTTATTTAAAATTTAATTTAAAAACAACTAAAAAAAGAAACTCCCCCTTCTAGGATACCATCAGCTTGGCATTTAAAGCACTTCAGAATCTGGCTCCCAACAAATCTTTCTAGGATTATTTCACATTATTACTTCCCCTCCCCAACTCTACAGTGAAGCCAAACTGACCTCCATGCTGTTCCCCAAACATTCCATTCTATTTCTACCTCTGAGACTTTGCATAAGCTGTGCCCCATTCTCCACATGTTTTCCCTCTTCACTTCTGCCTCTTTAATACTCCCTTCCCTTTAAAATTCAACTTGGGCACCACCTCCTACATGAGTCCTTTCCTGATTTCCCCCTTCTCCCAATGCTACTCTTTCCCCTTCTGAAATACTTTGTATCTCATCTCTTCTGCATTTATCTGTGTACATGATATACTTCCTTCCCCCCCCCACCCCCAGCAAATTATGTTTTTTAAGGGCAGAAAATGTTTTATTTTGTCTTTGTATCTTCGGCCTTGCACATCACAGGCACTTATTAAAATGAATCGTATTATCTCATTTCATCTTTGCAACAACTCTATATAGGTACTACAGGTATTATTACTATATCTCCAAGAATTACACAGCTAGTAAGTCTTGAGGAACCAACTTCTCTTCTGACCCTTTCCATTATGCCCCAATTCCTAAACACTAATACTATCCTAACATGTGTAAAGCAGAGTTGGACCAAGTCCCCTACTCAACAGACACCCAGCCCAGATCAATATCAGACAAAACAAATGCACTTTTGTCTTTAACAAGGTTTTCCACAATAAGATGCTCTGGTGACTTCTCTTTTCTAAAGCAGACAAATAAATTTAGCTATGCCCAGCCCAAAGGTACACAGCACATAAGAAAGTAGGTCTAGTCTGCAAAAAAACAAAACAAAACAAAACAAAAGAGACTGGGAAACCATTTGCAAGGAAGTTATCACCCAGAACATTAAACTATCTTCTTGCATTTCACTGTCTCTAGAGAGAAGACTCCAAAAGATAAAGGTAACAGCCTACCCAAGTGCTACTTTTGAGCATGTCAGAGTAGGAGGCAGATGGATACTCAATGAATGTCTATTCGTTGAGAGCAGAAACAGCTCTTCAAAAAGACAATTCTTTTCCCACAGGGACAGCAACGGTTGCTAAGCAAAATACAAAACAAAACTTTGTGGAACAGACACCTGGGCAATCAACCCTAAACCAACAAACAGCTTTCATGAAGCCTTATATAAAGGTGCGCCTTCCCATACTCCTAATAGTTGCGCAAAAACCACAAACCACAAAAATCACCCTGTGGGAAATAGCGTGTCAGAAACCACTATGCTGGACAAATGATGCAAGGTAGCAGCAGCAAGCATAGCCCAGAAACTGGTGAGGTACCAAAAGTGAAAAGAAATTTGTGTCTTCATACAGTCAGAACCAATAATGACACCCATCATAGAAGAACACCTCTCTGCACAAGTTAGGCTCATAGAAAGAACTGAAGGAGTCTAAAGGCAGATTGAAGCATACTATTTTCACTTTCTTTTTTTATTTTCAGTTTTTTTCCTTTTGATTTTTTTCTCACATGACTTATATGGAAATCTGTTTTATGTGATAGCACATATACAACCTATATCAAATTGTTTGCCACTTAGGGAGGAGGGAAGGAAGGCAGGGAGGGAGAAAATTTGGAACTCAAAATTTTATTTCTCCCCCTCTTTTATTTTCATTTTTTCTTAATAGTATTTTATTTTGGAATTTGAATTTTTATTTAAAAATGAATGTTTAAAATTATCTTTTTTGTAATTAGAAAAAAAAATATTTAGAAGAAAAAAAAGTTAGGCTCATATTCCCAATAAGAAGACCTTTGGTTTTAGTGTCTGATTTAAAGTAAATTAACTCAGAGGTAGAGAGATATAACAGAGAAAGCATTGGCCATAGAACCCTGATTTTATCATTAATTAGTTGTTGGTCCCCTCCAACATATCCAATCTGTTGCTGAGTTTCTATGTTCCTACATTTACAACATCTCCCACATATATCCCCTTCTCTCCATTCACACAACTAACCACCCAGGTACAAATCCCTATCACCTCATGCCTGGATTATCACAACGCCTTCTGGTTAGTCTCCCAGTCTCAACTCTCTCCCCATTCCACTCAGCTGTCAAAGCGATCTTCCAAAAATACAGGTCTGTGCATGATGTCACCCCACTACACCAGAAATTCCAGTGGCTTCCTGTTTCCAGAATCAAATACAAAATTCTCTCTTTGACATTTAAAGTCCTTCACAACCTGGCTCCTTCTTACCTTTGCACTCTTCTCATTCTTTACTTCCCCCACATACTCTATAATTCATTGCCCTTGGCCTTCTTGCTGCACTTCACACGATAGTCCATCTCCCAATTCCTAATCTTTCCATGCCTAGAATCTCTCCCTCCTCAGCTCTACCTCTTGGCTTCCCTCAAGACTCAGCCTAAATTTTACCTTTTGTGGAATGTCTTCTTTGGTCATTGTTCCCACCCCCAGCCGTCCCTCTGAAATTACCTTCTACTTGCACTGAATATATCAGTACAATTTTTTGCATATTGCCTCCCCCTGTAAAATATGAATTCCACAAAACCATCTCTGGGACCTTGGTTTTTTTGCCTTTCTTTATATTCTCAGTGATAAACATAATACTCAGGTGATAAGTGCATAAATAATGATTGCTGATTGACTGAAAAAGGAAGGGACCAGCCTAGGCAATCTCTTAGATCACTCTTTTTTCCAGTCCTCAATCCTCTGACTTGAATAGAATTCAGCATGTGTGGCATAGATGCACTTTAGACCCTTAGGAAGGCTATAGGACACATGACAGTCCTGGGCTAGGTGGTGTTGGTGTTCAGTCATTTCAGTCATGTCCTACTCTTTATGACCCTATTTGGGGCTTTCCTGGCAAAGATACTCTAGTAGTTTGCCATTTCCTCCTCCAGATTATTTTATAGATGAGTGAACTGAGGCAAACAGGGTTAAGTGATTTGGCCAGGGTTACACTGCTAATAAGCGTCTCAGGGCAGATTTGAACTCAGGAAGATGAGTCTTCCTGTCTCCAGACCTGGCTCTCTATGCCCTGTGCCACGTAGGTGACCCCTAGGCTACATAGTACAAGGAAATAAAGGTTTGTCATTCCTTTCCTGGCAAAAAGGAAATTGGTTCTACAAGCTATTCCTGAACTCTAAGAACAGCAAAGGTAACTCCTTAAGCCTCAGTTGAAAAAGGGCACCATTATCTAAGCAATCAAAATCAATCTCTAACTGTCTAATCTCAATGGCAATAGTTAATTTTTAAAACCCCCACAGCTTTTCTATGCCCTTATTCTCACCACCCTTTCTTTGTGCCAACTCAGCTACTGCAAAAGAAATCAGACAGCACCTTTCCATCAAAGGGAACAATTTCAAAATAAAGAATAAGTATGGCAGCAAAAATTAGTCTGAGCTGGGGCGGCTAGGTGGCGCAGTGAATAGAGCGCCGGCCCTGGAATCAGAAGGACCTGAGTTCGGAGCCGGCCTCCGACACTTAATCCGCACAAACAAAAAACTAGCCGTGTAACCTTGGGCAAGTTACTTAACCCCAATTGCCCTAAAGGGGCGGCTAGGTGGCGCAGTGAGTAAGAGCGCCGGCCTCGGAGTTTGGATGACCCGAGATCAGATCCGGCCTCAGAAAATGAGCACCCACGCATAAATCAAATGACTAGCCGTGTAACCTTGAGCAAGTTACTTAACCCCAATTGCTTTAAAAAAAAAAAAAATTAGTCTGAGTTGCTGACAGGTGGACAGATGTGCCAGAAGGGGACTCCTGAAATAAACAGGCTTGCTGCTTGTGACAAAAGATGACAGCAAAAGAAATTCAAAGCACCAGCAGCAAAATATTAAAAATCAACATGGGGCAGCAGAAGAGTGAACAAGCGATTAAAAAATAATAATAATAAGATAATAATAAGATAGCTCAAATAACCCCATAAAAGAAATCCTTTGGACCTGTATCTTAAGACTGTGCCAACATACCTTCTTGGGAAATAAACAGTCATAGGAATTAGCCCCTCAATGTTTTTCATTGCTAAAGAGTTTAATATGTTTTAACAGTATGTTGAAAGAAAGCCTGTGTTGTGTTCCATCTTCAATTGTGGAACCAAAGGAGAAGTAGAAACTGGGGAAAAAACACTTATTCAATTAACTACTTATTCAATTCAAAGCAGAAGGAAATGGCAAACTACTAGATTTTCCCATATAACATTCATAGGAAAGGGAAGGGAACTTATGTGTTAGGCTCTTTCAAGAATTTTTTTTTACAAATATTACTATGCTTATTTTATAGTAAAGAAAACCAACAAATAGAGCAAGTGACTTGCCTGGGGTCACACAGCTTGTAAGTGTTGGAGGTCAAATTTGAACTCGGGTCTTCCTGACTCCAGGTCCAGTACACTAGCAACAGCTGCCTCATAGTTATAGAATGTCAGACCTGAAGAGGATTTTGAAGAACACGAAATACAACCTTCTCATTTTACAGCGGAAATAACTGAGGCTCAGAAAGGTCAAGTGTGTGATCAAGGTCACAAAATCAATAGAACCTTGAACCCAGATTTGCTGAACCCCCAACCCAGTATTCCTTCTATTAAGCCACATTGCCCCTCATGCATCAATCACAAAACAGCTAAATGATTGACTCCAAGCAAACAAAAAAGATGTTTTACTGATACAACTTCTGAGGCAACCTGCCAAAAACCTATTTATGCCCCACATTTCAACCAGGAAACAGGCTATGGGAGTATTTTTTCTGGCTCACCCCAGATTAGGCTTCAGCTTCAGAAATCAAACATTTAATTGCTTCTGCAACTGTGTGAAAGGCTACACCGATAAAATTACATAAAATGGAGTCCATACCCTAGGAGAGTTCATAGAGACATAGGACCCATATTGGAAGAAAGGAATTAAACAGTCCATCCTACATACTGCTGTCAAAGTAATTTTTCTTAAATTCAAATCTGACCACGTGACTCCCCTAAATCAACCAATTCCTGTGACTTCCTACTTACCTCTAGAATAAAATGTAAACTTTGTTTTGTTTTTAAAACCCTACACAACCTGACTCCAATCTATCCTTCCAGCCTCATTGCACATTATTGCTCCTCCCACCCTCTTGGATCCAGGCCAACTGGCCTTCTCTCTATTCCTCACATAAGATTCTCCATTTCCCATCTCTGTGCCTTTTCACTGACCATGTCATCTGCCTGGAATGCACTCCCTCCTTGCCTCTACCTCATAGTCCCTGTCTTCCTTTAAGATGCAGCTCAAGCATCATCTTGTGCATGAAGCCTTTTCTGATCCCTCATCTGCTACTGCCCGTCCTCCCAAACTACCTTGTATTTTGCATATAGTTTGCATACGTTTGTATTTATTAACTTATATACGTGCCATGTATGCATACAGTTGTGATTTCCCCCACCCAAATGTAAACTCTTTGCAAGTAGGAATGGTTTCACTATTTGCACTTTTCTCTATAGTACTAGTACAGTGTCTGGCATACTACTGTTGTTCCATCGGGTCCAACTCTTTGTGACCCCATTTGGGCTTTTCTTAGTAAAGATCCTGGAGGGGTTTGCCAGATCCTTCTCTAGCTCACCTGACAGATGAAGAAACTGAGGCAAACACAGTTAAGTGACTTGCCCAGGGTCACACAGACAAGTAAGTATCTGAGGCCAGATTCAAACTTAGGAAGATGAGTCTTCCTAACTCTACCTAGCTTCCCCCTTTGCCACACCCCCCACACAGTAGGTGCTTAAGAACTACTTATAGAATGACTGATGAGATAAAATAGTAAATAACTGTGTGCCGAATTTGTTTCATCTCTCCCAGAATCTACATCTAAATCTCTCAGCAAACTAGCATGATTAGTGTTATGGTCTGTTTGGGAAAAGCCAGCAAAATGTCATAAAGAATGCTGGTTAGGATCACAGAAGGTTGAGATTCAAGTTTCAGTTCTGCCACTAACTAGATTCAAAAAAAGTCCTTTAGCTTTGGTGAGCCTCACTTTTCTCATCTGTAAAATGTGAATAACAAAGCTTAATACTTCACTGGGTACAATGCCTTTGGGCACAATGCCTTCCATAAACTGTCAAGTGCCCTGTGTTCTATTACCATGGGTCCAGTGCTGTCCAAAAATCAGGGGAAAACACATCCACATTAGAATTGCCTGTTAGTAAATGGACAAAAGAGACTTGTTCAAATGCAACATAATTCCCACTGTTTCTCTGTCGGTCTGATACAGAGATAGCCACTCTCATCTCTTACATGCTCTCCCCTTAAGGCAATACGTTCCCCGGGACTAGGCTCTGCTCTACCTGTGGAAGTCCTGTATCTGAGAAGCTTCTGGCTGAGCCCAGAGGTATACAGAAGTACCAGGTTCAATTCAGTATGACTGCTGGTGCCCTGAATTACTTTTCCATTCTTTCTGTCCTAGATTCCTGACCTGCTGCCTGTCCCAGCTTTGTGCTGCTTAAGCCTTGACTCCCAGCACCTAGCTGCCTTGCAGCAGCCTCTGGTGCCACACATACCCTTCCTATGGCCCAGCCCTCCTGGTCACTCTACCTGATGATACGTGTTCACAAACTGATGGCAGTCAGTACCTTGGCATAAATCAGTGATTTTACTTCATCTATATAAAATTGCCTTTAAATAGGGAAGGAGAAGGGGGCTCTTTTGTTCATTCATTCACTCAGTAATCATTTACTAAGTACTTACTATATGCCAAGCACAATGCTAGCGCTCCTGGGACATAAAGGGAAGAAGTTACAAGTCACTGATCTCAAGTTTACATTCTATTGAAGGGAAATGATACACATACAGAAAAGTAAATACAAAATGTATGCCAATTAAATACAAAGTAATTCCTGGGAGGGAGACATGTGTAACTGGAATATCAAGAAAAGACTTGATGTAGAAGAGCGTTCTAGGCCCAGCCTTAAAGGAAGCTAGGGATTCTGAGAGACTGAGATGAGGAGTGCATTCCAGACAAGGTGCTGTCTGTGCAAGGATACGGAGATGAGGAAAGCATTCCATAAATAGGGAACAGCAAGTAATAGAATTTTGCCAATGGGGAACAGCAAATAGGCCAGGGTGGCTGAACTACAGAGCTTACAAAGGGGAATAATATAGAATAAGTCTGGAGAAAAAGTAGGCTAAAAATAGATTATGCCGACTTTAAAAGCCAACATTATTTGCACTTTTTCCTAGAGGCAACAGGCAAGCACTGGAGCTTTTGGAAGCCTATGTGAGGGTGTTGGAGAGGTTGTTTTTAAAATCTTCAGACTTTTATTGAAAATTGGTGCTGTGGCTCCCCTTTACTGAATGTAGGTCCATTCCACCTGGCCAACTCCCTTCTCAAGGCATGCCAGCTTTCAAATGGGCCTTTGAAATATACATTAACTAAAAATTAGTCAGGGTTAAGTAGAATTTCAAGATAGGAAGGGTGTGTAAAGTGGACAGAGCTTGCACATACTTTCACCACAGAGTGGAAGATTTTGTTTCCTGTATGAAAAAAAAAAAAGATATTTATGTTAACCAAAAAAATCTGTCAGGCCAGAGTCTTGACTCATCAACCTTTACCACAATAAGACCACAGTTGATTATGACATTTACCATGCCTACTGACAAACACTCATGGAAATCAACAGGGAAAAGAGCCCAAACTCTAGTCCTCCTTTGACAGTTCAAGTAAATGCCTGTATCACCAGAACTCAGTAGAAATTAAAGCTACCAAAAAATCCAATATGACCATAAATCCCAGATCACCAAATAAAGATTATTTATAAATATAAATAAGGGCCATGGACTGAGTTCACTCTTGAGTTTAACCAATAAACATTCATTAAACACCTATTAAGTGTGCTGGGGGCTGGGGGTATAAAGAAAAACATAAAATAGTTTATTCTTACCATCAAAGAAAAGAATACTGTACCTATTTTAGTGTATATGAAATAAATAATAAAGCTGGCATATTCAAGATATACAGTATATACAAAATAAATTATAAATGATAAAAATTCTAAGACAATAACAAAAAACAATAAAGTTGAAAGCAGCCATGGGAGGAATGTATCAAAAAAAGACTGCTTATATAGTCTTTGAAGAAAACTAGGAATTTTTTTTTTTCTTTTTGAAGGGGGGAAGGCAGGGCAATTGGGGTTAAGTGATTTGTCCAAGGTCACACAGCTAGTAAGTGTTAAGTGTCTACAGCTAGATTTGAACTCAGGTTCTCCTGACTCCAGGGTTGGTACTAAAATGCCCCTGCAAAACATTTTAATGCCCCATTTTTTTTTTTAAGCAATTGGGGTTAAGTAACTTGCTCAAGGTTACACGGCTAGTTATTTGATTTATGCGTGGGTGCTCATTTTCTGAGGCCGGATCTGATCTCGGGTCATCCAAACTCCGAGGCCGGCACTCTTACTCACTGCGCCACCTAGCCGTCCCTTTAGGGCAATTGGGGTTAAGTAACTTGCCCAAGGTTACACGGCTAGGTTTTTGTTTGAGGCCGGCTCCGAACTCAGGTCCTTCTGATTCCAGGGCCGGCACTCTATTCACTGCGCCACCTAGCCGCCCCTTAATGCCCCATTTTTAAGAGGTGGAGAAGAAGAAAGAATGTATTCCAGACATGGGGGGATAGCGTTGTGCTAATGGGAAATGGAACATTCTGTGTGAATAAAGAGTCAAGGCCACTTTGGCTGCATTGTAAAGTACATGAGGATATAGTAAAGTGGGACACAAAGAGTGAAGCTGGGTTGTGATAGGATTTAAATACCAAGTGAAAAAGTTTGTGTTTGATGCTATAAGCAATAGGAAGCCATTGGACTCTGCTGAATGAGAAGTGACAAAGTGACAGGGTCACACCTGTGCTTTAGGAAGAACACTCACTTTGGCAGCTGTTTGGAGGACAGAGTAGATAAGAGAGAGTCTTGAGGAAGGGACACCGATTAGGAGGCTATTGTAATAGTCTAGGCAAGAAACGATGACTGGACAGTAAATGTGTGAAGGCAGAGAAGGAGACAAACAGGAGAAATGTGAAAACAGAACTGATTCTATATGTAGAGACAGTAAATGAGGAATCAAGGATGGCTCCAAGGTTGCAGATCTAGGTGACTGAAAAGATTAGTGGTACCCTCAACATATCTGGAAAAGAGAGGTGAGAAAGGTTGGCTATAGTGGATGTTTGTATAGTATTTTACACTTTACAAAGCAGTTTATTCTCACCATCAAGGAAGATGGCTATCTATTTTTAAGCAATTAGGGTTAAGTGACTTTGCCCAAGGTCACACAGCTAGTAAGTGTCAAGTGTCTGAGGCTGTATTTGAACTCAGGTCCTCCTGGCTCCAGGGCCAGTGCTCTATTCACTGCACCACCTAGCTGCCCCCATAAAGTACTTTAAATACATTGTATTACCTCATTTGATCTTCACAATAACTAGGTAGGGATGTCAGAATCTATACCCATTTTACAGACAATAAAACTAGAGCTCACTGGGCCAAAGTCACAGAGTTAATAATATTAGAGCTTGACTCTAATTTTTTTTTTAAAGCAATTGGGGTTGGGTGACTTGCTCAAGGTTACACAGCTAGTCATTATTTACTTGTGGGTGCTCATTTTCTGAGGCCGGATCTGATCTCGGGTCCTCCCAACTCCGAGGCCGGCGCTCTTACTCACTGCGCCACCTAGCCGCCCCAGAGCTTGACTCTAATAATGACTCTCTATCCACTGTTATAGAGCTACCTCTAATTGATTACTTCCTTCTATCTTTGTCTCTTCAGACTAAGCCTTTTTACAGAAGTATTTTGTTTCTAGATGAAAATGAGAATTGATTTTATTTTCTCCCCAAGTCTCTCAGAAGCCAAAAGACTTTGAAGATTGGAAAAGAGGAAAAAAGAAATGAAAAGATACATTAAGAAGCCTCAGCTGATTCTCTAAAGGGCACTTGAGCTAATTAGAGTACATAACACAAAAAGTCTCATGGTCCAAGTGAAGGCAGTGTTTTCCTTCCCCTAAATCATTCTCCAGTTACTTAATTCCTACTATCTCCTGTTTATGCCCTAATCTCTCTCTTTTTTTTTTTTTTGGCTTTTTGGAAGGTAATTGGGGCTAAGTGACTTGCCCAAGGTCACACGGCTAGTTGTGTGTGTGTGTGTGTGTGTGTGTGTGTGTGTGTGTGTGTGTGTGTGTTAAGTGTCTGAGGCCAGATCCGAACCCAGGTTCTCCCGATTCCAGGGCTGATGCTCTGTCCACTACACCACCTAGCCGCCCCTGATCTCTTTCTTAATCTTCTTCCCTCATTACCTCAGAGAAGAAATGTCTGCCTCTTTGCCCTTCATGCCATCCAAAAAAGGATCGATGAAATCTGAGGGCAAGGAGGCTTGAATTCCAAGTCAACAGATAGGGTCTGAGGCTTGATCTTAGCAATGGCTGTGTGGTAATGACGATCCAAATACTAAGTATTGCTCCGGCTTGGGTTTTGTTACCTATGATGCAGCAGAAAAGGTTATGCAGCCAGGAATACAAGACCTCACTAAACTGATGGCAGAGTTACTGACTAAAGAATGCTCCTTCCTGAGGATTCTCAAAGAACAGGTACTCATTTAACTGTGAAAAAGATCTTTGTGGGTGGTATTAAGGAAGACTCTTCAGAGACTCCCTGGAACAGTATGGAAAGGTTAAAGTGACTGAAATCATGGAGACAAGAGTAAGAAGAAGAGCTCTGCTTTTATGACTTTTGATGACCATAACTCTTAAGATTGGCAGTAAAAAATACCACCACGCTGAGGATGGTCACAACTGGGAAGTGAGAAAAGCCTTGTCAAAGCAAGAAATGGCTAGTGCTTCATCTAGTCAGAGGTTGAAATAGCTTTGGGAGCTAGAGTCATGGCAATGGAGGGAGCTTTGGAAGAAATAACTTAGGTCATGGTGTGGTCAGTAGTGGTTTTGATGGCAAATGTGATGGTCAAGGACATGGAAGGAGTGGAAATTCCTACAGTGCATTGAGCAGTGATGAAAGCAGGCTGGAAAATGGTAGAAGCTACAATGCCTTTGGAAACTACAGTCAGTCTTTAGACTTTGGTCCCATAATTGGAGAAAACTTTGGAAGCAAGAGCTCTGGCCCTTATGGAGACAAATATTTTGCCAAACCACATAACAAAAGTGGCTATGGTGGTTCCAGTATTAGCAGTAGTTACAGCAAAGGTCAACAATTTTAATTACTTTTAGGGAAGGAAGTTTGGTGGAAAAGGAAGCTACAGGTTATAACAGATTTGTGAATTTAGCCAAGTACAGAAGCAGGAGAGCCTAGTTGCTACTATGAGGACATACACATGTTTGAGACAAGACTTTTTATGTATGGGGGAGGGGGAACCACCAACATGGTATTTGTGACTAATTATATAACAGGTTATTTTGGTTTCTGTTCTGTGGAAAGTAGAAAGCATCATAACAAAGGGTTTTAATATAGATTTTTTTGCACCTATATTTTTGATAGCTAAATGCAATTATCTCATTGTGATACTAATTTGTTTTTTTTAAGCAGAAGAAATCTCAGTTGCTTTGAATTGATCCACTGAAACTAAGCAAACCCTTTTTCTTTATAGTGAATCATGAACCTTAACAAAGAGATCCAGTCATTGGTGGGTGAGATAGGGGATCTCTTTGTCTCTATTTCTTTCTCTCTGTTTCTGTTGCTCCCCCATCCCTCTGTATTTTTATAAATTTATACAACTGATCATAAATCTTCTAATCAATCTTAAGGATAAACTAACTGTATGTACATTTCACCCTGCATTAGATGAAAAATTACCAGCCCATAAAGTTTTTAGTCAGTTATTCTTCTCTATATAAACTATAAAAGTAGTACATCATAGTGAAATAAGCATTCTTCTGTCATAATAAATGACAGTCTGCACAAATAGGGGTACAAGTAGGTGCCTCTTTGAAACAGGAGACTCCTAGTTGTTTGCATCTTCACTCATTCTGGAGGCACACAATGGTTACCCTCCAGAGAGCTCTGCTGAAAATGTTCCCATGTTACCAAGGCAAATGCCATCAAATGGGTACTACTGACCCTTTGACTACTCTCTCCTCAGCTGAAAGAAAACCCAGAGTCACTACAGGTACACTATAGGCAGGCACACCGGGGAGGAGGCAGTCATTCTCAATCTGTACTTTTCAGGAGTCCTTACTTTTACTGTTTAAACAAAAAGGTTAAGATAATTCTTATTACTTGAATAGACCCCAATTCAATAAATGGAACTGAAAGCTGAGCTGGCTCATATAAAATCCTCTGC
The DNA here is from genome assembly GCA_011680675.1 of Gymnobelideus leadbeateri. NCBI lineage: Eukaryota > Metazoa > Chordata > Mammalia > Diprotodontia > Petauridae > Gymnobelideus > Gymnobelideus leadbeateri. Next base: position 98,078 of record WOXC01001588.1, on the reverse strand, counting down.
CCAGACCCAGGAACACTGACAGGTGCTTATCTGATACTATTCTGATCTTTTATCCTACAGAAGAGAGTCTAACTGTTCCACTTGACGTAGTTTTTCCCTCAATAGAGATACTGTGGATGATACTGAGAAGTGTCTCTTCTCTTTAAGGAAAAATACACATTTTCCTAGTATTAAATATTTAATTGACCTCATTAGGGATTATATATTATGGCAGCTTTCACAGTCTAGCCCTAGCTAAACCACAGGAAAGGGAAGCAACAAGACCCCAAGTGCAGCGTCTGAACCAAAGGCAACCCAAATGATTTTTTAAAAAGGCAAGGGGAAGAGGGATTGTGGTAGAGGTAGAGGGGGACACCAGTGCAGTGAAAGGTAATTTGAGTCCAAAAGTTTAATAACTTAAAAGGGTATTAACAGATACATGTAGCAGCTTTAAAAGATGCTGAGGCATCTCTTGAACTGGCATGGCTCATGATATTTTAATAAATACCTTCCTCCCAGTTTCTAATTTTTAGCTTAAAGTGTATTATATTTACTAAGCAACTGGTATTAAAGTGGTGGTATGAGGAAGGTAATCCATCTTATTTTAGAAACCCACAAATGTATAGCAATTTTTAAAAAAACTCATCAGGTTTCTAGATTCACTCCCAGGAAACTCAAAGGCAAATTATGATTTTTTTTTCTTTGCCAGGTTATTTTACCCAAGGTATGGAGAAATAGAAATAAGAGGTAGTATTATATTTTTGTCTTAGAGCCAGGAAGACCTAGATTCAAGTTTCACCTGTGACACATACTGGTTGCATGACCTTGGACAAGTGACTTTATGGCCATTTTTTTTAAAGACCACTAAAGGTAGGTAGCTAGGTGGCACAGTGAATAAAGCACCCACCCTGGAATCAGGAGGACCTGAGTTCAAATCCAGCCTTAGAGATTTAACACAAAGACTAGCCATGTGACATTGGGCAAGTCACTTAACCCCATATGCCCTCTAAAAAGCAAAAAACCAAAAACAAACAAAAGACCACTAAGGGTGAGTAGAGAATCTAGCTAACAATCTATTGAAGGAGACAGCATGCAAACAATCACGGACAAATGAGATATATGCAGGATAAATTGGAAATAATTCAGAGGGAAGGTGGTAACATTAAAAAGGATGGAGAAAAGCTTCATGAAAGAGATGGGATTTTAACTGAGATCAACCCCATACACTCTTAGAGCCTGGGATGGGCAGCAACAGAAAGGAAAAGAAAGCTCTATACAAAGATCCAAGACAATTCCAAAAGACTCAAAATGGAAGATACTATCCACACCAGAGAAAGAACTAATGGAGTCTGAATGTATACCATTCATTTTTTTTTCATTTTTTTCCTTTTCTCCTATTTCTTATTTCACAACAAGACTAACATGAAAATATGTTTTTCATGATACATATGTATAACCTATATCAGATTGCTTGACATCTTGGGGAAAGGAGATGGGAGGAAAGAAAGAAGAAAAATTCAGAACTCAAAATCTTTTTTAAAATTAATTTTAAATTTAAATACAAAAAACTCAAATACACAAGAAAAAACATATTGTAAACAAATGCAAAATAAGAAAAATTAGCATTGTCATTTGCATAGCAGAATGTAAGAACTCAAAACATACAGCAGTAAATTTCCATTTCCAGAAAGTCTATATAATAAATACTATGGATTGTGTTCAGAACTGTCCATCTTTTCTTTGCTTCTTTTTTTTTTTTGTTTTATTTTTTGGGGGGTAGGAAGGCAGAGCAATTGGGGTTAAATGATTTGCTCAAGGTCACATGGCTAGTTTTGTGTTAAGTGTCTGATGCTGGATTTGAACTTAGGTCCTCCTGATTCCAGGGCTGGTGCTCAATTCACTATGCCACCTAACCACCCCTCTTTGCTTCTTTTTAAGTTTTCTTTTGTTCTCTGTTGTGCATTTTTTACTTTGTTCTTTCCCCCTCTTCCTCCTTTAGCTTCTCTCCCCTCCCTATCCTTTTAGTCTTTTATTTCTTTCTGTATTTAGAAGATTTCTATACCTATATATATATATATATATATATACGTATTGTTCCCTCTTAAACCCATTCCCAATGAAAGTAGGTTGCCAGAACTACCAGCAAACCCCTTCCAATATAATTCCTCTCTGTCAGAATAATTACTTTTCTTACCTGTTCCTAAATGGTTCTACTTTTTAAAATCCTATTATACTTAGGTCTACCCCCAATCTTTCTTACAAACTAACCAATTACTAATAACAATCTTAGATATATGTTTTATGTTACTCATATAAAAGGTAAACAGTCTGTCCTTATTGAGTACCATGTAATTAGTCTTTGAAGCATACCTTTTTCTCTTGGATCTTCTATGTCCAATCTTGTATGAAGTTCAGATTTTTTTTTAAACAAAATCCTGAAAGTCTGACAATCTGTCAAATGTCCATTTCTTTTCATTCAGGTTTATGTTTAACTTCGCTGGGTATATTTTTGGCTGCAACCCCAGTTCTTTTGTTCTTTGATATAGAATTCCAAGAACTGGGGTCTTTTACTGTCACCACTACTAGATCTTGTGTGATTCTAATTGTGGCATGCTATATTTAAATAGTTATTTTTTTCTTGTTGTTTATAATATTTTGTCCTAGAGCTGGGGGTTTCAGAATTTGACTATTGATTTTACTATAAGGTTTTCTTGCAGAATCACTTTCAGGTGATGATAAGTGAATTTTTTCTATTTCTATTTTTCCCTCTGTTCTAATACTCCAATTAAATTTTCTTTAATTTACTTCTTATATTATTGTATCAAGATTCTTTTTTTTGATCATAGTAGTCCAGTTATTTTTATGTTTTCTCTTCTTGATCTGTTCTTCAGATCATTTCATTTGTTTCTTAGAAGATGTTTCACATTCTCTGTTTTTTTCATTCTTTACATTTTATTATTTCTTGGTCTCTTGTAACTTCACTTGACTTCCTTTTGCCCAATTCTAATTTTCAAGGAGTCATTTTCTTCCTTAAGGCTCTGGATCTCTTTTTCTAATTGCTATTTCAAGGGAACTAACCTGGAGGTGTTTGCCCTTCACAGAGACCAAACTTTGGTCCTGGGACTTTTCTTTGGACCATCTGCTATTGTCTCAGAAGGACCACTTTTCTGCCCCAACTCTTGTTTATTTTTAATTGCTCTGTGTTTGCCAAAACTATTTTATCTTGTTTATGGGGGAAATCTGGAAAGCTTGCTATTTTCTGACCTGCTCTGCCATCTTCCCAGAATCCTCTCTCAAAATCTTAAAAAAAAAATGTTGAAAATTATCTTTATGTGAATTGGAAAAGGTACTATTAAGTTTTAAAAGAGACAAAAATGGAAAGCTCTCTCTCTTTGAACCCAACTACCATGAGGGTAGCACCTCCCCTGTATCTCCTTTCTATCTTATCCCCTAGAGCAGCAATAAAGGCTGCAGATCCCCAGCAGCTGAGGTCAGTTAGCCACAGACTGGCTCTAAAACCTACAGAGTTACTGCAGGAACAAATGACTAAAAGAATGAGGAACCCAGAGGTGTACCTGTCTACTGTAAATTACCCAGCTGAGAGATTCTGACAGCCAATATTTCCCTTTGTGACTACCATCACTTAGCAAGACACCAAATCATACCTTTATTGATAAGAAGCCTAGTTTTTTGTCTCTTCTATATGGAAGAACAATTACCTACACCATATCAAAAAGATTACACAAGTTAAACTTAATTTAGTTCATCTAGGTCAACCCTCTGTTAACTCACAATAAGGTCTTTTCTACACCAACCCAAAGGTATACACATTCTATCCTCTTTATATCATCAACAGTATTCTAAGCATCTAAGACTAGCAGAGAGGACATAATTAGCTGCTGCACTCAGCAGAAAGACCACTCTGGAACCCAACCAAATAAGGGCAGAGAGATTTCAGAAATCTTTGATCTGGTAGAGATTTGTTTCTGCTTTATCTCCCCCCCCCCAAAAAAAAAAAAACAACAACAAGAGAAGGCATTCTGTATGTTCATGTGTGATGTTTTTCTCCTGATTCCGATGTTTACTATCTTTGACTGTGAGCAAATCACTTTCCTTGTCTGAGCCTTAGCTTCCTCACTTGCAGATTTTTTTTTCCTTTTTGTCTGGACCTAAGATTTCATTGACCTAGAGAACTCCTAGGGAAGAGAGTCCTTCACCAATATAGACTACTCAATTCTGCAACTTATAGTCTTTAGGTGTCTAGGAGCACTGAGAGTTTGTATGAATTATGAGGGGTCACACAGCTAGTAAAAGAAACAGGGCTTGAACCTGATTCTGAAGTTGGCTCTTGTTTGTCCTTCATTCTTGAAAAGGACCATGACATCAGGAAGAAATGTCATTGCTTGCAAATGAATTGGATTAAATTGAGTCAGGGCTCTGCAAAATCACCAGCTTCTCTCCTATGGAGTCATCTGGGTCCAAGGGCAAGATATAGATCAGGAGGACTGGAGATGGCCCTGGATACAGTGGGAGGCTTGGCCTTTTTCATCTAAGGTCTTTAACAGGTCTTAGTTTTGCCTGAGGCAACACCCATTCAGTAATCAAGACTATATAAAAATGAGGGTAAAAATGGCTTCTTTTACCTAGTATAAATGAATGAATGAATGAACGAACAAACGAATAAAATAAAATCTGAGAGGGGAAGACCTTCAGGGTTTCTGGCCAAAACAGAAACAACTGCTATGTACTTTATAAAGTACTTTTGGATATACATAGTAGAAATCCTTTAAATGACAGCTAACCCTTTTATAATAAAGGGGACTGTAGGAGAGGGTAAGGATTGGTATAAAGTCACTTAACCTCTTCTGGCCTCAGTTTCCTCATCTTTAAAATGAGGGGTTTGGAAAAGAGTCCCCAGCCACTCTAAATCTGTCATTCTCTTATGATTTTAAGAGAGATAATGCAATCAGAGGCTTCATTTAAAAAGTCACAGGGAGATAATAGCGCTCTTTGACTGGCCAACAACGGGTTCCAGCCCAAGCCTCACTTGGGGCATTGTTTGACTCTTGTCAAGATATGAGGAGTTACTCTGTTTTCCAAAGCTAAGGCCCAACAAGCAAGCTATGCCCTAGACTTGGCATAACAACAATCCTTTGCACTCACTCTCTGAATGATCTCAGTCCCAGCAAAATCCCAGAATTGTTTCACACCAGCATCAGGTGATCTCTGAGCTTGGACAAGCACCTGCTGTACCCACATTCTGGTCATGAAGACCCGCTATGAATCAAACTTGTCACATTGTTACTGTTACCCCTCATTGTTGGGTTATAGTTGTATAGCCATTAGGATAAGTATTGAGATCTTCCTACACTGCCTTGGGTTCCCCCAGTAGAGGTGGGGTTTCTGCACATGTCCTTGCTTACAAGCCATTTTCTGAACTTCTGTTTGATTCCTGACTCTCCTGTCTTTAGCTTACTTAGTTCAACTCCCACCACTCCAGGTTAGAGACTGATCCCAGTCCAATTGACACTCTCTAACCACTATATCACATTGCCTTTCATCTGTTAAAATATGAGAAGTATCTGTGAAATAATAATGCTAACACTTGTACTATCTAGTTCCACAGAGTTGTTAAAGAAGCACAGTGAGGAGGCTGCTATGTGGTGCAGTGAATAGAGCACTGGCCCTGGAGTCAGGAGGGACTGAATTAAAATTCGGCCTCAGACACACTTACTTGGGCTTAACATTTAACTCTAATCTCCCTGCCTTCACCCATCTAAAAAGGAAAAAAAAAGCCCAAGAACCTTAAAACACTAGATAAATGAAAGTCATCTTATCTATTCAGGTAGATTCATTCAGCTCTCACTATTCAAGCAGGAGAGTGTAGATCCACTATCCTGTGCTCATCATTGCTTCTCTCTGTCCAAACAGTTTGACCACTTGCTCATCCCACTGTTTTCAGCCTTCTGGAAAAATTGTTTGTGGCACCTCTACTGCTGTTAATGAGTTGAATGCTTTCTTATGGCAAGGGAAGACATGCTTGTTAATGTTTCTTTTGAGTGGCCAGAGAGCACATATGTAATTGAAGAGTGAAAAGTCAGCATAAAAAGTGACCTTCTGAACAAATGGTGGAATTCTCTGAATTCTTCTTGAATGGGGAATGAATAAATGAAAAAGCATTTATTCAGTACTTACTATGAGCAAAGCACTGTGCATACAAATATAGAAGGAGACAGTCTCTCCTCTCAGGGAGGTTACACATTCCTATGGGGGAGATAATAATATAACAGGCTTCAGCAGCAAATCAGAAACATCCCATGGTCCTTAGGATACATCAGGGTACAAAGCAGATTGATACGCATCTTCAATTCCATTCCCACTGATAAAAATGTATCTGTTTCCAATGTTGAAGCATTTGACAGTGCCAAGAACTTGGTGTTGAGAAATATTCTGAGTCTTGAGTAGTTGTGGTTGCTGAGGCGGAAGTTGCCCAGCAGTTGCTAGGTCACATTCCCACAGGGATTGTTTCCTGGGAGAATGGCTATGGGGTCTGGGCTACAAGCAGAAGAGTTGGGAGGGGGTACAGTCACTCCTGTGGTTCTTGGGCTTCCCTGTTTGTCAGTGAGTAGCAAGTTGGTCATCAGCTGGTAATGACAGTGACAATGAGGAAAGCAACTCCCTTCTCCACAGTTATTACTCCCCCTTAATGATGGCTGAGGAGTCTGGATTGGAAGCAGGATCAGTGGTGGGAGGGGGGTGGTTTATTCTTATGTCTCTTGGGTTTGGGGTCCCAGGCTATCTTCACAAAGATCCAAGGGGGTGGTGGGGCATATTTTACTGTTGTGCAGAGAATAAGAGCGAGCTGAGACTTGGCTTCAAGATAAATTTAGGTGTCATGATCAAGCTCATGACTGCCTGGAGTATAAACTCAAATCAGGCAGCCCCAAATTGGGGTACATACAGTGCTTATAAAGGCTAAAACCACAAAAACCACAGTTGGAGAGGGGAACTAGCATAAGCAATGACACACAGAAGCCAAGAATTGCCATTGGTTAGATCTATAACTCAGGGCTAATAATACAAGGGAACAAGGGTGCAACTTTCCTGGAATAAGGGGGTCCCTCCTAGAACAGGGAAGAGGGTCGTTGGGTAATGGGGACAGGTTAGGGTCATGTTCTGAGTACAGGGTGGTCTCTTCTTAAGATAAACTTGTATCATAACCCCAGGACTGATCCTTGTACATAGTGATGATATACAGAATGCTAATTCAGGAAGTAGGGAGTTAGGGGACTACTCCTTGGGCAATACCCAAGACTATGCCTTAAGCTGTTTCAAGCTATTACAGGGTGTAGGATAGAGACAAAGACAAATATAAAGGGGCTTAACGGCGGGCTCCAAATCAGGTGTCATGTGATTTGGGTTGAGGCACAACATTACCTCCTGTCTCTCCCTCAGGGTACCTTACTGCTTTCTACTGGAAGAGTAAAATCCAGTAGATTTTCAAAAGGCAAGTAATAGGGCGGGAGTGATAACCATGCTGATTTTCCAGATCAGCATTCTTCAGAAGCAGGCTACCAGTGGCCCATAAATTAAAAGCGATTCCTTGGGCAGACTGGTGTCAGATTTTCTCCAGGTTATGTGTCTTGAAAGGTTGAAGCATTCCCATCTTTACTGGAAAAACAAAGCTTTTTATGATATCAAATGGAATATTTTCTGAGAGCATTTATTAAGTGCTTTACTATGAGCCAAGTTATGCCTTTGCTCACCTAACCTAAGTTATATCTTCTGGAAAGATATTAGACTGACTAAAATTCATATACACTTGAATTATTTTTATTAATCCCCTTTCCATTGATTTGGATATTCTGTCCCATGATATAGATTTTAACCCGCTCACACCTGCCTATACTGTCTGTGACTTTTGTCCATGCCTTACCCTAAGTTCATCCCAGAGGTCCAGCCCAACATGATGGAAGCCAACCTCAGTTTCTCTTCACATCAAGAAGATACCAATGGAGTGTTCAACAGTCATCTTCATCCTTGCTACCTGTCCCTGTCCTCCTCCTATCCTGGGTAACATCTTTTATTCCTGTTCTCTAAAATTCTTTATTTGCCTATATGTTGCAGCTTGCTCACATCTACCATAGATGAGCTTTTACTAATACTACTTTTTAATAATCTCCTAGCAAAAACAAATTGCTTCTGTCTTCAAGAAATATACACAATGTCAGGGCAGTTGGTGGTACAGTGAATGAATACTAAACCTGGTTTGAAGTTCCAATTCTGTCACTTACTAGCAAAGGAATTAACTCCTCTGAGTCTCAGTCTCCTCATCTGTAAAATGAGATTCCTTGGGGTGGCTAGCTGGCACAGTGAATAGAGCACCAGCCCTGGAATTAGGAGGACCTGAGTTCAAATCAAGCCTCAGACACAACACAAAAAAATAGCCATGTGACGTTGGGCAAGTCACTTAACCCCAAATGCCCTAACTTCCCCCCTCCAAAAAGCAAAAAAAAAAAAAAAGATTCCTGTTCATAAGGTTGTTTCATAGAAACCTCTTTGTAAACAGTAAAACACATATATAAATAAGCTAGTAGAAAAATAACTAAGATGAACAAAGAGGCAAGGGGAGAGGTGAAAATTACAAAATCAAATGGGTATAGTGGTTTTATTTTTTTTTTTAGTACACAGGTGTGCCTCCCTTTAGTAGTTTGGAAAAGTTGCATCTAAACCCAACCATATTTTAAGTCAATGACACTACTTAAAGGAATTCTGCAGTGACTGCCTGCAGGCACCACTCAGAAGAAGGCATTTAGGACAGCAGTTTATCAAATACTATACAAATATGAGCTGTTACTGTTGTGTCTTTTAAAACGTGAAAAAGAATCCTGGTGCTTCTCTGTTCTGAAACTTCATAGAACAGATGGATGAAAGGTAGGCAGATGAGGGTGGGCTGCTCTCTCCTCAAGCTCTCATTCCTCTTCACAAGCTATGGTTTGTCTAGCAAGCTTACTCAGCAAAGATGGTGAGCACTGGTTTACTCTCACCCTTCCTGGCTCCACCCTTTCTCCTTAGCTCACCAGCAGCTATCCTAGGAACACTGTTTGGAGGCTTGCTTTTATTACTCATCTTCATTAGCTGCAGATACCATCACCTTCACTGTCTTATTATGTCTTGGCCCAGGTACCAAATGGAGATTGAGAAAACAAGGCTAATTTTTCTGTTGTACATTAGTGGCTGAACTCCTAAGGACCCTGCCAAGAAACCCTTAGAGATACCATGCTGAAGGCTTGGAGCTGATGGCTTTCAGGTCCAAAACTGGCTGGAATTAGGGTGTGGAGGAGCACAATAAACTATTTCCCTTCCTGTGCTATTCTAGGTAGGAAGGATACAACTATTCCAACAGCAGCCCTCCTCATTGAGGAATCAAGACAGTCAAAAATCATAGTTAAGACCTCAGGATATTGGGGAGTTATTGACTCAGAGAAAACTCAGGACAGCACAGACTTCTCTCTATTCCAAGAACCTCAGGCTTTCTCTTTGGACCTCTAAGAAATGCTCTTCAGAAGGCTATGGAAAGCCTCTATGAAACAGGACATGTTCTGTCTTCCCTTGCTGTGATCAATTCCTTCAAAAGTGTTTGCTTTGTTTAGAAAAGGATAGCATGTCTAGACATTCAGCACAAATTTACACCTGTTTCTGCTTTGGGACACATTTGCTCAGCAAACTTTGGACTCACAGATATTAACAATGAAGACCAAATCTTACTTAATGCCAAACAAACTGATTTTAAAAGAAATCAATCCAAGGAAATTATTTCTGAACAACCCTGAGCCAAAATATGGGTCTACTGAGGCTTGCACCATTCTCTTAAAGGTGACTTTCACACAAAAAAGAACTGGAAAAAGGAGCCAAGTTTTGGTATACTGGTCAACTCAACTATGCTAAGGGTTGATGATATAAAGAAAGGCAGAAAAACAGTCTACTCTCAAGGAGCTCACTGTCTAATAGAGAAGACAACAGGCAAACAACTATGTACAAAATATATGTGTGTATGTGAACAGAGTAAAATGGATGTAGATTGTGTGTGTGTGTTCATTCATGTTTGACTCTTTGTGACCCCATTTGTGGCTTTCTTGGTAAAGATACTGGGGTGGTTTGCCATTTCCTTCATCTAGCTCATTTTACAAATGAGGAAACTGAGGCAAACAGGGTACAGTGATTTGCCCAGGGTCACACAGCTATTAAGTGCCTGAAATCAGATGCCAGGAAGATAAGTCTTCTTGACTCCAGGCTGCTGGATGATCTCAGAGGGGAATACTAGTTTAAGGAGGACTAGAAAAGACGTTTTGTAGAAGGTGAGACTTTAATTGAGAATGAATGAAGCCCAGGAATCCAGGAGATAGAAATAAGAAGGGAAAGAGTTAGAGGGCAAAGGGAAAGGCCAGTGAAAATGTAGAGTTGGGTGATGGAGCAGAGAGCAAGCAAGGAGGCCAGTGTCACTAGAGAGGGGAGGGAGGGGATTAAGATATAATTAGAAGGAAAGGGAGGGAGGGACCAGGTTATGAAGGGCTTTAACCATCATGGACTTTTATATTTCAGTCTGGGGCAATAGGGAGCTACAGGAGTTGACTGCCTTGAGGGAGTGTGGGAGTGGGGGGTACAAGTTGTGAGGGGGAAGGTGTGTGTGACTGATACTAGGGAAAGGGTTAAGCCACAGAGATCATAAAATGAATGCTCAGAGAAAAGAGACAGATCTCTCTATGGCTACAATTCAGTTTTTCCTGGGGACTGAAATAGGTCTGTCCCATCCTATTCACCTTCGTTTCCAATCTTTATAACAGGAACCCTACCGGAATGATGACTGGGAACTCCAAGACACTCTGAGCAGGACAAACATCAAGGCACCGACCTGACAAAACAATGCTGGGTCATAAATTCTGGGAAGGTGGCAATAGCCACACAGCACACAGAGCCTTTAACTCTGCATTTTGTTCATTCAAATGAAGCCTGCCTTTGTAGCCTTAGTCCAAACAGAGCAGGCAGTATGATTAAAAAAAAAAAAGCACCTTGCATGTTTACACAAAACCTTTCTTCCCAGAAACTCCAAAGTAATTTGGGGCCATTCTCTCATTAACCTAACTGAACAGCTCAAGGCCCCTCCCACAGTGGACAGATTTCATACCAAATCTGGGAGGCACAAACACTCCCACACAGAGTTGGAGAAAAGAGCAGGGAGGGAAAGAGTTTCAGGGAGAAAGTTGCTACCAGGATTCGGTACAGTATCACTGATAGATCCTGATGTGGCTCTTCCGGAAGTGACAGTCCTAAACAAATCAGTCCAGCAGTCTGCCCCACCACAGAGGGGGACTTTGCTGCCCAAGGTCAGATGTGCACATTACCCTAACCAATTCAATGGGCTGCAGAAAAACAGATTAACCCTGAGTAGCATTTACCCTCCAGTTCATACAATGATAAAAACAGTGTGGGTATTTCCTGCCCCAACCCTACCACATACAAATAAGAGAATCTACATGTTAGTTGTAGATCACTTTTTTTTTCCCTTTTGTAGGGGGGAAGGTAGGGCAATTGGGGTTAAGTGACTTGAACTCAGGTCCTCGTTTGAGGTCCAGATTTGAACTCCAGGGCTAGTGCTCTATTCACTGCACTACCTAGCCACCCCTATATATCACTTATTAGGGGAAAGTGAGTCACCAGATGTGGTTTTTCACTCACCTACATTGTCAATTTCTTAAGAAAAAATTTTCTTAAAGAACTTCTGAATTTAACAACTGGTATCGATGTAACCTACAGTTTACAAAGCTTCTTTACATATGTGAATATACAGTGTATACAGACACACACACACACACACAGAATAGGAGGGAGGAAAGAGGAGAAGGGGGGAGAGAAAGAAGAAGAGAAAGAGAGGAGAGGGAGAGATGAAGAGAAGGGGGTGGGGGGGAGAGAGAGAGAGAGAAAGAGAGAGAATGAACCAGCCAAAAGTTTTACTGTCTTTTTAAGCAAAAGGAACTAAGAATTTTGTCTACCCCTCTGAGGTGGTTATTACAGCTACTATTAATCTCAGTTGTACAGCTAAAAAACAGGATGCTTACAGATGCTAAGTGATTGTCTGTGATCACACAACTAGAAATTATCAGAGTCAAGATTTGAACGCAGATCTTCACATTTAACATAGGTTCCCAGAATTAGAGCTAGAATGTATCTTGAAGGTCATTTACAGAAGAAGAAACTGCATCACAGAGAAGCTGTGACTTACCCCAAGTTCACACAGGTACTATGTGACAGAGCTAGACCTTGAATGCAGTGCCTTTGATTTTAAATGCAGTGCTGCCTTTCTCTCCATTCTATCTGCCACTTCTGTATTTGGAGTGTCTGCTGCTTCTTTCTACGTAAAAGGCGTTGCTTTTGGACCTAACCTTTAGAAGAAGGAATTTGGAACCCTCCATTTAACAATCATGCTCTGCTGATTGGCTAAGTGACCCATGGCAAATATCTCTTTATGGATTTCTCAAGTAGTAAGAGAAGCAACTGACCATCTTATTAGAATATCTTCTTAAAAACAAAAGTCCCTGTTTATGTCTGAGCCCTGGCTGAAAAACCTTTGGAAAATGCCTTGAGATAATAGAATCTTATAATGTTAAAGCAGGAAAAAAGATCATTTAGTCCAATCCCCTCATAACAGACAAGGAAACATGCAAAAAAGTGCAATGAATCTCTCATCCCCACATGGTGACAGAACAAATGTTGGAACTCAGATTTTTATTCTAAATCCATAGTACTCTGCACTAAATAATATTGTCTTTTCATTGTGCTGCCTTGCCCTCCATAAAGTCAAAGATGCTGCTGCTTACTAATTTGCTGTCTGGGAGGGCCGGTGATCAAAACCAGTCCTTCAATGAGATTAGATGAATTTAAGATGATTCATTCAACTCTCACCCAGTCTCCCATATAACCAACAATCTGTATTTGCAAGATAGCTAGTCAGGATTAAGAGTATACTCTGTGGCCACAGAAGAGAGAAACCAGCTCACTTGGGAGAATCCAATCAATGCCAGTGGCTTCATTAGTCCTGTATTAAAACTGAGCTAACCAGCTATACAAACCACAAGGGATAACCAGCACAGAAAAACAAAACAGATGCCCCAAAGCTCTGCCAGGTGAATCTGAAAAAGACATTGCTCTGAAACTTGAAAGTATCCAAAGGCAGTGGCAAGTAGATTCTTCTAGCACAGTTTTCTACCTCAATGTTCTTTTTTTTTTTTTTAATAAGGGCATTCCATGGGACATTGTTTTGCTTGAGTATATGTATTGTTACAAGAATTTTGTCCTTTATTTCTCCCCATATTGGGAGGTGAAAGAGAAAAAAAGAGTTTTGTTCACTTAAGAAAATTAAAAAATAAAAATGGGACCATTCTAACTTTGTTCAGAGAGGAAAATTCAAAGAAAACTCTCAACCCATAAGCTGTATGAATGGACACTTTTAGTGGGAAGAAATAATTTTTTTAAACATTGTTGTGTCTAATGGAGCTATACTTTTTTTTTTTTTTTTAAAGGATTAAACAGACAACTTCCTTCTTAGCAGGGAAGTGAGAAGAAATGATCTTTTTGGAGCCAGTATTAGCAATTAAATGCTACAGAGGCTTCTTAAAACAACCTAACTCAATTTAGTTTAAGGAAAAAAAAAGATGATGTACCATAAATACCAGCTCAAGGTTTCCAGAGAAAAACCAAACCAAACAACGCTAGGTTAAGTGGCAAAATTGGAAGACAAAAAAAAAAAATTGACGTGGTTATAATGATATGACAATTCCTTTATCATAAGAAATATTCTGGTATTTGACTTACTGATACAAAAACACTTTAATTACACAATTAATTTCCTAATGAAAAATATTCCTTCTATTGCTTCAATTCATCACTGAGCTCTTCACTTTTGAGGTAATGAAATCTTAAGTGGCTGATAATGTTTACCTCTGAATCTTTTAACTCTGTTGTAAAACCACCTTTCCCATTCCCCAAAAGCATATCTTAACACTTTAAATACAAATTTGTACACATTTTCAGAAGTCACTTTATAGAATCCTATTCTAGGTTTAGGTAAATGTGCAAAAAAAAAAAAGTAATCATCTAAAATGTTCATAGGAGTCAAACTTGGAAGGGAAATATCTATTGTTTTTCTTTTGAGATACTACCAAATAGTCAAATTAGGGCTTCTATAGAGGAACATGGAGATTATCAGATTAGAACTGAGATATGGAGAACCTGATTTAAGAGTTTTACATGTTATTTCTCAACTTAACAAACATTTATTAAGCACCTACTATGTGAAAAGCACTGTCCCAGGCAACAGGAAGATTAAGAAAAAAACCAAACAGAAAAAATAGTTCCTGCCCTTAAGGAGCTTGTATTTTATAGAGGAGAACCAATTGTATATTTTTAAATTCAAAGGAACAAAGGAAACAAAAAACTTGAGCATACAAAAAACCTCAAAACAAACAGAAAAGACAGTACTGTATTTTTAATGACATTTTTAGGGAGGAAGAGAATAACTAAAGAAATGTACCTTTACAAAATTTACAATTTAGTTTTACAGACAATTCATAAATATATTAAAGTGTTCATAAACTAAAAATGTTTATACAACCATCTACCAACCCATGCAAATGAAATTAGCATGCCACATACATTCCAAGAGAATATAGAAAAAAATGGCACCTTCCCTCCACTCATTATTTAGCCAGTTATATATGCACAAGCTCACAAGTTAAACAGACTTTTAAAGTGGAGTGTCTGGCTTTTATCTACACTTGGGGAAAAAAAATAAAATTTTAAAATCTCGACTGATTTAGAACACTTAGAAGTACTGCCTGAATCCTTCACACAGATGCTCCTGGCAAATGCAACATTTACACTTATCACAGTATTTGGAGATCAAGGTCAAGTTCGCTGCCATCTAGAACCCAGACGTATATGCGGTTGCACTGGCAAGAATTTAGTGTTAGTCCTTACACAGCCAAATTCTGTACTAGAGTGAGTTGAGTTTTCTTCACCATTATTTTGTTTACCTGGAGCAGCAAGGCTTCCAGAATGTACCTATTACCTATGGACCAATGTACCTATTACCCAAGCGGCTCACAACATTTCCTACTGTGATCATTTGTTCCAAAAACAGGTGTAGGAAGACGAAGACACACACACACACACACACTCTCTCTCTCTCTCTCTCTCTCTCTCTCTCTCTCTCTCTCTCACCATACTTAATATTTCTTGGTTTCCGACACCAAAGACACAAAAGGCTCACGTCCAGCCGACAACCCCCGCAGCTACTCGCGGTGCGCCCCCCCCCCCCCTTCTACTCCCGTAACACTTTAGTCCAGCAGACAAACCCAAACCCAGAATGGGCAGAGGGAGCCCAGTCACTTTTGGGAAGGTCTGACCCAAGGGACTCTAAAGCTGACTTGGAAGGACTTGAACCCACACTACCATCCCAAATCCCCTCCCACTCACCCACCACAAGCCCCTCAAAGTCTCTCCGTTCTTGGATTTTAGAGAGAAGCCTATTCCTAGAGTGTCAGTCCCACACTAGGCTAAGGCTAGCTTGGCACTTTGCACAGTCAGCTCAGAGAAAGCCTCCGGAGGTAAAGGGGAGGAGGGCCACACTGCCCCGCACGCCAGACCCTAGCCAACCAGCCCCAGGACGAAACCCCGCAGCAGGCGCTGAGAAGAGCTTTCCGGGCTGTGGCCCTCGTTCCCCCAGCTCCTGACACTGACCTCCCTACCCCAGAGGCACAGACTGTGCGCAGCCCCGGGTCTCCCCAGGACACGCACCAGCCCTGACTAGGGAAGTCCCGAGAGTCCAGAGAAGGGAGAAGAGCACTTACAGAGCGTGGCCACCGTGCCGGCCTCGAAGAGCAGACAGTCGTGGCGACTGCGGGCCTCCAGCAGGATGCTGCTGTCCCCTGGGGGCTCCAGCCTCCGGAGCAGCCGCAGCCCTTTGCTCAGAGCCATGGGGAGCTCTGCTCATAGGCGAAGAAGGGGGCAGGAGAGGAGCGCCACAGCCCTCCAGACTCCTCCAACCTCCCCGGGTGCTGCCAGCCACCCGACCCGAACGCCGGGATCGGAGCCCCCGCGCTGTCCAGTCTCGGGATCTGCCCTCACTCGCTCCCCTAGGAGGAAGCCACTGGCGGCAGCCCAGTTGGCCCCGGACTCAGAAGGCAGGGAGCTGTAGGGGAAAACCGCCAAATTCCCCTCCCAGGGCCAGGCCTTCCACGCTTTGAGCAACTTTCAGGAGTTTCACTTTGTCTCCCTACCCCCAGCCCAGCCCACTACTGGCTCCTCCTTCTCCTCCCTCTCTCTCCTTCCACTCGCCGCCCTCTTGCCCCGGGGCAGGTGAGAGCTGTGGGCAGCCTCCCTAACACTCGGTTCTGTCTTCCTTCCCTCGGGTTAAAAAGGCTTAGTGCTCCCCCCAGAGGTCTAGGTAGCAGCGCTTTCCTCGCCGGTTAACCTGGGGGCTAGCTGGCTGTGGAAGCACTGGGAGTCAAAACGAATTTCTCCGAGCTCCCCTGCATCTCGGCCTTCCTCAGAAGGTCACGGAACCTACTTTGGTCAAGGATCCTCTGAAGCCCAGTCAGTGGGGAGACTTCTCAAAGACTCCTGTGGAAGGCCAGGGTCTTCTCTAGGTTGTAGCAGATAAGGAAAGACATTCCACACATTCCACACAGCTAAGAGGGGATGAAATCCAGCAGTTCTACAATTACAAAAAGAGAAAGAGAGAGAGGGACACCAAAGGCAAGAAAAGTCCATATAAGGTAGAGGTTATTATTATAGTGGAAAGAACTAGGGATTAGAGGTCAAGAGAATTTGCTTTTCGCCTCACCTCATTAAACCCTAATGAGCCCAGTTTCCTCCTCTGCAAATGGGGGTAATAATCTGCCTTCTCTACCTCATGGGATTGTTTAGAATCAAGTCAGATCACAAACATGAAAGCACACCCGAAAAACACTTTACAATTGTTCTATATTATTCACGTACTAGATGTGCTCTGAGTTCACTCTCCCAGAGCAAGGCAGGTTGCATCTCTCCCTCAAGGTTCTAGGAGTACCCCTGAGGGATTGGAAGTATCCTGTCTACTGCTATCAGCTCAAGCTCCCATTCTTAAGGTGTTCACTCCAGTCAGCCAATCAGCATCTTTATTAAACAGTCTGTACCCAGGCACTGTGCTAAGTGCCCCACAGTGAAGTCACCTCTGACTAGTGCTCCAGTTCTATTTAGCCAATTAATATCAATTAGCTTTTACAAAAGGATATTTACATGGAAGATGCAGCAAGAACAGAAGTGCAAACATTTCCCTCCAACACCTTGGAGGCACATCCTACTCAATAATGTCTTGGTCTCTGCAGGGAGTAGGCTTAGATTTAACATAGGTTCTACATAGTATTGGTCCCACCAAGTTCATGTCCAAATATGGCAACTTAACTTATCTTATGGTCATCAATAGGCTGGTATAAAACCCAACATAGGCTTGTCAAAGATTCCTAGAGCCCCACACCCCTCTATTCCAGCAGGTCTCCTGAACTTTTGATACTGGTATGGTCATAGTTTTCATTTCCTTCACCAAAAATGAAAGAACAATGATGCCAGCAAAGAATCCAACCCTGTTTTCACTTACTCCCAAACTCCTGTTTTGATTACTCCAAAACCTGGTTCTGGCTGTTGACAGGATTTCATTGAGTCAGTCTCTAACATAAGAATAAGGAAACAGCAGACCAGAGACACTGTGCCAGTAATCAGGTGGCTGTTTAATTAATTAGGCTTATTATGAGGAACAGATTTGCAAACTGGGAATTTTCCTGCTCAGATTCCACCTTGCTGAAGTGAAAACAGAGATCATATACATAAATCACAAGTGGGAAGGGAGGAGGTGAAGGTGGATTACAAACAATATTTTCCCAGGCTTGAGCAGTTTCCCACAACAAACACACAAATGGAAGACAGTACAACATTTCTAGAGTCTTATGGGAGTAATATTATGCAAGGCCTTGGGGGTCCCTACTTGGTGGGTCACAGGACCAGAGTTCTGTGATGGGAACAGGTTCTACAATCTTTGATTCAATTCACTTCAGGGAGGCAGGCACAAGGATGCCAGGGATTGTGAGTCTTGTCAAAGTTTGATTTATCATTTTAAGCTGCACTGTGAGCTCTCACAAGAGAGGCAATCTGAAAAATCTAATCTCTTAGTATATTCATTATAAGTATCATATTTGAAGAGGTTACCCATAAAGAGGGTTAGGGTTGCTCTAGAGAACTCAAAATACCAACATGCCAGGTCCTGCTGAATGAATTCCACTTAAGTCTTCTCAGTCAAAGAAAAGTAAAGTTCACTTGTATTGGACACAGAGTAAGTCTGTGACAAAAAATTCTATGGTGCTCTCACCCACAAAGGGAAGATGGGATCTTATATACAGAAAGTTGTGGGAGGAATCTAGGGGTGGTCTAGAGGAGGAGTTTGGGGAGGGTCTTCTGGAGGAGTTAATGAGGTCAATGAATGATTAAGGGTAGGAAGTTGCTGGAGGCTACCTAGAGACTATGGGTGGCCTAGGCCAGTTCAAGGGTCGATTGATATTTTGATAGGCTTCTGGGTGGGAAGTAGATGGACTATGGAGGACTAGGCTAGTAACAGAGGTCTGGGCCCAGTCATAATGTAAGGCTTATGGCCTCATGCAAATGCCTCATCAAATGGGACTATTTAATCAGGGTTCAAGGAGGGGTTCCCAGAGCCTATACCTCAAAGATTCAAGGAGAGCTCAAGGGGATTCCCAGAGCCTGCACCTCATCAATATTGATTATTACAAAAATCATAATTCCCTTCAAAGGTCGTCACTCCCCACACTGTCTCTGGACCTCTACTCTAGTAGCTGTCTTCATGCTGGCAACATCTCCATCTCTACAGTATCTTTCTCTGGTGGAAGAGTTCATTCCCAAACCTATATTTGAGAAGCATCCACCATCAGTTGTGTTTACTCCAAACCTGGTTCAGCCCATGACTCTCTGGATTCCTTCTGGATCCTTTCCTCTCCTACCCACCCCCCTTTTCAACTTCCTTTTATGTGCTGTCTTCCCCCATTAGAATGTGAGCTCCATGAAGGCAGTGATTCTCTAAATACTGTTTTTTGTCTTGTATTTGTATTCCCTGTGCTTAGCACAGTGTCTGGCACACGGTGAGCACTTAATAAATGCTTTATCTATCTTTCATGTTGGCTTGAGATGAGAAGAAGGCCTGAAGCCTCTGTTCTCTCAGCATTGTCTCTTACCAGATGTCAGCGGGCAGGAGCCTAGAAGAGAATACCTCCCCCTTCTGTTCCAGCTTTGCATCTGAAGCTGATCAGAGAGGCTGCTGATCAATAACACATGGTTAGTAGACCAGATCCAGTTATAGAATGTCTATGAGTGCTCCAAAGTCTCTCCATTACCACCATCATGACTGTCTCAGAAGCAGGCTCCCAAATCTCTTTCATTTGCTCATTTGCATCAACAACATTATGCACATGCTTGGAGGGACTGGGCTCATTGGCCAGACCCTTGTTACATTGATAATAAAATAATAAAGAAGAAATTCAGTTCTGTCCCTTACCAAGTACATGGTCAATGTGTCGATCTCCTGCACAAAATATATTCAATTAAAGTAAAATTTTAAAAATTTCCCTATCCACAGAGAGCTCACATTCTTCTGGAAAAGAGAAATAAATGGTTACACAGATAAGTAAATGCAAGCATAGCTCCCTTTCTGAGCTCACTCCCCCAACTTGCACTGGCTCTAGGAGATCATGGCCTCAGAGACAGTGCTAACTCAAGTTCTAGATGGTAACCCTATGGATGACTATCCCTCTAACATTTTAGTTCTTCATCCCAGACAGAGCTTACCTATAACAATCAGCCAGTAGTCTGTTAGCTTTTAGAAAGGCATTTATGAAGAGTAGCTAAGTGGCAAAGAAGATAAAGCATCAGCTCTGGAGTCAGGAGGAGTCCAAATATGGCCTCAGATATTTACCAGCTGTTTGACTCTGGGCAAGTCACTTAATCCCACTGCCTCCAAAAAAAGAAAAAGAGCCATTTATGTAAATGGCATAACAAGGTAGTAGTTACAAAGCATTTCCTCCCACCCCCCAAAAAAAACAACTGAGGTATACTCCCACAAATACATACAGATGGGTGGGAAGGGGAAGAAGAGAAGATAGTAATGCAATGATAGCAAGGCATACCTAGAGAACACAGGTGCCCAAGACAACTTATAACTCGAGAACAACAAGCCTGTGATGTCCTTTCTTTGGGAAGTCACCACTAAATTCACTGTGGGCTCAAAGAAAGTAATCTGGGTGGGAACATCAATAGCTGGAGGGATCATAAAAGGACATTCTGTAGGAGATGGCCTTGACACTAGAGCTGACCCTTGAAAATGATTCAATGAGACCAAAAGCCCGAGGTTCAGCCTATGCAAAGACAGCAGGGCAAGAGATGGAGTATTTGTACAAGGGAAACGACAAGCAGACCAGGATGGAGGGAAGGTAGAGTCTAGGAG
>WOXC01001588.1:42500-72500 GCA_011680675.1 Gymnobelideus leadbeateri | reverse complement strand
ATGTGAATTATGATTCAAGATTATTCAGCTAGTGAGTAGCAGAACCAGGGCTAATCCAGTATATTTTCCACAAAACCAATGGTTTCTAAATCAACACCCATTGTTTTAAGTTTGCGGCACTTATCTATTTGTATTACAAATAAATGTTTCTCTTTGAAGACTTGCTGAGCAAAGGGACACAGGACTGTATCCAGGGTAAATGGTTTATGGTCAATGGTAAATGTTTAACAATTGTCTCTTTGGGGGGAAATGACCCTGTCACACTTTTATGTAGCATTTTCTCCATCACTTTTTAAAGTTTAAACAATCAACAAAATAATGAATTAAGCTCTGGTTTGTAAATACTCACCCAGCTAAGTGGTATAGAGGATAAGAGTACCAGGTGGTTGAGTCAGGAAGATTCATCTTCCTAAATTCAAATCTCGCTTATTAGCTGTGTGACCCTGGGCAAGGTTTAACCCTGTTGGCCTCAATTTCTTCATCTGTAAAGTGAGTTGAAGAAGGAAATTGTAATTCACTCCAGTATCTTTGCCAAGAAAACCCCCAAAAGGGGTCACCAAGAATTGGACTTGACTGAAAAAGACTGAACAACAACAAAATACTCATACTGAAAATTTACCAACCAGCTTTTTCTCAAGCTTGTTGGAGAGAGCTTCAGCAAACCCTGACTGCATCATATAAGTTGAGGAACTTCAAATGACTCAGTAGTAGAGGAGGGACCATAAGTTTGAGATTCTTGCACTGGATTACACAGCCTGTTATTCTTTTCCATATAGAACTTTTTCTCCTCTTCTATGGCATTAGTAAATTATTAGTTAAAGCTGGTTTTCTTTATTTGCTGATTTGCACCTGCCCTTCTTAGTGTTTTGCACCCTAAAAATAGTAGGTCAACCTGTCACCTTATGCATGAGAAAATAAAACACATAGTTATTAGTAGCTTTTAAAAAAAGATAGATTACTGAATTAAGACCACCTAGAGACTCAAATCCACAAAACTAATGACCTATCTCTAGGGAGCCTAACATGAATGTTCACTTTAAAAATGTATCTGAACTGGAAACACAGTAGACAAAATATTTGGGAATGTCTAAATGTAGAATATGAATGGAATCGGCTATTTTGTTGTTCAGTTGTTTGAATCATGTCTTCAAAACGCACTCTTCATGACCCCATTTGGGGTTTTCTTGGCAAAGAAATTGGAGTAGTTGTCACTTCCTTCTCCAGCTCATTTTATAGATGAGGAAACTGAGGTAAGCAGTGACTTGCCCAGGGTCTCACAGCTAGCAATATTACTGTCCTATATTGAAAAAAATTAATATGAAGAATACAAAGAATATTGGAAAGACATATTACATGATGCAAAGTGGTTAGCAGAACTAGGAAACAATGCCCACAGTGAATACAAAGATATGTAGCACAGGCTCTGAAATGGCTACTTTACTTCTAGCATTCTAGGGGTTACCCAAAGGGGGTGGGAGGTATATTTTCTAGTACTGTCACCAACAAGCTCCTATAGATGTGATTCCTCCTGCAAGACTTAATTTACTTTTGTAAAAGGGTATTTCGTATGGTGGTATAGTTGGTACAAAACATTCCCAAAGTGAGCTCACACTTAGAGAACTGACAAAAGGGTAACTCACAACTTCTAGAAGTCTTTTTGCTGGAATCCTCCAAATGTTCCCTTTAGGTATGGTCCAGTCTCTCTGCTGGACTCTAGAGCCTTAATTCTGTCTTCTCTCAGCCTGTTCAGTCTAGTTTTGGCTCCTGCTGCAGACATTGCTACCAGCCCCTGCTCTCCCAGGGATGCTTTGAGGATGGCAATAGAAAGTCCAAATCCTCCAAACATCTAAAGTTCATAAAGTTCTCCTCTGGTTAAGGAGGGTGGGAGGAGACCAGGGCCAAGGTCAAAGTCAAGACTAAGTCAATCTTCTCTCTTTCCAAACTATTCCTTTTCAGGAGTCTGGCTAGAGATTTCTACCACTGGGCTTCTAGATGCTCATATCTCTGGGTTCTGAACTGATCTGCTCTTTGTGAAGGTAACCCATAGTGCAAGACAAAGTTTGGACACATTTCTGGTGCACAGTAACTCCATTTCATTCAAAGGCTTTCAAGGATGTCTTCTCACCTGGTTAAGATATTAGGGTGTAGTTTCTTAACACTTTGCCTGGGGTGGAGTGATCTGATTGACTCAGTGAACCCCACCCTTACACATGTAAATGGAAAGAACAACAACCAAATTATTAGATCTGAATGCTCTCAGATCATAATGACCCAACTGAGTTCCAAAGAAGAGATATAAAAAGGGAACTCCCCACTTTATTTGTCAAGGAGGGGAACTATGGGTGTGCAACATCCATACATAATGTCAGACATTTTTTAATGCATTGGCTAACTCTACTCGCCCTCCCACCCCCACACACACACCTTTAATTCTTTGTTAAGAGATGATTCTCTGGGAAGGGAGAAGGGGAAAATATCAGCAAAAATAGGTCACGTCAAATGCAGCAAATAGGTTAAGAAAAATTAAGACTGAAAAAAGATCAGGTCTAAAAAACTATATCTCAGTGTCCTGAAATACCTTGGGTATGTAATTTGATTTCTTAATCACTTTTGGTGGTCTTTAAAAAAAATGAAGAGCTTTTTTTTGGCCCATTCACTACCAGAATGAAGACCATTCTAAGCAACCAGACCGTCGACATCCCAGAAAATGTTGACATCTCTCTTAAGGGTTGGACAGTTATTGTGAAAGGGCCCAGAGGAATCCTCCATAGGGATTTCAATCATATCAATGTTGAGCTCAGTCTCCTTGGAAAGAAGAAAAAAAGGCTTCGGGTAGACAAGTGGTGGGGGAATCGAAAAGAACTTGCAACCGTGCGCACAATCTGTAGCCATGTACAAAACATGATCAAAGGCGTTACCCTGGGTTTTCGTTACAAGATGAGGTCTGTGTATGCTCACTTCCCCATAAATGTTGTTATTCAAGAGAATGGCTCACTTGTTGAAATCAGAAATTTCTTGGGTGAAAAATATATCTGAAGAGTGCGTATGAGACCAGGTGTTGCTTGTGCTGTTTCTCAAGCCCAAAAAGATGAGTTAATTCTTGAAGGAAATGATATTGAACTTGTTTCAAACTCAGCTGCCTGATCCAACAGGCCACCACAGTCAAAAACAAGGATATCAGAAAATTTTTGGATGGTATCTATGTTTCTGAGAAAGGCACAGTGCAACAAGCTGATGAATAAGTTGGAAAAGATGCCAAAGGCCGTGTCCTGAGTAGTCAACACTTATTCAGATGTCAAATAAAAATACTTTTTGTCAAAAAAAAATGAAGAAAGGTTGAAGTAGCAGCAGGGTAGAAATCTGTTCCCCAATTTCTCATGTGCTCGATTAATTTGGATCTCATTTCTCCTGTACTGTAGAGTGATGGAGAAGAGGGTGGAAGGGTAGTCTCAGTCTCCTAAAGCCCTCTTCTTCTAGGTCCCTATTAGATACCCTAAAAGTAAGCCAGTTCCATCAAGGTAGCATTGCCCATGGATATATTTGTGCCTGTTCAAGCTCAATGTATCAGCCTATAATTTCTTCTGGTGTACTACTAAGCTATGCCACTTACTATCTATATGAACTTGGATAGGTCATTTCATCTTTCTAGACCTTAGTTTCCTCGTCTGTAGGAAAAGGATATTAGGTTAGATGATCTCTGGGATCTCTTTAAATGTCCCTATGTCTAGAATTGGGTAAATGTCCAATTTTCATTCCCCCAAAAGAGGTATTTTTCAAGTCTTAGGTCAGTTTATGTGACTTCTTACTTCAAATTTCTAAAAGACACAGATAAATGTTGTTCATTATTAGGCAGCATAGGTTCATCAAGATCAAGTCAAGGAAGACTACCATTCCTTTTTTTTTTTTTTTTTTGATCAATGCTCCCTTTTGGAGATGTGATAGCCTATAGGGAGATACAGATGACCCCAAAACTATCCACTTCCACTTTCATCCTGAGCTTTAGATTTGAATTTCCACTTGCCTGCTAGATATCTCCATTTAGCTGGTAATCTTAACATGGCCAAAACTCATCATCTTTCCTCCCAACCTTCACCATCCCCCAACTTCTCTATTTCTATTGATGGTACCACCAATCTCCCAGGCACCCAGACCTGAAACCTTAGAATTATCTTTGATTTTTCCTACACTCACTTTCATTGTCTCTCCTCCAACCAGTTGTCAAGTTTCATTGTTTCTACTTCCATAATATCTCATGCAAACTTCTACTTCTCCTCTCTCATGCTAGGACCCAAGTACAAGACCTCCTCACCTCTTCCCTTGACTTTTTTTTTGAGGCAGACAGGATTAAATGACTTGCCTAGGGTTGCATATCTAGTGTCTGAGGTTGGATTTGAACTCAGGTCTTCCTGACTCCAGGGCCAGTGCTCTAACCATTGAATCACCTAGCTGTTCCTTCCCTTGACTTTCTGATCAGTCTCTCTGTCTTTAGACTCTCCCATCTCCAGTCCATCTTTCCTATAGCTACTAAAAACAATTTTCCTAAAACAATTCACAATATATAATTTTGTTTTGTTCTGAATCTGTGATTTCATTGGTGTAATGAACTCTTGGAAGACTCACTACATGAGCAAATCATAAAATCATGGCATTTGAGAATCAGATCTCAGCACTACCTTACCCAAACTATACACAAAAGGAATCTCCTCCATAACATCCCTGACAAGTCATTGTCTAGACTCTGAAGAGCTCCAAAGAGGGCTAACCCATCACCTTCCAAAGCAGGCTGTTCTACCTTTGGATAACTCTCATTAGCATTTTCCCCCCTGATATCAAGACCAAATTTGCCTCTTGGCAACTTCCACCCATTTTTTCTGGTTCTGTCCTCTGGGCCCAAATAAAATGTCTAATTCTTTTTCTTCATGGCAGCTCTTCAAATACTCGAAGCCAGCTATTTTTTTCCAAGTCTCCAACTTGACCAGTTCCTTGAACTGTTATATTATGGACTGAAGGCTCTTCAGCACCCTGATTGTCATCCTTTAGACTCTCTCCAGTTCATCAATGACCTTCTTATATTGTCGTACCCAGAACTGAGCATGATGCTACAGATGAGGTTTCCTAAGGATATAATAGAGAGGGACTCTCTGGTCTCAAAAGTAAGCCTCTCTTAAAGAAGTTCAAGATCATATCAGCTTTGGGGGGGGGGGGGCTGCTACATCATACAGAACTTGTAGTCCACTAAATCCTACATTTTTTTTCACAATAATTGCAATCTAGCCATATTTCCCTCATCGCATAAATGTGAAGTGGATTTTATTGTATCCAAGCGCAAGACTTCATATTCATTGCGAGAAATCTCTGTTTGTTAGATTTAGCCCAATACTCTTGCCTGTCAAGGTCATCTGCCATCCATCCACTCTGTTAGCTATCTCTTCCAGCTGTGTGTTATTTGAAAATTAATCATCCTATCTATGCCTCTATCCATGTCATTATAAAAATGTTAAATGGCATGGGGTCAAGCACAGATCCCTGGGATATTCCCCTGGAGACTTCCAGCCATGTTGACATTGAACTATTAACAACTACTCATTGAGTTCAGCCATCCATTCAACTCTGAATTTGATTTTATTATCATCTAATCTCTCTCTATATTCTCCACAAGACTGGCATTAGATACTTTATAAAAAAGAATCACTAAAAGTCTAGGTAAATTATATCCACAGCATTTCCTTTCATCTATTAGTTTAGTAATCTTGTCAAAAGAAAGTGAGGTTAAGTCTGGCATGATCATTCTTGAAACTCCACTGATTCTTTGTAATCATTGGTTCCCTTAATAGACCATCTCTTTAATTATCCATTTAAAAATTTTCCCAGGAATCAAAGTTAAGTTCTTTGGCTTTGATTTTGAATATGTATCTAATATATATTTTTTAATCTTAGAGAGTTATATCTAACACTGAAAGGTTAAATGACTTACTCATAGCTACTTAGTATGAGGTAGAGACAAAACTTGAACCCGGTTCCTCCTGATTTGAAGGCCATGACCACTAGGCAACACTGCAATATTCAATGAGAGTTCTCATTAACTTTTAAAGTAATGGTCCCTTTACACACACTATATTCTAAGGGTGGCATAAGAAAAAAGACTTGTATAAAAACAATTCATAGCAAATCTATTTATAATAGAAAAAACAATGAAAATTGTAATTAATCCACATGTCCAATGATACAATTACTTATGATTCATTAAGATGATGGAATATCATATCATAAGAAATGTTGAACATGAAGATAAGAAAGAAATATTATAAGTATAAGATGATGAATCATGAAAAAATAGAAAAGGAATAGGCACACTGGAAACTACATAAAATAACAACAAAATCAGAAAAAAATTTTTTGACAAAATATCTAAGTTTAAATTAATTTTTAGGAACTTTTGTTGTTGTTCGGTCATTTTCATAGTCATGCTCAACTGTTTGTGACCCCATGTGGGATTTTCTTGGCAAATATGCTAGAGTGGTTTACCATTTCTTTCTCCAGTTTATTTGACAGACGAGGAAACTGAGGCAAACAGGGTTAAGTGGCTTGCCCTGGGTCACACAGATAGTAAGTATCAAAGTCAGTTTTGAACTCAAGAAGATGACTCTTTCTTACTCCAGGTCCAGCACTCTAACCACTGTGTCACCTAGCTCCCCCTTTAAAAACTAAGATGGACCAAATTTTTTTTTTCTTAATTAAAGACAAACAAAACAAAATTAAGACAACCACAACCAAAACAAAATAATATTTGAAGAAAGAAAGAAAATCTCATTAGGTCATGCTCTTTAATAGCTCATTAATGGTCAGTGAACTTCTCAAATCGTTCAATATTGAATGATCATA
The DNA here is from genome assembly GCA_011680675.1 of Gymnobelideus leadbeateri. NCBI lineage: Eukaryota > Metazoa > Chordata > Mammalia > Diprotodontia > Petauridae > Gymnobelideus > Gymnobelideus leadbeateri. Next base: position 65,618 of record WOXC01001588.1, on the reverse strand, counting down.
TTCTTGAACTAGGAGCTAAGGTACAATCATCACTTTACTTTTCTTCTCAAAAATCTTCAGTGGTTTCCCACTGCCTCTAAATAAAATACAAACTCTTAAGCCTTTCATTTAAGGTCTTCCACAATTTACTTCCAACCTCCTTTTCCAGTTTTATTTCATATGACTCATCTTCAACCACTGTACTCTCCAGCCAAATTGGATTTGTGTTCCTGGTCTTGTTCTGCCTTCTCCCACCTCCAAGCATCTGCATGGGGTCCAACATATCCCATAACACATAAAATGTATTTCTGCTCATTTCCAAGAATTAAAATCTCTTTCTTCCTTGGATTTCATCAAGGTATCTGACAGTATCCTACAATATATTTTCAAACAAGATGAAGAAATGTAAAGGTAGGTTCAGAACTAGCTGAAGAGTAGAACCCAAAGAATGGTGATTGACAGATTGATGTCAACCTCAAAGAGGTCTCTAGTAGAATATCTCAGGTCTCTGTCTTTGATTTGCTTGCTTTAATATTTTTATCAATTACCTGGATGAAGGAATACTTAGATAAGGTTTGTCAATTTTTTGGTTGATGTATGATTAGGAGAAATATGCTAATAAGAAATGCTGAGCAGGATAGTTTCAGAAAAAACCTTGGAAGATTCATATTGATTGATGCAAAGTGAAATGAACAGAACCAGGAGGAAACTGTGCACAGTAACAGCAATACTGTACAATGACCAACTGTGAAAAACTTAGCTACTCTGATCAATATAATGATCTAAGACAATTCCATGATGAAAAATACTATCTACCTCTGGAAAAAGAATTGGTGAACTCTTCGTGCATATTGAAGTATACTTTGGGGTTGTGTTATGGTTTTTTTTTTTTTGAAAAAGAGAAAAAAGATAACATGTTGGATAACACAACTGATATCTAAAAGAACTCCAACAGATAAACTGAATCAAATAAAAGTTAAATTTAATAGGAGTAAATATAAAGCTCTATGCTTAGATTCAAAGGCTCAATGACAATAGTACATTAGAAGTTTGATTAGATAACTAGTCAGATGAAATAGACCTGGGGTTTGAGTGGACTGCAAACTCACTACAAGTCAACAGTATGACATGGCAACTAAAAAATGTCATGTGATCTCAGATTGCCTTAATAGCCACGGTGTCCAATAGATCTGGGACCTGGAAGAGATTTCAAAGGCCATATAGTCCAACCCCTTTCTTTTACAAATGAGGTCTAGATCTAGTGACATGCCCATGATCACAAAGGTAAGCATTCCAGGTGGGACTTGAACCAAGATCCTCCAGTTCCTATGTTAGTGTTCTTCCCATTGTACCATGACACCTCTGCCAGGTAAGACCAATGCTGTGTCACCTTTGGAGCTGCATTTTTGAAAATTCATTGACAATTTGGAGTGAGCCCAGCACATGGCTACCAGGATGATGAGGACCCAAGAAACCATGCCAGTGATAATCAGTTATAGCAACTGAGTCATTTATCCTAGAAAAGACTTAAAGGGGACAAGATTGTTGTTTTTAAATATTTAAAGTGGAAGGTTTGTTTTATGTGACCCTAGAGGGAAAACATGAAGACAATGAAGGACAGATTTCAACTTATTATTAGGAAAAATTCCTAAAAATTCAGGTGGCCTAAGAGTGGAATGGACTGCCTTAAGAAGTTGCCGGTTCCTTGTCCTTTGATATCTCTACATGTAGTGGAAAGATAACCAATTGTTGAAGATTTTGTAGAGTAAAAAAAAAAAAACAGGAAGCAAACAAGCATTTATTAAGTGCCTACTACATGCCAAGAACTGTGATAAATGCTTTAAAATATTATCTCACTTGATACTCACAACCATCCTAAGAGGTAGTTTGGAAAAGATGGACTCTCTGATCTGTTTCCAATTCTGAGATTCTATAGTCTTTCAGTGAAGGACCATAAATAGAACTGAGCTGATGTCCCAAATCAGTTGACAATTTTATATTTGAATATTTTGCAAATCACAGCTATTTCTGCATATTAGCTTTAAAAATTTTAGCAAAAGAATACTATAAAAAATTTAGGCTATGCTTAAGGAGGAGACAATTTGCACATTTTAAAAATTAATCATTTCTCCATATGTTTACATTTTAAGCCATATTTGCAAATTAATTCTAAGTTCCAAAGTCTTATTTACCAGAAGACTGCCCCCATGTCTGTATTCATATAATATGTATTTTATATATGTATATGTACATACATATACAGATATATGTATATAAAATATATATTCTTTTGAAATTTTCAATTAATTAAAATATATATTTTTTTGGTCACAGTAACTCATGAAACCATCTCCTGAGGTGTGGAGGAGTTGGAATCTGGCCTGGTAGCAGGAGTACCATGTTCATGAAATCACAGTTCTTTTGAAGTTGAAGTTGTAAATTAAATATGAGATGCTACAGCAGCCCCGCACTGTGCCTGGCTTTAAAACATTCTGCTGCTAGCAAAGTATTTTCAGTAACAGCAGCTGTTTTAAAAGTTGATTGTCTTCATTCTCAAACTATGTGCAAGCAGATTACCCTTAGCCAAATATATTTATTTGGACAGTAATATTGACCAGACAACTGAATTCTTTTCTTTCCCATCACTGTCCAGACTGGTTTGCCAATGAAATTACCACAAGTAGCTTATACTATCTCAAGATTCAACCAGCCAAGATCTCCCAACCAGAAGTGAGGACATATTTTTTCTTTCTCCCTTGCCATATTTTCCATAGACTTTCATGCAAAAACCAAAAACCCAGCTCCAAGTAAAACAGGGAGGCCACTTTTGGAATGAATTACACTCCCTCCTGGGTAGGGACTTTCCATCATCCATATTCCTTTCACTTAGGGCTTGGCTCTCTTTCATTTTTCCCCTCCTTTGGCTGAAGGGAGAAGATCTTGTTTCGTGAGCTGCTATCACCTGCTCATAGCTGTCCTGGGATTCAAAGGAACATGAGATTCCCTTTGGAGTTATGTGGTCAATTAAGCTGCCTTGTGCGCTAAGATGAATGAATGACATCAGTCTGGCAATTGTTGAGAACTAAATGGGGCCTAGGGTCATCATGATCCCCTGTGAAATAAACATGTAGATTAGAGGATCAAAGACTTCAAGTCAGAATTTAGAGGTAGAAAAAGCCTTAATAAATATCTAGTTCGGGGCGGCTAGGTGGCGCAGTGAATAGAGCGCCGGCCCTGGAATCAGAAGGCCCTGAGTTCGGAGCCGGCCTCTGACACTTAATCCGTACAAACAAAAACCTAGCCGTGTAACCTTGGGCAAGTTACTTAACCCCAATTGCCCTAAAGGGGCGGCTAGGTGGCAGTGAGTAAGAGCCCGGCCTCGGAGTTTGGATGACCAACAACCCCCAAAAAACACCCACCAAAAAAACACCAACCACAAACAACCCAACAAAAAAAAAAATAAATATCTAGTTCAATCCTCTTGTTTTATAGATAAGGAAAGAGAGGCCAAGGGATTAATTGACTTGCCCAAGGTCACCCCAGCTAGTAAATGTTTGAGGCAAGATTTGAATTCAGGTCATCCTGACTTAAATTTCCTCATCCATAAAATAAGTTAGAGAAGGGAATGACAAACCACTGCAGTTTCTTTGCCAAGAACACCCCAAATGGGGTCATGGAGAGTCAGACATGACTGAACAATAACAACAACAACTTCCTTACTTCAAGTTGACTGTTCTGTCTACTACTCTATGTAAAACAGATACAACCTACCAATTGGAGACACCATTTTTCTTCTCAGTGAACATTTAATAAATTACAAGAAAGAAGAATGAAGACAGGTATAGTGAATAGAGCATTGGCCATGGAGTCAGAAAGGTCTGAGTTCAAATCCTTGCTCTACTCCTTACTAGCTATGTGATTTTGGTCTCAGTTTCCTCTTCTGTAAAACGAGAGGGTTGGTGGCCTCTGAGGTCCCTTGATCCCAGGATCTCAGGTGACACAATGCCTGTGGTGTCATATTATGTTCTATAAGGTCATGAGAACTTTCTCTAGAAAGCCATTAAAAAGGTGGTTTCAAACATACCTACAAATGTGATTTGAATGTCTCAGTGACAAATCACCTAAATAAGCAAAAAATGCAGTCAGTAATAAAAAGATTAGAAAGAGATTCTAGCACTTTTCTTACAGGAAAAATTTAATTTCCTCAGAGTACAAACCACTGGCTTCTCAACCTATTTGACTGCACATCCTTATAAAGTAAACATTTTTGAACATGCCCCCTGCTATGATGCATATACAATTATTAATAATTTATACAATGTGCTACTGTATTAATGGTTAAATACATTATAAAGCTTATGTAAAAGTAAGGCAGCTAGATGTTACAGTGGATCGAGTGCCCATCTCAGTCAGGAAGATGAGTTCAAATTCTGCCTCTGATGCTCATCAGGCGGGCAAGCCACTTAATCTTACTCTGCCTTGGTTTCCTCATCTGTAAAATGGGCATAATAGCACCTACCCCCTAGGGTTGTTATGAGGATAAAATGGGATAATATTTGTAAAAGTGCTTTGCAAACCTTAAGTCGCAACATAAATGTTAACCACTACTATTAAAAACAGATATTTTACTTTTTGGAGGGCAATTGGGGTTAAATGACTTGCCCAAGGTCACATGCCTAGTAAGTGTTAAGTATCTGAGGCTGGATTTGAACTCAGGTCCTCCTGACTTCAGGGCTGGTGCTCTACTCACTTCACCACCCAGCTGCCCCAAAAAACAGATATTTTAAAAGGATGACAAAGATGTAATAATATTTGATCCTAGAGCCCACAGGGAGTCACTAGAGTTTACTCAGCATTATGATATATTTAGACTTGTGCTTCAGGAAAATCACTTTGGCTTCTATGTGGAGGATAGACTTCAATTCAGGGAGACCAATTAGGAGGCCATTTATTTCAATGGTCCAGGCAAGAAGTATCACTAGTTGGGGGGTGGGGAGCAGTTGTGTGAGTAGAGGGAAAAGATAAGAAAGAGATGTAGAAACAGTAAATTGAATAAGTGAGATGAGAGAGACTAAGGGACTGAATAGGATTATGAAGCTGGGTGGTTGGAAGAATGGTTAAACAGTAACTGGGAATTTTCGAAGAGAAGTGGATTTGAAGGGAAAGATTTCATGAGATAATTTATAGAGCACAATCCAACCAAGCATAATGCACTCTCCCAAGACAAAAAGTAGAAGGGTAGGGCCTTATCTTCTCTCACAAACCCTCTTCCAATTTCCTATAACAGTAAAAGGCAACACCATCCTTTCAGTCCTTTAGGGTAATAGCCTAGATTTCATTCTCAATTCCTCAACATCTCTCCTCTACCACATCCAATCTGTCTGTTGATTTTTCTTCTGATACTGCCACCACTCTGGTGCAGACTCTCATTATTTCATGGTTGGGATATTGCAATAGTCTACTGGTAGGTCTGCCCGCCTCAAGTCTCTCCCTATCCCAATTCATTTTCCATTTTGCCATCAAAGTGATTTTCCTGAAGTGTGGGTCTGACTACTCACCATTCCTTCTCCCCTCCCCTGATAAACTCTAGTGACTCCCTATAGCTTCCAGGACCAAATACAAAATCATGTTTGGCATTTAAAGCTCTTTAAAACCTAACTCCTCCCATCCCCACCTTTTCAGTTTCCTTATGTCTTTCTCCCCATCAAGTTCTCTTTGACCAAGTGACACTAAGCTCCTTGCTGGTCCTGGAAGAAGACGTTCCATCTCTGGCTCTGGCTGCCTCCCCCCCCCCCCCCATACCTAGAATGTTCTCCCTCCTATCTTTACCTACTAGCTCCCCTGGTTTCCTTCAAATCATAACTAAAATTCCATTTTCTACATGAAGCTTTTTCCAACCCCTCTTAATTCTAGTGCCTTCCCTCTTAATTATTTTCTATATATAGCTTGTCTGTTCATATTTGTTTGCTTGTTTCCCCAACTACATAGGGAGTTCCTAGAGGGCAGGGACTGTTTCTTGCCTCCTTTTGTATTCTCAGTGCTTAGCAGAATGCCTGGCATATAGTAGGTACTTAATAAATGTTTATGGATTGGTATGTACTCATCTTCCTAAATTCTAATCTTGCCTCAGACACTTATTAGCTGTGTGACTCTGGGCAAGTCACTTAACCCTCTTTGACTGAGTTTTCCTAATTTATAAAATGAGCTGGAGAAGGAAATGGCAAACTACCCCAAATGGGGTCCCAAAGAGTCAGACATGACTGAATGACAACAATAACAAATGGACCATTACTACCACTCAGCAAAGAGTTAGCCCTTTGAGGAATGTCTACTATAGCCACGAGGTAATTTGGGAGATAGGGAGGGGCTATGTCAGGGAGACAGGGTAGATTTTCCCAGTGGCAGCTGTTGTTGTGGATGCCCAGTTAGGGGTTGTTTATGACTGTCCTGAGAGTCTTACAGTACTACTCAGCTCAGTAGGGGAGGTTGGGAACTTGCACAACAATAGAAGGGGGCAGGTCTTGAAAGAGAAATTATTGGGAATCTGGGCAAATGTGGTTGTGCTGGAGGCAAGTCTCACGATTGGCTATCATAGAGAGGGTGGGATGAAACACATCTACCTTCTGATTGTATGATTATACATCTCTTGTATTATATTGTACTATATATTATTATGTTATATTGCATTATATACTTATTAGCTATGTTACCCTGGACAAATCACTTAACCCCATTTGCCTCAGTTTCCTCACCTGTAAAATGAGCTAGTGAAGGAAATGGCAAACCACTCCAGTATCTCTGCCAAGAAAACACTCAAAAGGTGTCAAAAAGAGTTGGGTACAATTGAACAACAACACATCTCTTCGAAGCAGGTCATGGTTCACATTTTAGAGACTATTGTGATAGACATTCAGTTACCATAAATCCTAATTTGCATAAAATTTATGGGGATGTATTCTTTACTGAATGCAAATGTATGTCATGGGAACATATATCTAGCCCAAATTAGAAGAAGTTGAATTACCTGCCAAAGCATTAAATAGAATAGGCTGAACAGGTTTTTGCTCCATTGCACTGTGTGGGGATAGGGTAGAGTACAGGCTAATTGATTTAACCTAGGTAAGTAACCTAGGTTAGTAAAGGCAGAACTGAGATTCAAAGCCAGGACCTTTGGCTACAAATTCATTGTTCCTTCCCTGGCATTGCCAATGCCATTATTGGTTTGTTCTAAGCCAAGCCACCTCAATGAAAAGATGGAAAGACAGATGTATAAGGGGTCAAGAATGTCATATAGGTGTTTGGTCCTCTAAATAGTCATTTTGTAGGTATGGCTGTCTAGATAATGTTTGAAAGATATAGAGGAGTCAAAAGATTTGCATTTATTTCTGAGATTTTCCTCTTACTAGCTAACTGACCTTGGATAAATCTCTTTATCTATAGATATATCTATACAGAGCCTCTATAAAATGATCCCTGCTTCTACTCACCCCACAGAGCTGTAATTAGTATCTGATGAAAATATGGGCACAAAGCATTTTATAAAACTTAAAATGCTACCCAAGGGGCAGCTAGGTGGCACAGTAGATGGAGTGCCAGGCTTGGAGTTAGGAAGCCTCATCTCCTTGAGTTCAAAGCTGTCCTCAGATACTTATTAGCTTTGTGACCCTGGGCAAATCACTTAGCCCTATTTGCCTCAGTTTCCTCATCTGTCAAGTGAACTGGAGAAGGAAATGGCAAACCACTTCAGTATCTTTGCCAAGAAAACCCCAAATGGGGTCATTAAGAGTTGGACATGACTGAAACAACAGAACAAAAATAAAAATACTACCCCAGGGCTGTTCAGGATGGCAGGACTTTGCATGCATCATATTTATTTCATCCATTTTATTGATGTATTAATAATGATTTGTCTTGCCCCCCTCCCTTTAAGAATCATTATTTCCTTAGAATCCTAGAATTGCAAATGTAATGAGGCCTCTCATTAGGTAATTTCCTCCTCTCAATTACAAAAAATTACCTCAGAGCTCATCTTGCTTAACTCTTGTCTGATGAATGAATTTCTTCTCCAACATCCCTGAAAAATGGTTCTCCAGTCTCCACCTGAAGCGCTTACAGTACAGCAACATGACAAACAAGATAGAAGACTAGACATTTTTTAAATTCTTACAACCTCTCCAAAAATAAGAATTGAACTAATTGCAGTGATCTCTCCAAAATAAGACATCAAGAACCTTAATGAGGTAACAACCTGGTAAATTAATAGTACTGAAGGCTGATTCCTAACATGCTCACTTGGTACCCCCTCTTCCACTAATCCTCATGCTTACAATGGGACCCATCAGGTTGTGCTCTGGGGTCCACTCAGCATTTCCCTTGCTAAATTTTTTGCCAGCACACTCCTCTGTCCCTGCTCCCACTCCAACATTCTGAGGCAACAAGTTACAGAACTCAACTGTCTCTCTACTCCTCCTTTTCCCTGTCCTTCCCTCGCACCTCACCAAATAAAATAAGTAGGAGTACTAGGCTATGGTGCAACAGTGCTCATCCTGAGGACTAGGGAAAAAGGGAAATGGAGAAATCCCAGGAGAAAGAAAACTCAGTTAATAACTCTGAGTATAAGCAGATAAACCAAAAGGGAAGATGTCCTCCAGAACACATAAGTGAGTCCAAACATTTCTCTTTTGGGGATCTTTTTCAAGAAGAGATTGGTGAATTCTTTCAATTTCTATTTTGCCCTTTGGTTCTAGAATATCAAGGCTATTTTGCTTGATTTCTTGAAAGATGTCGTCTAGGCTCTTTTTTTTTCTTTTTCTTTTTCTTTTTTTGGTCATGCCTTTCAAGTAGTCCAATAATTTTAGAATTCTCTCTCCTGGATCTATTTTCCAGGTCAGTGGTTTTTCCAATGAGATCTTTCACATTACCTTCTACTTTTTCATTTGTTTGGATCTGTTTTATAGTATCTTGATTTCTCATAAAGTCATTAGCTTCCAATTGCTGCGATCTTATTTTGAAGGAGTTATTCTCTTCAGTGAGTTTTTGAAATTCCTTTTCCATCTGGCCAATTTGGCTTTTTAAGGCATTCTTCTCCTCACTGGTTTTTTGAGCCTCTTTTGCCATTTGAGTTAGTCTATTTTTTAAGATGTTATTTTCTTCAGTGTATTTTTGAGTCTCCTTCAGCAGGCTGTTGACTTGCTTTTCCTCCATTTCTTTCCTCCCTTTCTCTTACTTGATTTTCAAAATCCTTCTTGAGCTCCTCCATGGCCTGTAAGCAGTTCATATTTTTCTTGGATGGTTTTGATACAGGAGTTTTGACTACACTGTCTTCCTCCCGCTCCATGCCTTGATTCTTTTTGCACCCAAAAAGGAATCCATGGTTTGATTACGTTTCCTGGGCTTGCTCATCTTGCCAGTTAATTACTTGATTTTTGAGTGCTTTGCCATAGTAGAACTCTGCTTCCAGAATGGAGAGAGCTTTGTCCCAAATCACTGGGGTTTTCGCAGCTGCTGGAGCTATTAGTTGGACGCCCTCTCTACAGATACCACAAGCTCTGGCTCACTAGTCACATACCCCAGGGCCACCATTTAAGACCTCTATCCATATCCAAGTTAGTTAAAGCAAGAGTGATTGCCCTCTGAATGGTCGCTTGGTCCCTCCTGCAATCTGCAAGCCAGGAACTCCTGAGACAGCCAGGCAACAGTGGCTGCACAGCTGCTGTACCTTTGTTGCTTCTTGCCCTGGGGGCAGGGGCCAGACCATGCTCTCAGTCCCCCTGTTCTCACAAAGTTCCACACTGACCTTTTACTTTCTTTTTGGTTTTTATGAGTTGATAATTCTGGAAACCACCACAGCTACTGGTGATTCTCTCTCCTGAAGTTTGCTCTGGCCCACCACTGGTCAGGCCACCCTGGGGCTAGGAACCATGTGGCTCACATGGAGCTGTGCTCAGCTCCCAGCCTGGTATGATAGAGCCTTTTTGTTGGCCTTCCAGGCTTCTTTCTGCAAGGGCTTTGATTCTCTTTGTTTCTTTGTGGGTTCTGTAGCTCTAAATTTTGTTTAGAGTCATTTTTTTACATGTATTGGAAGTGACTATAGGGGAGCCTGTACCAAGTTTGTGCTTCTACTCCACCATCTTAGCTCTGCCCCCAAACATTTCTCAATTAATCTTATAAGACAATGAAAAATGAATCAACACCTGATGAGGAAGAGTAACCTATGAATTCTGAAGAGACCATGGAGCCAAACAGCAGGTTGTTTTTGAATGGTTCAGCACAGAAATAAGGATCTTAAAAGCAGAATTTATGTCTTGCGTAACAGACAAAAATGAAAAACTTGAATCCATGGTAGCAAGTCTCACCAAAAACAGAAAAAGGAGAACTTATTAGAAATGCAAATACACAGAAGTGAAGGACAATTTGGGAGAAGACAAGCAAAAAAAGCAACGATGTTAAAAGAAAACATTTCTACACAAGCAAAATACATTGATCTTGAAAATGGGCTTTGTAGAGACAACTTAAAAATTAGAAATCTACTAGAAAGACATGGAACACTCAAAGGGCTTTGCTTCACTTTCATCTCTTCTAAAACAGAGAATTAACTCACAAGCTTCTTTACTGGATAATGAGTATAGGAACTCTTCCTTATCTAGGGTCAGTATGCCTACAGCTACTACTTGCTAATGGAACAGCTTGTTGGTACAATGCACAGAGTAGTGGTCCTGGAGTCAGGAAGACTCATCTTCCTGAGTTCAAATCTGGCCTCAGACACTTACTAGTTATGTGACACTGAGAAAGATACTTAACCCTGTTTGCCTCAGTTTCCTCATCTGTAAAATAAGCTGGAAACAGCAAATCCAAGAAAACCCCAAATGGGTTCACAAAAAGTTAGACATGAGTAAAAAACAAAACAAATGACTGAACAACTTACTGGTCCTCTGGGATCATGAATAAAAAATGTAATCATTCTTGCTCATCAAAATGCTTTTTCATCTTTTCCCTTTTGTTCTGATTCTTCTTTCATAACATGACTAATGCAGAAATACATTTAATATGATTGTACATGTATAGCTCATATCAGATTGCATGCCATCTTGGGGAGGGAAGAAAAGGGAGAAAGGGAAAAAAAATTGAGAACATATCATCTTATAAAAGTGAATGTTGAAAACTAAAAATAAATTTTAAAAAATGCTTGTTCACATGCCTATTATTTCAGGCCTGCGTGAAGTTAGTTAAATGAGGTACAAACCTTTTGGAATAAAAGCATAGAGAATACTGCTTGAGATACAAAGATGAAAGCCTATATTTTGATCAAGAAATGAGATTCTTATTGGGCAGAAGAAAGGTGGCTAGATTCAGGACTCTGCTTGAAGGGCTTACTTAGCTTCAGGAGTCCATAAGTCTTGTGACAAAATAAATAGTAGTCACATGTACAAAAATGGCACTGATCTAGTTCTTACTTGGGCAGATAGGTTTTTTTCATTTAGTAATGCCTCTCTGGTATAGTAATTAATCCCATTAGCATGCTTGTCTACAATCTTATCATACCGGATATACACCCTACATTTATAAAATTATGATAATCTATCTAGCATCTCTTTTTTGGGGGGGGCAGCTCTCTAATGAAAGTGGGTTACTAATCCTTCTGAAATAGTGAGCTGTGAGTGTGTGGCTTTTACTTATCTAGATATGTTTATTACTGTAAAGTATTTGGAAAAAAATTCCCCATAATTGCTCTTTGGGAGAAAAAAAATCTCCAACCTTCATGAAGGTAAAATAAACAAAAAAAAAAAGAGGGAGAACAGAATTGTACAGTGGAAAGAGCACGGGGTCTGCAGTCAGAAAACATAGGTTCAAGCCCCAATTTTGCCTATAGATAAGTGACTTTACCCCTCAGCCCCAGTTTCCATTAACACAGAAAGACAGATGAATTCAGATTATATAGAAAGAGCAATGTGGGCCTCACAGGACAAATGACAAAACACAATTCCCTTCTCTTGGTAGAGAGGTGGGAGAATACAAGGGTGGTATGTGACATATGCTATCAGAGGTGGTCATTTTTTTGGTGGGTTTTTGACCAGGAAGGGATCTATGGGTGGTGGTAGGTCCCTTATGATGGGACATGATTTTTGGAATAAAAAACAAAAGGCATTACTAAAACTTAAAATGAGCTGAGTGGGTTGGCCCTTAGGTGATCTTCTGGGGCAATGAGTTACTGATTTTAAATTTGTGTCTAAAAAACAAAATGGAGAACACTTTATTATAAAGATTGGGGTGTCAATTGGAGTCTAGAATAAATAAACTAGACTCACAGTATAAAATAGTAAAATAAGGCACTAACACTTGGGAAGGAAGAGATGAGTTCAGATAAGGGAGAAAGTGAGTAGAAAGTTTTCACTGTGATCCCTTTTGAACTGGCCTTTTCCCCTCTCCTCTGAAAAGTCTGGTCCTTCTAACCATAATTTCTAACTGCTTCTCCATTCACTTTGTCATTGCTGGCCAAAACTCTTCCCATTGTCTTTGGTTTAATATAGAAGAAACAATAATAATAAACTCCCCTGCTGATCTGCACCTCTGAGAATAATTTTTAGGAGGGCTGCAGAAACGCATTCTGCCTGACTTGCCAAAAAGCTAAGAATAAATTAGTAAAAAAGCTAAGAATAAATTAGTAAAACAGCATCTGAAAGCAGAGGCCTGGCCAGCTGCCCACAGGGATGCAGACAGATCCACAGGATGTTCTGGGCTGTCTAATACTATTCATCATTTTGGACAGGAGCAAGTTTATGGAGACAAATCAGACCAACAAAAGTTTGCTGAACCCTTTCTATGCTCAAGCTGATGCATGTGTGCTTGGCGCTGTGGAACCAAAGCCTTCTCTTAACCCGGCCACATTATACTTCACCAGGAGGAGGAGAGATAACCCTCCTATGTAGTAATCTCCCCATTTGTGAATTAGTGACAATGATTGTTTTAGAAGTAAAAGGAAGGAAAAGAGAAGGAAAAAGAGAAGAGAGAGAAAAAATAAAAAGGAGAGAAGAAAAAATGTTGAAAGGAGAGAGGGAGGGATGTAGTTAGGCAAGCAAGGAGACAGAGAAAGAAAAAAAGAATGGAAGGGAAAAAGAAATAAAGCAATAAGATAAAACAAAGAGGGAGAGGAAGAAAGAGAGAGGGAAGGAAAGAGAAGCAGCAGCAGCAGAAAAATAATTGGCAAAATCACTACAGGTGCTGAGAGTTAATTAGTGCCTGCAAGTTACTTTGAAGGCACATAAAGTTTTCCTATGCTACTGCGTCCCCTTTTTGGTTTCCACAGATAATGGCACTTGTTAAAAGAGGTCTATGCCCAGGGAAGTTGATGTGACCTGGTGCCCTGTTGTCATTTCTGAGTTGGCAGCCTGCCCTGCCTAAGGCTAAGAGAGCAGTCTAGAAAGTTACACTTCTATTGACTATTTCTGTACACACTCTGCCCTGCCCTATTTTGCCCTGCCCTTTGAATGTGTTGCAACTCTGAACTCAAATCATGGGCCAAGGAAACTCCCTTAGTTACAGTTTGAACTTAAGTTTCTTCAGAAGGGATTCAGAAAGCAGCCTCCTATAGATTCTGAGGAGGGCACATTATTATCCCAGATCCCACACAGACGGCTCAGGTCCCATTAGACTAAGAGTTCCTCAAGGGGAAGGCTTTGTGTTTTTGACTTCCTTTGCCTTCTCTAGTACTCAGCACAGTGTCTAGCACATAGTAGGCTCTGTTGACTGACTGGCTGGTGGACTGATGCATCTGTTGCCTTCGTGAAGCTTATATCCACAGGTCTTGGTTTAATTTTCTATATGTAAAAAGGGTTCTTTTTCTTTTTCTTTCTTTTTTTGGAAATCTATAGAAAGACTCCTCAGAATAATGTTTTTAAATGTACAACTAAAATATATAAGATCACAAAGGATTCTATAAAATACAGTTTTGAAAAATTAAAAAAAAAACCAAAAAACTTTACACAGCCACATCAAGAATTGCTACTCTAGGGAAAAGTGACTTAAGGTTCATCTCCAAAGAATGAATACATTTTTTCTTTCTCCTAAATTTTATTGCTATTTTTTTTAACTTTTATACCACCTTTATCTCAATATATGCCCCTGCCTCCCAGCCTGGAGAGATGGATTTTCAAATCATAATTTCCTAACATGGAAAATTGTACTGTCTGTGGAGATGCGAGTAAAGTGGGAAGTCCTTAAAGAAGAAAGAAAAATCTCATTATAGGATCATAGATTTAGACCCAAAATAGTCGTCCAAAGATTTGAGCCCAGATTCTGACTCCAAATTCAGAGCTCTTTCCAATATGTCATTATCTTCAACACTAATGAGAAAGAAACTAACCATGTGACTGTTGGGGATTAAATTAGCTCAAAACATTTTTGTGCCTCAGTTTCCTTCTATTCTCTTTCAATCTTAAATGAATTACTATTTTCACTTTATTTTTTCATGGCTTTTTTCCTTTTGGTCTGTTTCTCCTTTCATAGCATGACTACTATGGAAATATGTTTTGCATGATTGCACATATATAATCTATATCAAATTACTTACCATTTAGGTAAGGGGGGAGGGAGAAAAATTTGGAACTCAAAATTTTTATTTTTTGCTTTTTGGAGGGCAATTGGGGTTAAGTGACTTGCCCAAGGTCACATGGCTAGTTTTTGTATTAAGTGTCTGAGGCCGGATTTGAACTCAGGTCCTCCTGACTCCAGGGCCAGTGCTCTATTCACTGCGCCACCTAGCTGCCCCTTTGAACTCAAAAAAAATTTTAAATGAATGATAAAAATTGTCTTTACATGTAATTTGAAAAAAATGAAATACTTTTAAAAAATCTTAAATGAATGTTACCAAGAAAACAATCCTGTGATATACGGTGTGGCACTGAGAACTAGAAAGTATTACAAATAAACATTAAAATAATATTTATTAAAGCAATAAGTATTGAACATGTATAATTCCACAGGAATAGAAGGTCCTGGATTAGTCCAAAACCCAACCTGGCGTGTGAGTCTCATATCATCTGACATCCCGCAATTCCATCATTAAGCGTTTAAAATATATATTTTGCTCTTTATAAAACATACATATTTAAATAATGGGAAAACACTGCTTGACCAGGCACCCGTCCCAATGTTAGGTATCTTTAGTTATGAGAATCACAGAATCACAGGCTCTCAAAGGTAGGGTCTCCTTAAGGCCAGTTAGCCAGACTCATGCCTGAAGGAGAATCTCTTGTACAGCCTGTCCTATGAGGGGTCATTCTGCCTTGACCTGAAGCTTTCTAGGAAAAGGGAGGCCAATCCTGCTTTTAGGGAAGCTCTAATTGTTAGAAATTTTTCTTCTACATCAAAGCTAGACCAGTCTCTTTAAACTCCCTCCCATCTTGCTCCCAGCTCTATCTTTTTTTTATTGTTCAGTCATGCCCAACTCTGTGACCCCATTTGGGGTTTTCTTGGCAAAGATACTGGAGTGGTGTGCCAATTCCTTCTTCAGCTTATTTTACAGATGAGGAAACTGATGCAAATGGTATTAACTGACTTGCCCAGGATCTCATGGTTAATAAGTGTCTGAAGCTGGAATTGATCTCAGAAAAACGAGTCTTCCTGGGGTGGTTGGGTGGCACAGTGAATAGAGCACCAGCCCTAGAGTTAGGAGGACCTGAGTTCAAATCCAGCCTCAGACATTTAACACTTACTAGCTGTGTGACCTTGGGCAAGTCACTTAACCCCAACTGCCCTGCCTTCTCCCTTCAAAAATTAAAAAAAAATATGAGTCTTCCTGACTTTAGGTCTAGCATTATTATGTAAGATTTAAAGATGAGCCCAATTTAGCCATTTTCACTGAATATCATTAGAATATAGATCTACGACTGAAGTGGTGGATGACCCAAAGGTCATCTACTCCAATACTCTCATTCTACAGATGGGGAAACTGAGGTCCAGAGAAGCTAAGTGGTTTTCCCAAGGTTACACGGAGCATGGTAGAAGTAGGGTTTGAACCTTGGTTCTCTGATTTCAGAACTAGTGCCCTCTCTACTGTATAAAGCACCCCACTCCAATGCATTCCTCCTTTATTTCTAATAGAAATAATTTTAGTTTTATGTATATGTATATATACATATCTATCTTTATATCTTTCTCTATACATTTAGGTTTTGTGAATATCTTGGCAGTTAATGCCCAAGTATTTTATGTTTTGTTTGGGTTATGTTAGCAATATGAATAAATACAGTGATATATACAAGTTTTATTTCTTCCTTTATTTCCCATAGTATAAAAATTACCCTACATTGATATGTCTTGAAATAGTCCATCTTCATTTCTAAGAACATTGTTGGTTTTAATGTATCATTATTTTTTACTTCTAATGACTTCATTTGGGTTTCTTTAAATTCACATTTGTTCAATTTGTTGGGGCTTTTCTGTTGGCTCAACTCTTTAACTGCACCCTTTCCTTTTTTTTGAAGTAATTTTCCTTTGAGGGGTGTGTGTGGGGGGTAGGGGGGAGAGGGAGAGGGGGGAGGGAGAGAGAGATTGTGTGTGTGTGTGTGTGTGTGTGTTTATAAGTGTGTGTAGGAGTGGGGGAGCAAATCTCTGGGGCTATTCTGCCATCAATGATACATCAACGTAAGTATCTTTTATGCTCTGAGAAACAAAGGAAGGAAGAAATGAGACTTCTATATATGACTGTATTTCTTCACATTACTAACAAAACCCAAGCAAAGCATAAAATCCTTGAGCATTAACTTAGCAAAGCCCTCACTGCACCATCTTCCTGGAAGCCCCTTATGATACTCTTTTTACAGATGAGGATGCCCAGCCATCCTCTGGGGGGCTGCCTAGCCTGGAACCCTGACCAGTCTGCTGACTTCAGTTTCCATTACATCATATTGCATCCCTGGACCAGTTAAGCCAGGAGCAGTCCTCTGGTTGAGTTGCCTGGGTGCACATGGCCATAAAAGGAAAATGAAAACAGAACCTTGACCTTGGGCTTGGATGTGTCCAAGCATATTTGTCTAGGCCCTAAGGGAAATTTTGAAGTGAATGGTTTCTTTAGTAGTCCTAGCCTTCTCTTTCCTCTCTGTGACCATCTTCCCTCCCCCCAGAAGAAAAAATAAATCAGGCTAAGCGATAAGTCACAGAGATGGCCAAGGGGCTGAAGCAGCAACTTCTTTAATCTAGGTTGGGCACGGGGGTGGAGTGCAAGGAGGGAGAGAGACAGAAAGAGAGAAGAAAATCCCTGAACAGGATGTCAGAGGGTTTCCTCAAAGAAGATACAGCTCAGGCAGCATACAGATGGTGGTTTTCAGGAAGTCTGAGAGAAGAGGAGGATGCCTTTCTTTTTTCAAATGCTTTTGTTCAGGGGCTATGTCCCTGGAAACCTTGGGGCAGGAGAGAGTTCTTTCTGGGGACAGTGTCCTCTGAATTTTTGGTCACAGCCTGCTACTGCTAGTATTGAGGAAGGGTCTCAGAGACCATCTAATTCAGGGGCACCTAACAGTTACAACAAGGACCCCTTTGGGAAGCCATAGAGTAATTTCAGATGGTCTGCAAACCCTTGAACAAGGAAACACCTTATGTACACAAAGTCTCAAATATATACTATATTAATATTTTGCAAAAATAAAAAAGGAAAAAGCTATTGTGACTGATGAAAACTTACTCCACAGTATTACTGAATTCACAGTAGCTTGTCTTAATATTGTATTGTATTAAAAGCATGATTACTGTCATGTGGGGGCTCTCAAATTCTTTTGACATAATGAAAGTGTTCTCATAATCAAAGTTCTTAACCTAGGGTCCATGAATCTTTTCTAATTATCCACACATGTATGTGTGTATACATATATATGTATATGTCCATATGATTGTTTCAATATAATTGGTTTCCTTTGTCATCCTATGTATTTTATGCATTTTAAAAACATTCCTGGGCTAAAAAAGGTCCATGACACAAAAAGTCTAGTCTAATACTCATTTTATATAAGTGAACTAAGGCTGTGAAGAAGGCTATGACTTGCTCAAGGTCACTTAGCTGGGTAATTATTGTGGCCAGGAACAAGACTAGAAATTAGGTCTATGCTTTATTTTTGCTGCTTCTATATATAATTCTGCATATATACTCTAATAACATACATAAAATCTACATATAGTACTGTATATTTGTACACACACACACACACACACACACACACACACACACACCCTAACCTTAATCCAGTTTAGGGATTAATTTGAAATTCAATTATAACATATAACCCCTCAGACTTACTATTATATGCCCTTGCTAACACAAATATAACCATAGCCTGCGAAGCTAACAAAAATAAATAGGACTGAGATTTGTGCTTTCACTAAAACATATCTACTTTCTCTTCCAAGTCTTATGTGGCCCATCCCTGCCGTTCCCCTTCCCCCCACTGGGTCCATCATTTGGCTAACCAGGGTATTATACATTTTGTGAATTATAAGAAGTTTCAAACCATTTCATGAGCCCCCACCAATGCATTTTAATTTTTAATAGTCAGATGGTACCCTTATTTTATAACAAAGGTATTCTATTTAGTGATGACATTCCCCACTGCCCCTAAACCTGTTTTTTTTTTTTTGCTTTTTGGAGGGCAATTGGGATTAAGTGACTTGTCCAAGGTCACACAGCTAGTTTTTGTGTCGTGTCTGAGGCTGAATTTGAACTCAGGTCCTCCTGACTCCAGGGCTGGTGCTCTATTCACTGAGACTAGCTGCCCCTACCCCTTAAATCTTGATTTCATTCTCCCTCCAATTGGCCAGGGCAGCTCCATGAAGGGATGTATAAATGGGGAACCTGTTTAACAAGGGCATAAATATGGAGATATAACTTACCTCCCACACCACAAAGCTTCTGATCTCTCTTACTGATATCCCCTGCCTGGAAGAAGGAAACTTAAGCCATCACACTCCCCCCACCATTCCTGGGCCTGGGCCTTGATACCTCTCCCTCTATCCCCTCCACCCCCATCCCTAGCCAGCTTCCTAGCTACAAGCTGATTTCTAAAGCCCTGAGGCATCTCCACCCAAGGCCAAAAACCTAGGGACGTTAATAACATATCTGAACTCAACTTCTTCCTTTCTTGTTCCATCTTCTGACCTCTACTGAGAACTGGTTCCCTCCTGATGCTACAACCTTTCTGGTCAGCTTTAACAGCAATCATTACACTCTAATGCAGGTGTTTCCACTTCCTCTTTTTAACTCTTTGCAGCCCACCTTCCAACCTATTGTTCAACAGAAGCCTTCCCTCTGTTGATCATCTCCAGTTCATCTGTATGTATTTTGCTGGTACATAGTTGTTTGCATGTTGTCTCTCCCATTAGACTTCAAGTTCCTTGAGAGTGGGTTTTTGCCTTTTTCTGTATCTCTAGAACTTGATACAATGCCTGGAAAAAATGCCTGTTAATTCACTGACTTTATTACACTGCTTCCTGCCACACCCTGCTGCTTTAGATGGTTATCAACTCTGGTTATTATGAGAGGCTCTAATATCTTAAAATAACCCACCAGGAAGGCTCCCGCAGTTCACGAGCATTTATCCTTCAGAAAAGCAGCAACTATTTTTTTCCTTTTGTTCTGTTGCCCTTTAGCCTTGTTTTTTTGTCTTAGTTGAGGTCCTTTTCTTAGTAATCTTCTGCCAAGGCAGAGAGAATGAGTTTATCAGTCAATAGAGGATTTGCTTGGTTCACTGAAAAGAAGGCTAAATTAGCAGTTGAGAGTACCTGGGCTCAAATCTGTCTGTGGGCCTCAGCTATGATCTTATGGGGTTTGCTTCTGCTGTCAACGGTTATTAGCCTTCTTAGCTAAGAATCAGGAAGCTTGCTTCAGTCTTCTTGGGCAATCTAGACATGTGTTGGGAACATTTCTGGAGTTTTCTCAGTGAGGGTTCTCTCAGCCAATGCTATGGAGCTTCGTTTCCCTCCCTGGCTACACCAGAAATCATAGAACTGTGGATTGAGGTCAAGTACACCCTTTAACCTCTTTATAGAATTCTTCAACAACTGCTTCTCTTCCTTCTCAGCTCTGTTCAATTCTCTTTGGCTATTTAATTTTTTGTTGTTCAGTTGTGCCCGATTGTGATTTCACATGAGGTTTTCTTGGCAAAGATGCTGGGAGTGGTTTGCTATTTCCTTTTCCACTGGATTTAAGGCAAACAGAATCTAAGTGACTTGCTCAGGGTAACAAAGCTAGAGCCTGAGGATGGATTTAACTTTTAACCTAGCTGAATTAAATTAGCCTCCCCTGGGTCTCTCAGTTTGACAGTTACCCAATTGTCAGAAACTCACTTTAGGGTTAAAGTAAAACTCTCCAGGGATCCATTTCCTCAGATGTAAAAGGATAATTAAGGGCACCCCCAACCTCCCAATATCTCAGGGTACAACCTGAGTCTGTCCTGGAATCATCACTCTTTCAAACCCCCTTTCCCTCATCTGCTGTCCAGGCTCGCTGATTTCACCTTTGTAATATCTCTTGAATAAGTCCATTTGGTTCCTCTTTGACACTGCTACTAGCCCTCTAGGGCAGGCCCTCATCACCTCACACCTGGATTAATGCAATGGTCAGCTGGTGAAGTCTCTCCTCACTCCAACCCATCCTTCAGTCACTAAAGGGATTTTCCAAAAGCTGGGTTTAACCATGGCCATCCCCTTACACAATGAACTCCAGGGGCTCTTATCACTTTCAGGATCACAGAGCCCTTCCTAGCCTAGCAGTCCTTCCCCTACCACCATCTTTCCAGTCTTCCTACTCCTTACTCTCCCTCACCCAATATTCCTCTTCAACAGAACTGGCCTCTTTGTTGTTCCACAAACAAGACACTCTCATCTCTTGGCTTTGGGCATTTTCTCTGGCTTTCCTCCACCCCTGGAATCCTGTCTCTCCTCCCCATTTCAGTCACATCTTCTCCAGTTTCTTACAAGTCCAAGCTATGATCTTCTACAGAAACCTTTCCCAACTGCTCTTAATTCTAGTGCCTTCCCTCTTGATTAACTATCATATTTAGTATATTGCTTGTCTGTACATATCTTTTTACTTATCTCCCCCAAAGAGTGTAAACTTACTTAAAGTCACAGTGCCTGAGACACAATGTGGGAACTTTGAAAATTTGATTGTATGTTTATAACAAGGTTATTTTCTTGGGGGTGGGGAGAAGGGGATATAGGAAAGAGAAAGTGGATTTTAATTTGAAAATAAAGTAGAACTTAATTTAAAAAAACAACCCTAGTTAAATGAAAAAAGTTTATACCCCATCCTGTTTTTCAGAAACAACATATATGAAACAATTCAAGTGGGAAAAAAATGCTGAGGTATTGTTTTGAAAAAGTGCTTTGAGAATTTACTGTACAATTTGTAACAATTTATTTTATAAGTTGCTTCTACATGCATTTGGTGTAAAATATTTATACACGTTCTTTACAATTTGTACATATATTAAATGGCTGTATCATAAACATGGCTCTATGGAATTTTATAAAAGGAAAACTTTGGGGGAAATTATTTATAAAATATTAACAAAAACCCCTGACACTGAAGTGTAAGATGTTCTCACATACTCACCCTCATTTTTGGTTTCATCTTATGCTGGCCTCTATTTTTCCTTTTCTCTAACCATTAACACAGAAAAGTGAAAGTAACGTATGGCAGTGGAGAAAGAAAGCCCCTAGAACTAAGAAAATATCCCCTCCCCTCTGTAGTAATATGATTTTCTGATGTGTCAGCCTCAGGGTTAATCCACTTGAATTGTCAAGGCTATATTCGGCAGTAACTGAAGTATAGGCAGCTGGAGCAATTCTGTCTGAAGTAAGGCTGTGCACAGGATACAACCAGTGGGAAAATGGTGTCCTCTCACCAACTCTTGAACACAAAAGCACTGAGAATCACTGTCCATTACCCAGGCCTCACACTGTATCTATCAACTGACAGGCAATTTCCATGCTTTTCCACTGTCGTGGCAGGGGACTGGGGGTCGGAAGGAGGTGGGATAGTGGAGGGTCATTTTCCTCTTTTGCTGTTAAATGATGCCTTTTCATCTCTCCCCCCACCCACCCAGATGAAGAGAGTATCCAAAGGGAGCACTATGCTACAACATAAAGATTCAGTACCTGGTGGGGGTTATGGCCTCACCAGCATTCTGTAACATCTGGGGGAGAGTTGAACAACACAAGAAATAAAAGGGTGGAAACATTTGAGAGGAGTGTTCAGTTTACTCCTATCTCCCCAAAGTGCCCTTTTATACCTAGTGTATCTACTATCATCAGGCTTCCTCATCAGGGGAGGGGAGGAAACAGTAGGAAAGGGTGTTCAATGGTGCTCCTGACCAATGATTTCTACTGATGATTATCCCTTTGACTCCAATACGAAAGGAGAAATGAGGGATAACCAAGTGAAGCACAAAGCCTCATGGGCCACCAGGGCAGCGTAGCAAAAAACACTTTTGAGACAGTGGATAAGTGAAGAAACAGGAGTAGGGAAAAGAACCTAAGTGTGCATTTTGCAGCTTGTTTTGTGAGGTCTGAATCCTTTTAAAGAGGTAAATAGTGAAATACCATTAGAATACGACAGAGACCTAAAAATCCCAGGGGCTCCCCTTTCACCTCCCTCCTGTCCCCCCCCCCAATATAAGTAGTTGTGTTTCAAATATGTAAATGAAATGTATGTGGATTTTGCTAAATAGTAGACCGGAATCCCCCAAAGACTATAGAGTTATAAAAATATACAAACATATATATATTTTTATTCTGGCATATTTCATGTTTTTAAAGAAATTAGTAATTATCTGACATTGGGTAAGAACTAGAAGATTTTATGTGACTGAGAGATTAGGAATCTATATAAAAATCAATGGGAAAAAACTCTTAATTTTTCATTAACAAACCCCAGCAATCTGAAGTCCTTTCCAAAAATATAGACAAATTTTTGCTTTTTAAATAATGGATGTGAAAAATGAACTTAAAAAAAAGGGACACCCTTGAATAAATGATGCATTCAGGCTGGTTAATAAAGTAAACATCTTAATTTTGTGGGGGTTTTTTTCCTTCAACTCAGTTATTTTTTTTGGATTTTGGGGGGATGGTGAAAGAAGAAAAAGAACAGAAAAC
>WOXC01001588.1:0-37500 GCA_011680675.1 Gymnobelideus leadbeateri | reverse complement strand
GACAGGGAATTTCGACATTAAAAACAATTCTCTTGAGTGCCAGCTAGTGATAATAAACCACAAGGAGACAACAGGTTTTCATATTTACCTTGCAGTGCGTAAGACATTATGCCTACACGCTTCACCATGTTCTGTTTGTCCTGAGGGGTGATTTTACTGGTTGCGACCAGTTTATCACTTTCTTTCACCTTTTCTATTGCTCCCTGTCCAAAAAAAAAAAAAAAAAGTCAGGCATTATTAGCTAAGCCAATAAAACACAAGTCTCCTATACATCCTAGTTTCAATGAGAAAGATAGTCCTGTGGTCTAAAATAAGAGTGAAGCAGAGGCTTGGGATTTCTACACTGTTCTTCAGAGGAAGCAATCAAACAGCTGAGTGACCACCACCCCTTGTCAATTGCTGCAAAATGCCTGGATAAATGAAGCATGAGCCTTGCCTCACAATCTAGCAGCAAGAGGGGTGCTAAGTTTGTGTAGATCATCCCAATGCCAAAGGGAATATAAATGCACTGGCAGTTAAAAAAAAAGCAATGAAATTTCAGAAGAAGCAGGAGGAGAAATCAAGCAAGGCTTTGTGGAAGAGGTCTTAAAAGAAGAATACAATGTCGAATTCCATAGGCAGGGAAGGGTATCAGCAAATGTAGAGAGGCAGGAAATCCTGGGATGTAAATATGAAACAAGTAGTCCAATTCAGCTCAAGTATAAAGTAGAGGAGAATCATTGGAAACAAGGGTAGAGAGGGCAGTTTGGAAGATCTTGGATGTCATGGCTGCAAGGTGACTGGACACTGCTTATCAAATAATGGCGGAGTCAACCAATGGCTTCTGAGAAGTGGACTGACATCTGGAAGTAGAGTATGGCATGGATCAGACCCACCAGGAGTCTATGGCAATAGTCAACTTGAGAGGAAATGAGGGTCTGAACCACAGAGTGGCATTAAGAATAGAAGAGAGGGCCAGATTCAGAGACAATGTAGAGCAAATGACTGATAAAGACACATCTATGCTACCCACCTCCTCACAGAGAGGTGAGGTACCCAGTAAGAATGAAACACATATTTTTTGGACGTATTTCAACATGGCGATTTGTTTTGCTGGACTATTCTTATTTTTAAATTAAATTTCTTTTTCAATTATCAAGCATTCATTCCCTCCCCACCCAAAAATCCTTGTAACAAATTCCCATGTTGGTCATGTCCAAAACTGTGCGTATCATTTTGTATAACAGGCTGCCACCTTTGATTATGCATATTTATTACCAAGGTTTTGTTTTTCTATTTTCTTTCCCCAATGGAGAGGAGAGAAAATAAATATTTGTTAATTGAAAAAATTAAAAAGATGATGTGGTAACTTACTGGACACCTATGTAGATTTGGGGGTGGGGGTGGAGGTAGAGAAGGAAAGGAATCATTTGGGAAGAGCCCAAAGATGACAAAGTTTTGAGTTCAGTTGTCTGAGAATGATGACATTCCAGAAAACCAGGAAAATCCAGAGGGAGATCTGGCGAATTTGATATTCTGCAACTTAAGACTGTCAGGCCATTTCAGAGACAAAGCAAACTTCTTACTCTGATGATAGGAATTCTTACTAAAAGCCAGGTTACCCCAAGTATTACAGTACGCCCTTCAAAACTGTGAAAAAGCATGTATTCCCTCCCTTCGCGCTATTCCAATTATTTAGAACCACGCCAAAATTGTCAAGCTAGGTGACAGGGGAACAATTAAGTCCTTTGACTGCCCCACTGTTGAGATTCTGCTGATAAATTTTAAAACAAAAGTGTCCAAATCAAGCCAGCACACCATGACAAACCGAAATTCTAAAGCCGGCTATGCCAGCAGGTTCAGTTTAGCCTTGAGTCTAGGAAGAGAGAAAGTAAATGGGCAACTGGAGATGAAGAAGGAAGAATCAAGACATGCCTACTGTAGGGGGGTGGTAAGTAAGCTGAACCTGGAAGGAAGTTAGGGATCCTATGAAGGAGATAAGGAGGAAATGAACTCTAGACCTGGGAGTGGGGTGGGGGCACAGTATGTGCAAAGGCATGGAGAAAGGAAATTGGCTGTCATGGATGGGGAGTAGCTAGCAGACCACTGTGACTGCGATGTAGAGCTCGTGAAAGTGAAAAGTAGCTCATTTTCTAAGGATGGAGCCAGGTTTTAAACACCAAAAAGAGGAGTGTGTATTTGATCCCAGAAACAACAGAGAGTCAGTCACTGGAACTTATTGAGAAGGGGAGTAACAAAATCAGTCCTGTGCTTTAGGAATATTAATTTGGCAGCTGTGTGGAGGATGGTTTGGAGAGGGGAAGAGACCAGAGACAAGAATACCAATGAGAAGGCTGATGCATTAATCTAAGTAAGAGGTAATGAGCCTCTGAACCAGTGCCGTGGCTATGGGAGCAGAGCAAGGGACAGACAGAGGAGGTGTTTTTATTTTAAAATGCTCAAGAGCTGGGGGATTTATGGTTCCTTCCTTGTGAATTCTGGTAAATGCATCAACAATACTGTTAAACATTAAAGTTCAACTCACCAAATGTCTCTTATTAATTTCAGAGACAAACCAATATTGGTTTTATTTTGACAGGAAGCAGCTGATGAGAACCAGCAACTCAGGTGAGTATTTTATGTGTTTCTATGAGGAGAGGGCCACTGGGTTCATTCTCTTCCTGCTAGGCAAGTGGCTTGTTTCTTTTTATTGCACTCAAAAGCGTATATTGTTATCTCTGAGAGCTCCTTTAAGTTCATTAATAAAAGAAGAAAGTGGTTTCATCTATTCTAAGTCTATAAATGGGAGTGTAAACTGAGTTAAAGAATCACAAAAGCCATTCATGAATTTTGCATTACAGTCCCACAAACAACACTTTTGTAGAGATATAAAAGTTTCAAACAGTGCCAAGGTTACTTCAACACACACACACACACACACACACACACACACACACACACACACTCTCTCTCTCTCTCTCTCTCTCTCTCTGTCTCTCTCTCTCTTCCCAAGAAGAGTAACTGTTTATCTTTCCCCCATTATCTTTGAGGAATGTAGCAATTTTTGTCACCTCAAGATCAAGATACCTTGTGAGCACCAATGATGTCAGGGAAACAACCAAGGAATCCTTTGTATTCATGATTACATTCCATCAGGAAATGGAGATCTTTCTTTGGCTAAAATATATACGTTGGTGATTAGTGACAGATCAAATAAGAAAAAGTAATCTTTTCTTTAACTCCCAGCCTACATACCAATTAAAGCTGAGGTGTTGTGTTTTAAATGTTCAACTATATTTCACTACAAGAATAACAGAAGCAAATCTTTTTTATGGATATTTTGCAAAAGTTAAAAATAAAACAAATTTAAAGTAGCCTTTAAAATGAGCTATTTTGGAGTGATACAACATGCACGCATTATGAAAAAGAGGAATTATCTCATTTGTTCCTGTTAACAGCACTGGGAGGGAGGTACTGTTATTATTCCATTTTTACAATCAAGGAAAACTGAGGCAAACAGATTTTTTCTTTTAAATTTTTTAAAAGTGACTTGTCCAGGGTCACAGAGCTGGTGAATATCTGAGACCAGATATTCTTGATTCCAAAGCCAGCATACTACCCATTATGTCACCTAGCTACTTCTGTGGCAGCAGACTATTTACGTCACTTTTTGGATCTGAAATGTAGTATTTTTGCTATGTACATTTTTTTTTAAATGAAACAATTTGCTCCTAACTGGGTAAAGTTAGGACAGCTGGATAGAATGCCAGCCTGGAATCAGGAACTCACATTCCTGAGTTCAAATCTGCCTCAAAAAACGTACTAGCTGTGTGACCCCGGGCAAGTCACTTAACCCTATTTGCCTCAGTTTCCTCATCTGTCAAATGAGATGGAGAAAGAAATGGGAAACCACTCCCATATCTTTCCCCAAATGAGGTCACAGAGTTGGACATTATGAAAAATGACTGAAAAAGTTAACTTAAAAAAAAAAAAAACAACAACAACCAGTTACTGACCGCCTTAGGATATGCCACATGTATTTTTAATAATTAATAAAAATATTTACCATTTTGCCAAGTCATCTGAAAATACTCCCATGAACTTAGAAAGAAAAAGCTAAAACTGAAAAAGAGGCAAACTTGGGAGAGATTTTCCTCTAAAAGGTTATTTTCTTCAAAAGAGAGAAACCAGGGGGGTGGCTAGGTGGCACAGTGAATAGAGCACTGCCCGTGAAGTCAGGAGAACCTGAGTTCAAATCCAGCCTCAGACATGTAACACTTACTAGCCGTGTGGCCTTGGGCAAGTCACTAAACCAACTGCCCTGCCTTCCCCCCTCCAAAAAAAAAGGAACCAGGGCTATTGAAGATTACATAAATTCTCTAGATGGTAGAAGATATTTATTTGCAATTTTTAATGAAAATTATCTATGTCCTTTATAACTCAGATTTAGAACCATCGCACCACAATCGATATTCTAGACTGTTACTTCATAAAATAGGAATATAATGATGTTATTTATTCCTTGAAAATCAGTAAGGCACTTAAGAAAGTCTGATTTCTTAAAGGTAACTTTTTGCCTTTGGTTTTCATAAGAACTGACTATCTGGACAAGGAGGGGAAAACTTCCGCCTATAGATCAAACACCAAGGAGGCATATCCTGCGGCTCCTTTTCAACTGGAATCATGTAGTGATGTGACCTGCCACACTCGTACCTGCTCTGCCACAAGATTCGCAATTTCTTCATACGTTTTTCCTGCTTCTGTTATTGCATCATTGAGGTCTGTTTCACCTGAAAATACAATTGCATTTACTTCAATAACATATCCAGGCTCAAAGAAACAGAACTGGGAGAAAATAAAGAATTCTGAGCTCTGCTGTTATGATTGTGAGACATCTGCATATGTAAATAAGAGAATCAGAGCAAAGTGCTCGCTACTGGTGACTCCCATCTTGGCTAGAAATGGAAGAGCCCATTAAAATAGGAACCCAAGTAGTTTGCAGAAATATTTGAATGAATGAGTTAAATTATATAAACGCACACATACAACACAATACACTTCCTAACTAATGTTTGAGGCACTTTTATGACGTAGAATAGTGTCACACATATCATATGTTTAATAACAACTGACCCAGTAATTATGAACATAGGTAAGAGTTAAGATTGAGGCAGCAGGCAATGGAACAGTGTCTCTCATAAGAAGTTGTGAAAATACTGAAGGGATAGTCACTTTGAAGTCTGCTATGATTCATCAAGATAGCATTCTGCTGGTGACCAATTGCATTTTCATTTGATTTCTGTTATGCTCAAGTGTATGCCAATATGACCCAGGGTTATATGTTTGACCCCTCTGATCTAGCATTAGCAGAGTCAACTTTTCTCCCTGGTCTCCATCTATTAGATGTCTACTCTTCCTGTCTTACCATATGCAAAATCTTCTTATTCCCCAAATACCCTTCCCTTCTCTCTATCCAAGTGACCTTCGTATCCATAGGCCCAACTCCATTGTCCAGTTCTCACCATGCACTGGATGCCCTCTCTGCGTTGGAATGCTGACCAGTTAGGCCCTTCTACTGGAAATGTTATTCTCAACCCACCTTCAACTCAGAGCCTTGGGATTAGTATCGCCGCTCTCTTTGAACTGAGTCACTCACATCCCTTGGATGAACAGGGTAGTCACTAACTTACAATCTCAGTAAGATGGTGGAACACTGAACCATACTGTCTTCCCTAAAGATACAGCCACTAGACCTGTGGGCATTGCCACCATCTGAGTGACAGCTAAACCCTTCTATATATGTTAACTCTCCTTATTGGGATTTGAGTTTTTTGAGATGAGAGACAGATTGTTTTGCATTTTTATTTGTGCCCTGGCCAGGCTTAGCACAAAGTAAGCATTCGATAAATGTTTTTTTCATCCATCCACCCATCCATCCCCATCAGTCCTGTGCAAATCTTCATAAAGCCTAGGAGTCGGAAGGAATCTCAGAGAGCATCTAGTCCGACCTGTAATTGAATAATGTCCTTATGCTGAGAGTATTGCTGAGAAATGGTTATTCAAATTCAGGCTGAAGACTTCTATTAAGGGGGAACCCATTACTATCTTGGGCAGTTAGTCCACTGAGCTTTGTTTTGGAGTTCACACTGTCTTCCTCTTTACAATTTCCACTCTTGTTTCTAGTTTGTGAAGGTGATTTTTTCAACTTTTATCTGCATTAAATTTTACCTTACTGGGTCTGGGAGTCACATGGACAAATCTGGAAACAAACTAGATAAAGAAAGGGGAGAAGGGGATAAGAGTGAAGGATCAAGACTGATTTCTGGTTTGTATTCCTGGGTGACTAAGATGGTGGTATTGGCAAAAGAGATAAGGAAATGTGGAGGAGGGGTGGGTTTCAGAGAGAAGACAACGAGCTCTCTTTGCAACAGATTGAATTTGTGATCCCTACAGAATGAAGAGGTTAATCCTACAGAGACTAGGGCTGGATATATTAGAAGGGGCAGTCTGGTATGGCAGTTAGAATACTCGACTTGGAATTCACAACACTTGGATTCATATCCTGCCTTTTTAACAGTTGCTAGCTGTGTGACCATGGTCAATGACCTCCAAGATCCCTTCCAATTCTAAATCTATAACTTTTTCTCTCTCTCACACATATCCACACACACCGTACGTCTTTTTTGGAGGGCAATTGGGGTCAAATAACTTGCCCAAGGTCACACGGCTAGGTTTTTGTTTGTGTGTGCATTAAGTGTCTGAGGCCAGATCCGAACTCAGGTCCTTCTGACTCCAGGGCCGGCGCTCTGCTCACTGCGCCACCTAGCCGCCATACATCTAAGTCATTGACAAGAATGCTGAATAGCCTGGTGCCAAGGACAGACCTCCAGTGGGCTACATTGGAGCTAAGCTTCCGAGCTGAACATTGTCATCAAGGATTACTTTTTGGGTTCCAAAACCACTTAACTGTACTATCCTCTAGCTCACACCCCACTGTCCTCTCTACCAGTATGGCATGAGAGGCTTTGTTAAATGCTTTCCTAAAATCTATGTATAGAATATCTACAGTATTTCTCTTCAGAACTGGAGCTCCTCTTGTCCTTCCTTCTTCTACCCTTTAAAGGATGAAATTGCCTTTGAGTCAAACCCTGCATTTCTCATTTTCTCTCCCTTTGGCAGAACATTAGTGACAGCAGACAGATGAACAGACAGCTGAAGTTCCCATCATTACAGTATCATGCTTCTGGTACCAGGTTTGCAATCCATCTCTCTTTTTTTTTCTTTTTGGAGGGCAATTGGGGTTAAGTAACTTGCCCAAGGTCATAAGGCTAGGTTTTTGTTTGTGTGTGTTAAGTGTCTGAGGCCAGATCCGAACTCAGGTCGTTCTGACTCCAGGGCTGGCACTCTACTCACTGCACCACCTAACCGCCCCTAATCCATCTCTTAAAATCATCTAATGCCTGCCTTTTGTTTAGATTGTCTATAGTAAGGGTTCTTAACCTTTTTGTGTGAGTCATGGGCCTACTTTGGCAGTTTGGTGAAGATTACAGGCCTCCTTTCTCAGAATAATGCTTTTCAATGCATAAGGATATACTGGAAACAAATAAAAACAATGACAGTGAAATATAATTATTAAAATAAAATTTAAAAAAGGTCTAGGACCCAAAGTTTAAGAACTCTTTGTCTACATTATTCTTTCGTAACAGAATAACTCTATAGCTTGTGTTTATTATCTGTCAAGTAAATTAAACTTTATTCTCCCCACCCCTACTAGCGGGGACAGAAACTTTAGCAGCCCATATAAGTACATGGAGATAACTGAAGATCTGTGGCAAGGAGGGATCCCTTGTAATTTCCTGTCAAATTCAACTGAACAAAGACAAAAATTTAACAGTCCATACCCTCACAGAGCCTACATTCTACTTGGAGGAGGGGAGGAATTCAATATTTGCACTGTTAATTAAGCCTAAGGTAACTTGAGGAGAGAGAGAGAGAACCCTAACTACTAGGGCATACAGAAAAGGCTTCCCAAGGGAGGTGGCACCTGAATTGAGCCTTGAAAGTAGCTAGGGATTTTAGGAGTAACAGGTGAGGAGGTGAACAGAGCAGGTATTACACATGTAGCCTGTGTCAAAGGCAGAAGGGCTGAGTCTGGAGAACAGCAAGTAGGCCAATCACTTGGAGATAAGACTGGGAGATAGGATTACATTTCTGCTTGAGGATGATCTTTGTTTGTTCCTATCTGTGTTAGGTTGTGGCAGGAATGTGCTAACTGCCAATTAAAGTCAGGTGAGAAATTACCAGAGATAAATAATTTCCTGTCCACATTTTTTCTTTAACTCCTCCACAGATGAAGGTTCACTTTCTGAAAGTCCCATCTCTTGTTCTCCTTTCCTCCATCACTACTGCTAGTATCTGAGCTATTGAGGACAATCTAACCCAGCACTTTCATTTTCTAGATGTAGAACTTGGGGTTCAGAGCCACATGTCCAACATCAGGTGGGAAGGCAAAGTCAGGACACTCCAAAATCCCATGTTCTTCCTGCTACAGTAGCCAGTTGTCTCACCTCAGAGCATGTCACAGAAGAAACAAAAATGCTACCTAAATTTAACTGAATTTTAGTAGGTCTGATTAGAGATTAGAATCTGTAAGGCCAGCTTTGCAGTTCCTAGCAATTACTTTTTAAATATTCAGAAATCTGACAGAGCTGGACAACAGAAAGAAAATTCCAGCCTATTACTTATATTGGACATTCATATATTTAAACAGATCGATTTTTAATATTTATCTCTTGCATCAGAGGCAACATGGTATACTGGCTAAGAGGCTGACCTGGGGATTCAGGAAGACCTGGTTCACCTCTGGCTATGTGACCTGGCAAGTCACTGAGCCTTTCCCAGTGGCCCTGACAACTCTACATTATACATTGCAGAGAAGGTGCCAATCCACATTGGTAAAGGACATTCCTCAATGGGAGTTCACCTGATAAAATCACGGGTTGAGGAACAAAACAAATCTGTACTATAGCACGAAACGAGAAGAGACAAAATGAACCATACAGTCAAAAGTGGTCACTTATCTGCAGAGACAAGGCACCATCAGCTCCAACAACAACGACGTCAAATGACACTGTGTCTCAACAAGTCAGATGAGACTTTTACTTATGGAACAAGATGGAAAGAATGCCAAGGGAGAGAGAAGAAGACTTAAGGCAACATGTATCCAATACTTAGGATATTTTGCTTCAAGTGACCTTCATGCAATATGGATTTTTTAAAAAATGCCTTTTATTTTAAGAGTTCAGCAAATAAATGGATTCAAGAGTAAGATGTATTCAGTATCAAGGATTTTGTTCTTTTGAGACTGGTTCTCCTTCCTTATCTTTCCCATAACTCAGAATTCCCGGGCTCAAGCAATCCACCAGCCCCAGTCTCCCTCAGTAGCAAAGATTACAGCTGTGTTCCTCCATTCCAAGAACCAGGGACTTAATTCCACAAAACACAGAAGAGCTGGATCCAGGAACAAAGAAAGTAAGCTAGCAGGAAGAACACAAATTATACCCTTTCAAACTTAGAGAATCTGAATGAAAGACTGGAAGAAGAAGCAAAATCCCTACTTTTCATACAACTCAACGAAAGAGAATGTTGATATTTTCAAAGATTCTTACTGCAACCATTTCAACCAGCTTAAGTCCTAGTCACAAGGATGTTCAAGGACAAGATTCTTGTTTGCTTTCCAGATCCTGTGTAAAGTTCTGTAACAAAGGTGCTAGGCTTTGGACAAGAAACTGAAGACTTGCTGGAGATAGTGTAGAGGGGGCTTCTGGTTCACAGACTACTTTAGTGCAGAGTTTCCAATCGAGGTTGCTTTCCCAGTGCATAGAGCCTACTCTTTGATATACCATAGTTATCAAGGGATCTGAGGTTAGGGGTGGGTATGAAAATTTCCCCTATTTGCTCCACCTATGGGTATCTACATGGGTGCCCTGTCAACACCCATTCAAAGGGTGGTAGGTTGGGAGCTTGCACAGCAGATGTGGGGGGTGGGACACACGACAGATTAGGAGTTTTGAGGGACAAGAGTAGATGGGGCTGTACTACAAAGCCCATAACTGGGATAATTGGGAGGACAGTGGGACATGACCTATTTTCCTACCCTGAGCCTGGATGATCATAAACTCCTTGGGGCCAGACCACAGCTTCCACTTTGGGGACCACTGGATTAGATGATGGTCTGAGGTCTCTTCCAATACAGATTCTATGATACCACCTATGGCTCAATCTATAAACAAATAAATTAAAGATATACCTTGGTAGCCACTAGAACTGAATACAGTCGCTAAACACTGCAAGGCTTTTCCTATCTTCTGATATTCCTTGGGCAATGCTGAGAAAAGAAAAGAAATAATGATTAGTTAATCTGAGGATAAAAAGTTATCCCAACTATGATCTACATTCATCAAAGCCACTTATTGCCCTCATCTTCATTTTCACTTTATTCTGCTTTTTACTAATTCTTTCAGTACTACATTTACCTATGAGGAAAAACTAGACGGGCTGCTGTTTGTACTTCAATATTGCCACTGCATGGCAGATCAATTGCTGCGAAGGCATCATGGTGCACTAAGCCACATGGTTCAGTAGAAAGGCAATGGCTAAGAACAGCTGCAAGAATTTACATAGCTCGTAGGGTCTGCAAAGCATTTTAAGTTATCTTTTCTGATTTGGGCCCGGGTAGGATTACTGAACCACAACATCTCACTCCGTAGTTGTGTGACCTTGAATAGGCCACCTCCACCTCACTTACTGAAGAGTGCATCGCTAGTTCGCACAGTGGCCAGGGTGCTGGGCTTGGAGTCAGAAGACCTTCACTTAAATCCTGCCTCTGACACTTATTAGCTGGGTAGCCTGGGAAAGTCACTTAACCTTCAGGGCCTCAGTTTCTGAAAAAATGAGGGAGGTCTCTGAGGTCCCTGCCAGCACTATATCCACGACTCTATGGCCTTCTGGGGACCTGACTTTTGTCTGCAAAGTGAGAAAGTTGGACTCTCTGGTCTCTAAGGTGTTCTTCTGTTCTCAATCTCCTATTCTATGATTCCATAGACTTGAAAAATGCAAAATTCTTTCAAATTCGATAGATTTGAAAGAACTCCAATCTAAAACAATTCCTAAGTAATGGATGCATTGTCATGCATCTGTATATTTCCACAGCTGATCTCTTGCCTTTAAGTAAGAAGAAAAAACATTATATTCACATTTGAAAATTTATGTTAATACTTAATAACAGTTAGTTAGCATTTGGAGGCAGCCAAGGTGATCACTGAAAAGAGCACTGGGCCCAGAGTCAGGAAGACTTGGGTTCAGATCTGATCTCAGGCACTTACAAGCTGTGTAACCCTGGCCAAGTCAGTTAATCTCTATTTGCCTTCATCTCCTGGAGAAGGAAAGGACAAACCACTTCAGTATCTTTGCCAAGAAAACTCCATGGACGGTGCTGGCACTCTATAGTCCACTGGGTCACAAAGAGTCAGTCAGACATGACTGAGTAAGAATGACAAAAGCCAGCACAGCCTTTTACTACAATTTTACTCTTGTAGTCACCCTGGGAAGTGATTGTTATCATTATCTCCATTTTATAGGTTGGAAAACTAAGGCAGGCAGGCAGACAGACAGACAGACAGATAATAAAGCTGGATTTGAACTCAAGGCCTCCTAAATCTTCAGCCAGAACTCTATCTTATGGGCCACTCCTAACGTAATTAAATTCCTTGGAAAACTATCGGCCAGAAGAATTGAACTAAGATGTGCAGACTTAGCAATCGGGTGATCTTGGCTGTAACTTGGCTGCATGGCATTTTTCTTTGTAGGGTTTTGGTTCTACCATCTGGAACTGAGTATGATATCTAACGTGTGTTTCACAGGCATGGTGTGGCTTCAGTTGGGTCTTGTTTATTTCTCTGGTGATAAATACACCTTAAGTACAAGCTTATTAAGCTGCCATACCTATATACATATACATTCTATACATACATAAATAAATTTGGTGAATAAATGGATGAAATGGTGTGTAAAACCACACCCACCATTCACCGAATCTGATGTAATCAGTCATATACCAAGCTCATTTTGTGGGGGTGGGGGAGGAGAGGGTCAAAAAAGTGAAGGACAAATTAGCATCCATAGTTTAATCGGACCTTTGAGGTCACTCCCTAAGCAATCAGTATTGGCCAATCCAAGTACAGGGTGTCCCAAAAGTCTTAGCATAGTCTTAAGCTTTAATAGCCTGAAAGTGCACTAGGATTCTTGGGATGTCCTTTCTTATTCCCTTATAAGAATGCAGAATTTTGGTGAGGCAAGCGGGAATGAAGGGGGTGAAGGAGAGAAGGAGCAAGCCTAAGTGACAAACTAACTCAGAGAAGTGGCAGGTAAGGGGGTGCTATTCTGCCTTCAGTCTCCTGTGTGTGTGTGTGTGTGTGTGTGTGTGTGTGTGTGTGTGTGTGTGTGTGTGTGTGTGTGTGTGTGTGTGTGTGTGTGCGCGCGCGCGCGCATGCCTGTGTCTTCACAGGTCCTGCTGCCTGCAGACTTTGGTGGGTGACTGTAATGGGAATTGGAATTTGAAGACTCAGACCTTTTGTTTCTGGATTCATTTCAAAGGTGAGGGAATGATAGGGCTGAAAACTGAACCTCGGAGAGTAGCAAGATACCTACTACTTTCCATCAACTGTGAAACCTTAGCTAAGTCAAATAACCTCTTTGAGCCTCAGTATCTTCATCTCTAAAATGGGGATACTTGTATTACCTGTCTCACAAAGGATATGCTTTTATAGTTCAGGGAACTGTGGGTGCATTGCCACATAGTGGTTTTTTTGAAGTATTTTGTAAAAATATTTTCTTTTGTCTGTAAGTTATTATAATAATCCATGCCAAAAGCATGGATTTTTTTTTTTCAGATTGAACATGTGCTGACATGACTTTTCAGACTTAATTTCTGTATTC
Source organism: Gymnobelideus leadbeateri (assembly GCA_011680675.1). NCBI lineage: Eukaryota > Metazoa > Chordata > Mammalia > Diprotodontia > Petauridae > Gymnobelideus > Gymnobelideus leadbeateri. The sequence goes on along the minus strand of WOXC01001588.1, from coordinate 24,525 downwards.
GGAATACATCATCAGTTTTCTTTGCCATGGGACAGAAGCAAAGCTGTCATTACTTCTGATAGATGTCCCTCAGGCAGGGACAGCTGGCTTGTCAGCAAATTCTAAGTGATTTTTTTTCTGATAAAATGTGACTATTTGAAAGTGCCTTGAAAAAAGATCTCAATTGTGCCACTACTTTTACACCAGATTTATCTATCAGTCAGTTAAAAAACATTTAATAAGCACCTACTATATACCAGGCACTGTGCTTAGAGCAGAGTATACAAACATGAAAAAGCCAGTCCCTACCCTCAAGGAGTTTACAATCTAATGGGGGAAGAACAAAGAAAGAAGATGAAAAGTGGGGGTGGGGGCTTACTGATCTCTAACTTGTGTTGAGTACCAAAGTAACAAGAAATTATCAATATGCTTTTCTGGTTAAGCATGCAACCAGTATCCCCTTGCCAATACAAGCCTTTGTGCATTATTGGAAGAATATAAAATGATGTTTCTATTAGCTGTACTGCTCTAGAAATTAGTAGCATCAGCCTGCTGTACTGGAAACTGTATTCCCAGTTTTACCTTTAAGTCTTGGGAAGCCCATGTCAGCCTATAAATTGGGGGGAAAGGTCAACTTTCCTCTAATGGGGCCAAGCTAATGGTCTGATCTGGCTGCTGCTGTTCCCAGCTGACAAGAGTATTTTCTATGGGGTGACTTGCACATAAACCTAGGCCTAAGATAGTAATTATACCACATGGTCATGATTACCAGAGCTGCCTATTTTCTCACTGCCCTTTCCTCCCTGTACCACTTCCTCTGGTGGTGGGAAAGAGAAGGGACATCCTGCCCCTCTAGCTTCTTCTAGAATGGTTTCTACTTTATATGCTAAGTGTCACAGTAGCAGCTATATTAGTACTAGTTATAATAATAATAATAATTAAAAGTAATATGATCTTTTCCGGCTATTTCTAGAAATTGCAGGAATAGAGCCATGCACATGTATGGCATCTTAGAGATTGATGGGGGGGAAATGCACATTGTGTATATTCTCTCATCTACCTAAAATCACTGACTTAGGGGAAAAAAAACTTTATTAAAAAAAAGCCATGTAGTAAAGGAGATTAATTCCCATCGATGGAAACAGAAATAACTAAAACTCTCAGTTTTCTAAGTAAGGGTTGAAGAATGGGGCATTAATTAAACTTTGGCAGAGAGGGTATGGTCATGATAGATGCATGTTTTTAACGAAATACAGGATATTAAGAATCCATTTACTATCCTTAATATACCTCATTGGTGGTTCAGAATTTTAAAATGTTTGAGGCTTACTCTTAAAAGAGTATCAGCTATCACTGTGCTATAGCTATGGTACCAGACAGTAGAGAGTGCCTCTCATACAATTCTGAATAGCTTCTCAGAGCATTGGCACATAGGCGGTTTTCACAAAATTTCTCTGTTAGCATTTTATTGGTTAAGTAAGAGGAAAAAAGTATGCAATGCAACAATTACTCTTCAGAATGGCATCAGAAATCTAAATTGTCTCTGTCTATACCATCCAAGGTTGAGGTAAGTCCTTTTTAAGTCATCTGGGCATTCTTAACAAATCCTATGGAAACTGTTACACATAAAGAATCAAAGTAAGCAAACATTGATTAAATGCTTACTCTATTCCAGGCTTACTCTATTCTAAATCCAAGCTCTGGGGATACAAAGAAAGGCAAAAATAAACAAACAAATAAAAACCAAAACCCAATTTCTGCTTTCAAGGAGCATACAGTCTAGTGTGTTGAAGAGGATTAACAACAATAGATGCCTGACATATAAATTCCTTTTTTTGGGGGGGGGGCGGGGGGAAGTGATAGGGAAAGGGATATTAGGGTTAGGTGACTTGCCCAGAGTCACACAGTCATTAAGTGTCTGAAGGTGGATTTGAACTCAGGTTCTTCTGACTCTCGGGTTGCTGCTGCTCTATCCACTGTACCACTGAGCTGCCCCATAAATTGCTTTAAATTTTATAAAGTGCTTTATATTCATTATCTCATTGCCACCATTCCTATTTTACATTCATGAAGAAATAACGGTTTTAGCATTACTGATGACAATTTAACTGTGTGCTGCTGTGGAGGGCTCTAAGTTGTCACACTAATAAAGATAACAAAAACAACAATAACTAAAGGTTGGAAAGCAGTTTCGGGAAGGGAATAAGCATTTATGCAGCACCTACTGTATGCTGGGTACTGTGCTTCTATAGACATCTATATAGACACTTCTATAGCCATCTCACGGGATTTACAAATGTTATCTTATTTTAGCCTTATAAACCCTGGGAGATAGGTGCTATCATTATCCCCATTTTACAGATGAGGAAATCAAGGCACACAGAGTTTAAGGGATTTAACCCAGGCTGACACAGCTAGCAAGCGTCTGAGGCAGGATTTGAATTCAGGTCTTTGTGACTCCAGGTTATTCAATGCACCTCCATTTCAAACTATCTCCTTGAGCTGACTTACCTAATTTCCTTCTGGGGCTACTGGATTCATTAATGTGGTAAAAATTCAAACAAACAAAAACAATAAACAAGGGTCAACCAATGTCCAGAGTGAGACGTACGTCCTGTACACCGCTTCCAATGTTCCTGTCCCACTGTCAGCAGCTCCTTCACACCGTCATCCATGGCCTTGGTGAACTTCCCAACAGCCTCACATTTCTGCTCTCTGTGAAGCAAAGACGATCCGGGGATTGATTAGAGGAGGAGGCTCTTTGGTGGGTTAGGGCTGTGTTCAGACAATGGCTGCTACCTGCCACCTCTGCTAAATAGCTGGACGCACTGGCGGAAAACAGCTGCTAACTTTCTGTTTGGGGTCTATCAGCCCCCTTCTCCCTAATGGAGAATGGACATCTTTAACCCATGATCCAGTCATTTTTTTCCTCAGAATTCCAGAGTCCCCTCTCAATCGTTCAGTATAAAGGTAATAGACCAACTAAAAAAACATACATATCAGTCATTTATTCAATGCTTCTGTTAAAGTTTTCTAATTGCTCATTCTGGTAGTAATTTACTAATATGTAAAGCCCTACTGAGTAAGTTATCTACTGTTTGCAAAGGTAGCTGCTAGTGGGCACAGAAACTGTTTACTGAATTATATAAAAGAAATAGTGGAGAGTCAGAAGAATGTTTGTTTCTTAAAGTGGTAAAGAGGAGAACCTAACAGGTTTCAATGAAGTGAGGTAAATGATACCGTAATCTAGAATCATCCTCATGAGTGGAAAAAAATTGAGCTTTTATTTTCTATCCTCTATGGAAATGCAGTGGATCAGGGAACAAGCAGACAGTGGGAGGGGAGGGAACCAATCCATGAAGTGGATGACCCAGCCCACATGATGTCCATTATCTTTGCCTCCTGACATGGCATGCCCACACGTCATCTCCAAACTGGACCAGACAGGAGCTCGGCAGACAAGATCATATGCCCTCCAGTCTTCAGAATGATTCAGCAGGAAATCAATGCTCAAATATTTGTGGATTTAGCGATGCATATACAACGGTTTTTAGAGGATGACTTAAGTCTGGACTTTGATCCATTGACTCATGCGACCCTATTTTACACATCTTTTATGTTTTGCATTCCCTATCTGAAAATGAGAATAGTGGCTACCTCTCTCTCTCTCTGTGCTGCTTTTGAAGAAGCTTGGGGCTGCGTGTAAATTTAAGGCACATTAAAAAAACAACTTATTAAAGCACTGTTTACTGCTCAAGCTTATATATGGCATAAAGCACATAAAAAATCTATCACTACTTCAAAACTGAATACAAGACCTGTTTCACAAAAGGCATTATGCTTTAACGGCATAAAGAAAACATTAAGGGGGCGGCTAGGTGGCGCAGTGAATAGAGCGCCGGCCCTGGAATCAGAAGGACCTGAGTTCGGAGGCGGCCTCAGACACTTAACCCACACAAACAAAAACCTAGCCGTGTGACCTTGGGCAAGTTACTTAACCCCAATTGCCCTAAAAGGGGCGGCTAGGTGGTGCAGTGAGTAAGAGCGCCGGCCTCGGAGTTGGGATGACCCGAGATCAAATCCGGCCTCAGAAAATAAGCACCCATACATAAATAATGACTAGCTGTGTAACCTTGAGCAAGTTACTTAACCCCAACTGCTTAAAAAAAAAAAAAAGAAAGAAAGAAAGAAAACATTAAGGTTAAATTCCCAAAGAAGCCTGTGCCTTCAGCTCACTCAGCCAAATCATAATATACCCATGTTTTACTTAAATCTTGTTCTTTCCATCATCACCTGGAAATCTGATTGTTTATTGATTCTTTAACACGAAATTCTATGAAATCTCAACATACCCCAATTGGACACAATTGTAAATGAGTCATATCTGGTGGCTGGTTCCAGTCATTGTCAGAAGAGAGCCATTGTGAATGGACTGTCCCCAGAGAGTAGGACACTTACAAAGGTTTCTTTGCTTCTTTCACAAACAAAAGAACTGTTTCTTAAATCCTAATCACAATTTTTACAAAGCAGATAGATAGTGCTGGACCCTGGAGTCAGGAAGACCCAAGCTCAAATATAGCCACAGGCACTTACTAGCTCTGTGACCATGGTTAGTTCACATGGGATCATAAGATTTTAGAGCTGGAAGGAATGTCAGAGTATTACCATAACTACCTCTCCTAATAACTAATTCATATATAGAGCCTTAAGGTTTTCAAACTGTTTATATATCTTATTATTATTATTTTGTTTGTATCATTTCATCTGATTCATTTAGTCCAATCTCTCCTTTTCACACATAAGGAAACTGAGACCCCTATGTGTAAACTCAGAGCTGTAAAGGACCCAGGAGTCAGTGGGGTGCTGGTGAATATTTAACACTTGACTACCCAAAAAACATAAGCAAAACATATTTTTAAATTTAATTTGCATTATTAACATTTTCTCCATCACTTAAATGCTCCATCAGGGTAAAGTCTAGACCAGAGACAGGCCTGTTTTTGTACTTGTGAGCTAAGAAGGGTTTTTACATTTCTAAAGACAGTAAAACTTTATTTACAGGTTTACGAATTTGGAAAATAAAACTTTCATTTACATTCTTAGCTCACTGGCTCACAGACCTCTGGTCTAGACAATCAACAAAAGGATAAATCAAGCCCTGATTTGAAGCATTTGTCTATTTTTCAGGTGCAAATACTCAGCTTCCAGCTGGTTCCAGCACACTTCTGAGGTCTAGTCCAACCCCCTGAGGAGGCATGTGGTGGAGGAGAGAGAATACAGTAGTTGGAGCCTGAAGACCAAGCCCCACCACTCATCACCACCACCATCATTACTGGATTTAGAATGAGTATGAGAGGATGACGTGGGGCATATGGGTCCCAGTTTCCTTATATAGTAAAAAAAAAAAAACAAAAAAACAACGGATTAAATGGATCAAATGAGATGGTACATGTGGAAGGGATGGGCAATTCTTCAAAGAGCTACATAAATGAACATCAGCTACGATGATGTCCCTTCTCATTCTGATGAAATATGGACTCCATTCGTAACCCATTTCACAGACACTATTCACCCACTGTCTTGGTCTAGATTGCCCTCCCATGGGAGGTAAAAAAGTAGACAGAGAGATGGAAACCAAGACAGCACTGCTTACATTTCTATCAAGTCCAGGTCTGGGGCCTCTGGTTCCATGGTTGAAAATATCATAACACCCACCAGCTCGTCTTTTTCAGCCTTCCTCTTCCCAGTTTTCCATTCCTAGAAATGAGAACATTATAATGTAAAGGAGTGAGCACAAAGGTTTTGTCTCTTTTGTTCCCAGCGCATCCATTCAGCCACCAGCAGAGAAGAGGGATGGAGATTTGTGCATTCTGGACCTTTAGTCTCTTAACTTACTTGGGGTCAAAACATGCCATATACACTTATGTTCCTGAACAAACCATTTCACATTTCTAGGCCCATAGTTCCTTCATCTGTATTTTTTTTTTTTAGATTTTTCTTTTTGCTTTTTGAGAGGGGGGAAGTTAGGGCAATTGGGGTTAAGTGACTTGTTTCCCTTTAATACACTTTTACTTTGCTTAATATCTTTGGGTATGTATTTTACACCACTGAAAAATGACTGAACAATAATTGCATCACATGCATCGTGACAATAAGGGAATCTTATTCATTTTTGTATGAGGCAGCTAGATGGTGTAGTGGATAGAGCCCTGGGCCTGGAGTCAGGGAAGACCTGAGTTCAAGTTCAACTTCAGATACTTAGTTGTTTGATCCTGGGCAAGTCACTTAACTGCTGTCTGCCTCAGTTTCCTCATCTATAAAATGGAAATAATAGCACTGACATCCTAAAACTGTTGTAATGATAAAATGAGATAATATCTGTGAAGCATTTTGCAAACCTTAGAGGGTTATAGCAATACCTAGCCACTATTACTGTATCCTATGGCTTAGAATTGCTTTCTTGCATGTTAATAGGTATTTCATAAATTCAACATAACCCAATTCTTTTTTTTTATTGAGTTAATGTACTGGCATGTAGACTCATTATATGTGGATTTTCCAGCAAGACAAATGACAAAGTTTCTTAAAAACACTTTTGCCGAAAAGATGGAGAAATGTGTGCTGGGTGATCATAATATGTATGAGATGGTTGAATTGCTTCACCTAAAGGGTGCTGATTAATCACCCAACACTATGGTGGGGGGGTTAGTATCCAGGGCTCTGCTGCAAGGCTGTTTATAGCTCTAACATGCTTAGCAGTTGTTATTTTTGTTCAGTCATTTCCAACTCTTTGTGACCCCACTTCGGGTTTCCTTGGCAAAGATACTAGAGTGGTCTGCCATTTCTTTCTCCAGCTCATTTTACAGAGGGGGAAGCTGAGGCAAACAGGATGTGCTTCTACACACAGGATCACACAGCTACTAAGTGTCTGAGGTCAGACCTGAATTCAGAAAGATGAATCTTTCCAACTCCCGGCTTGGCACTCTACCCACTATTCACTGTGCCAACCTGGCTGCCCAGTTTAGCAGCTGACATTTTATTAAATTAGAAGGTGATAAAGCTGAGACAGTTCTTATCCTGGATGATAAAACTGGGATCCAAAGGAATCTCAAAGAGTGGACAAGAAATCCCTGTCCAAAGCTGGCATTTGAGAAACTGAGCTCTCTAGCCCTGAAAGTTCAGGCTAAGATGGGACATCTGCCTATCCCTTTTAATTCTACCGGCACTTGAAGGGTCTGTAATTTTGTCCAGGTAGGGAATGACAACTGATTCTGGTCGGAATTCTCTCACTGTGATTGCTGATAAATTTTAACCTCTGGGTTCGACAGGCACTCAAAGATGAAGTGACTTACAAAGTGAGACATCCAAAGGCCATATCTGAACTCAGATCCCATTCCCAAGCCCAGCACTCCATCCACATATACCACACTGCCTGCCCCTCCTCTGTAAGGTCCCTTCCAGTTCTAAACATGATTCTGCAAAATTATGAGACCAATTTTTACAATCCACATGAGAAAATCATCACACTGCTTTAAGTATACCATTAAGACTTTCTATAGCCATCTTGCAGACAACACTCATGATAATGTAAATACAAATAAGTGTGAAGGGCCCCACTGTCTTCTCATTTCTTCACAGCATGCACACATACACAAGCCAGTGAGAGATGATGGAACACTTAATTTGGCTTCATAATTATGTTTTGTAATCAAGTGTTCACCTAACAAGAAATGCATCTTAAGAAGTTAGCTAGCCTACTGGAGCCAAAACAAAGACTCAAGGAGGGTTGCTGCTAATGAAATTTCTGTAACTATATTCTAAAAAGGCCAAAGTAGTTTGATTCATTTTATAGGATTTATATACATCACATCCATATTTTGTTGCTTCTGATATAACTCATTTTTTTCTTTGCAAGACTTTTACTGATGCCTTTTTTTATATCAATCATTCCTTAGAACTGACCTCTCCTTTCCAGCAAAGAAAAAGAATTAAGCAAAAACAACTGATATAGTATCCAGTCCTGAAAACCTATGCAATATTCTATTTTTCGCATAAGTTCTCTGGGACTACTCAAGAATACATCTTTCTTTTTATTGGTTTTAAAATTTATACTATTGTAAATAAAATGCACAGTGATGGGTGTATTATTATTCTGGCTATGCTTATTTCAATATGCATTAGTTTATGTAAATCTTTTCTTGTTTCTCCGAACTCATTTTTGTCATTTATTATTAGGAAATAATTATTCCACTACTGGATAGAACAGCTGGTTTTACCATCTACTGTATGATGACCACCATAGGTACTACCATCTACCCTGTCACTAACCCTATATGTAACTAAACCATAAATATGTATGCCATGTCTCCTTAACAGAAGGTGAAATCCTTGAAAGCAAAGATTATTTTACTTTTCTACTTGTATCCTCTGAACTTATTATTAGCCCAGTGCTTGAAAATACAAGAAATGCTTAAAAAAACAGAATTTTATTTGTTTATTCTATCATATGCCAATTTAGCTACTGCTTAGCCAGTGGGCAATCATTTTATTTCCAGTTCTTTATTACCATAAAAAAAAAATGCTGCTTGATTATATTTATACAAAATGTACATTTTATTTATAATAGCTTAAACTTTCAAATCCACTAAAATAAAGCTAAACTTTGAATAATTATAATTGCCAGTCCTGGTTATTAATTATGTGGATATCTATTTCTCTCTAACACATATTAAATATTATATGTTATTACTGATATTACGTTATACATATCACATATGATCTTTTTTATGGAGTTATCTATACAAGACAATGCTTTCTGTCTTTGATCTGCTTCAGATAAATAAGCATTACTCAGATTACTAGGTCAAAGGGTGTGAAAAAGGAAATACTTTTTGTTTTTAGACAACACTGAACACTTTCCAAAAGCAAAAAAGAAATATCAGTATCTTAAGTTTGACTCCAAGAATGCTTAAAAACTTTCCTTAGAGGAAAAAACATTTCCCAAACTGACAGTAATATATTATGAGCAACCGATTTCTTGCTCTTAATGAAGGGTAGGGGGCCTCTAACATAAAGAAGGTTGCCCATGGGGGACACAGAGCCCAACACACATTTTCTGCTTACCACAAAAGTCAAGTTGCCCATTAGAAAGTGTAGTGCCAAAACGTCAGTAGGCTCATAATCAATCTATTTTTTCTTCTATTTAATTTTATCATAAGACCAGAAAGTAGGAAGTTACTCTAAAATGTCATCTAGTCCATTTCCTTGACTTTACAACCTAGAGCTTCCGGAAGTGCTTAGGACCTAGCCTATTTTTAAAAAGCCCTAGGGAGACACTCATCTTGGATTTCTTTCTGTTCTGTGATACCCCATTCCTCCCTCCTGCTACAGGTTCATGTGTATTTCCTCTTGTGTCTTAAAAGAATGATCAGGATACAAGTTCCCATGTTGCATTTGATAAAAGCAAATATGAAAACTCTGGCTTTTTGGTTGCAACTTTGGCCATTCAGTATCTGAAAGACCATAACAAAGTCATTTCCTACCTTTTCATCCCGGAAATTCAAGAATTGCTGGAAAACTTCACTTTCTGAGATGACAGGATGTCGACACATTCTAGTCATCCAAGCCTGGAGCCTTTCCATTCGCATCTTGATAAATTCTTCTTCAAAACGACCTGAAAGAGTCACAAGGGGATAAATAACCCAGTTCTGCCCCAAGGCATGGTTAGTTATTAGGAACAATGGAAAGGCCTCTTATGTAGCTGGCTAATAAAAAGCAAAAACTATTTAATGGAAAAGAAAACAACCCATACCCACATGAACTTCTGGCTGGCCTAAAACACCAACCACTCTTGGAGTACTCAAAGCCCATCCTGGGGGAGTTTTTGAAAATGGAATGCATTTGCTAACACTAATGCATTCAACAACACAATATGCCATCTTGTTGTATCTGACAGAATCAATATTCACAGCCTGAGTGCTATTTTCTTGAAGGACCTCCAAAGCACTCAGCTACCTCAGACTAAACTGTAATTGAATCTAATGGAGCTTGCCACTAACATTATGCCAGTTCCTGGGTAAAAGTAAATAACAGAATGTTATTTTCTTTTCTCTCTCTCTCTCTCTCTCTCTCTCTCTCTCTCACACACACACACACACATACACACACACTCTAAAAAGTAAAAAGGTAACAGAAGCAGAAAATAAATTTAAAATAGAATTCAGCAAGCAATCCTTAAAATTTGCACCAAATTTTTACATTTTTAAAAATCAACCGATCAAAAGTGCTACATGTGTTCATTTTCTATAAACACAAGAATTGTGCAAATGTCACACGAACCAATGCAGAAATGCACCATTTTTCTCCTTTTGCCTTTTAGAAATTGCCTTGAAAACTAAAAATACCTAACTATGGAACAAATGCACTACTGGGAAATACTTCCTTAGATTTTATGGATGAAAACTCCAAAACAGAGTGCTTAAAAAGGATGACTTCTCACCTATAAATGTGGGTGCAGTTCAGGACAACTTAATATTTAAAGGCTTAAGAGACAACTGTAAAGCAAGGTTAATCAGCCAAAAAGTAATGAGTTGAGGGAATAATGAAATATTTTGTAATATCAAAAGGATATACTATGTGAATATCAAGGGCTAAATTGTTTTTGACTATTTTAACAGAAGACAGAAATCCACATAGAGCTGAAATAAGTCTGCCACTATATTATATACACAACTGAATATTTATTATTTGGCTGTGAGTAGCCGAAGAGGCAGGAACTTAAGTGGTGAATAACAACTTTATCTGTAGGTTACTATATACGCCGAGTCTTTGCCAGCAATTGCCACCATGATTTTGGACAGTTCTATGAGCCCAAGTTTTCTGTTGGAGAAATTCAGTATTGGTTCTCATGGATTCTTTACAACCTGACTTCCTCTTGGGCTCTTTCTTCAATGGTAAAAAAGAAATGGCTGGATTTAGACAATCTTCAATAACATGTGTAATAGCATTGTTGCAAAGTTCAAATGAGATAAGGTAAAATGCTTGGTAAAAGGCCTTTGTAAATAATTTCAGCTATAATTTGCTAAAGTCCCCTTTTACCTATTAAATTCTCCATCACTAAATGATTAATATCAGTTGTAGGAAAAAAATATCATGCAATGTTCATCTTTAGTCTGAATCCTTACTCTTGTGTCAATATTTTCCTTTTGTTGTCAATAATAAAGAACTGTTAAAAATGGAACTTTCAGTGGGGTACAATTCATTTAACTACACTTTAAGTGAATTTCTCTTGGGCATTCTGGACTTCTTAAAGGTGGGCATTTATGTAAATAAGACTAAGCAAATATAATGTTAAAGTTTTTTTTCAAGTGATATAAACACTTTATTTCATTAACCAAAATCCCTGTATCTGCAGAAATAAAAACAAAATGGCAGTCTGAAATTTTGCTTTGGAAATATAGCTCAAAGCATCTTTTTAAAAATATGGCACCAGGGCAGCTAGGTGGCACAGTGAATAGAGCACTTGGCCCTGGAGTCAGGAGGACCTGGGTTTGGATCCGGCCTCAGACACTTAACACAAAAACTAGCTGTGTAACCTTGGGCAAGTCTCTTAACCCCAACTGCCCACCAAAAAGAAAAAAAAAAAAGAAAAAAAGAAAAATATGGCATCTTAATATTCCTTGACTTCAAGAGGGTTCCTCTTATATATAAGATGGCCCTTGAGATTCATGCCACCAGATTATAATGACTTACACACTTAAATACAGCAATGTCTATGGACCTTTCTTTATTAGCCCTCAAACAGTATTTCATGACATCCTTCATCTCCTAGGGAGAGGTCCCCCAAAAATAGTGCTAGGTCAATATAAACCCCACAAAAACAAAATAAAAACAGCAAGAGTATTTTTCTTGGAGAGAGATTCAGGGAAGCAAAACCATTTTCTTTCTTTCTTTCTTTCTTTTTTTTGGAGGGGGAAGGCAGGGCAATTGGGGTTAAGTGACTTGCCCAAGGTCACATGGCTAGAAAGTGTGATCAAGTGTCTGAGGCTGGATTTGAACTCAGTCCTCCTGACCCCAGGGCCATTGCTCTATTCACTGTGCCACCTAGCTGCCCCAATACCATTTTCTTAAAGGTTTTAAATAATCAACTTCGGAGTTCAACATGGAATCATGATGCACCAAGTTCTACATTAGGAAGGAAAGCACTAAAGGAATAGTCCATTTACCTAATCACTAGCAGCAGATTAATGTCCATTTTTTACTGAAAAATTGCCCAGATCTCATTTTCCTGCCAGAGAAAGTATGTCTCAGCTATGACCTAACTCTCTGTCCAGTAGCATTTTAAAGCAGGACTTACAGAGTTCATCAAAAGGTAATCTCCATTTTTCCTATATCCAAAGAACTTCATTTAATCATCTTACAAAACAAATGAATGCTTGGCACAACCAAGGAACAAAAATGCCTCATTCATAATATCTCATAAAGAACTCAATCTCATAACAAGCAAAGAAAAAAAAATACAGATTAATATCAGTTGAATTCTTCATGGATTAATTCTGAAGTGTACAGAAATGCCACTTTATCATCTCCTTGCTACTCATTGTGTATTCAAGTGTTTAAGTGATGAGTATTTTCATATAATAATGCTAGGGGGATTCTGGGCAGGAGGGGGAAGAGAAAGTCACTTCCGGGCTTTTCAATTTCCTCGGCATGTATCCCGGTCAGTGAATCAAAGCTCATCTTTCTTCAGACAGAGGGGCTGTTGCTTTCAAGTGGCACACTGCTGGCTGGCTGGCTGCCTGCCTTTAAAAAAAAAAACCACTGAGTCATAGCATTAGGAGGGTTGGGATAGAGGTACCCACCCTGCTTTGACAATATCATTCACTGTACATGAAATAACTGTTCCACATTAAGCATTTGATTCCTGATAAAGCCAGAATTACATTTAAAAAATCCCACAAAACCTCAAAAAAACAATACCACCTCACACACAAAGTCAGCTCAGTAAATCCTGTTACTTTGGGAGGCTAGTGTGTGAATTCCTTTGACTGTTCTGAATCAATCAAACACATCTGTATATAAAAATGAAATGAATTTAAGGAAATGAAGGAATAAATAAACTAGGTTTGATTGAAAAAAAAAAGCTAAGGTGAGTTTTATTTGTGTTTAGATTTAAATAATTAGACTGAAGAGAAGTTAAAATGTGTTCTTCAAAGTGGAACACAACGATGACCATTTTAGAGAGTCATAGTTTTCTACTCAAGTGAATTCCTGAATATTTGAAAAAATGTTTTTAGATAGTAAAATGCTTTGCATGGAATTCTGCAGCTTGCTAATGAAAGGTATATTGGAGAATCACTATTATAATTACTGCATTTGTTACATACACTATTATATTTTACGCTGTTATATACACACGTATACATATACACATATACAACATAAAGATTTATTGTAGGTAAAAAGAGACCATAAAACCATTTAAAGAAAATCTTTATAATTGTGATTGACTTCCCACTAAGAATTCCTCCCAAATCACAGACTCTGCTGCTCCAGACTAGAGGCAACTTCCACGACAAATATTATTTCATTTTATCCTCACAATAACTATCATCACCCACATTTTACAAATAAGGAAACTGAGTCAAACAGAGGACAAGTGACTTGTCCAGCCACCCAGTTAGTAAGTGTCTGAGGCAGGGTTTGAACTGGGGTCTCCCAGACTCCAGGCCCGGGGTTCTACCCATGACAGCACCACCTAGCTGCTATGGACATTCAGGATTCACCTGGAGCCTTTTTTTCAAAGGCTGGTTATACAGCAGCATCAACCCTCCTTTCTCCAAGTGATTCTATAATTGCCGGGCTCAGGTCAGCAACATACTCACCTGTAACTTGCTTGTCTGGGAGGGAAGGAATTGGAATGGCTGACCCAAACTTAACCAGAAGACGCTCATAGAGCCAGTCAAAGTGCTTATACCTGTGGTTGACAGATCGATTAGTGTTCTGTAAAATAAGAACAGAGGAAGAAAAAACAAATAGATGAACACCACGGGTAGAGAGCTGGAGAAATGAACCGGAAGTGTTAACAGAAACACACTTCTAGCCTTGACAAGCACGTTTGAGGTACTTACAGTGGCTGTCAACTGATATTCGATGTAACTCTTTAAACCGTACATCTTCGAGCCTTTCCTGGGATCTGCTACAACACAGTCAAATGTAGAGGTGGGGTAAACCCACATCGGGCCATAATCTCCAACCTGCATGCAGAACGACCCATAAAAAATTATTTTCATTAAAAAGAAGCACAGCAAACCTAACTGGTATAATCAGCCAATGGTTAAAGATTCTCTTTTCAGGACAGAAGCCCCTTCCAGTGGAAATCTCCTTGCTCCATCTCATGGATGTAACATACACACATCTTGGGGTCAGATCTTTTTCCATTATTAGGGATCACACTCAAAGAATGTTTTATGTATGAACATAAATTTGTTTTTACTCTGAATGCCACATAACTTTAATTTATAAAGCTTTTAGGTTTACTAGTTTATCTTCTCTAGGAAGGGCAACTTTAAAATAAGTTTTCCTACCTTGAACTTGTATGACAAAATTAGGGATCCAGGCCTTTGGCACATTATTTGGAGATGGTGAGAAAGACTCTTTAGTAGGTCAATGAGGGCAAAACCTGGTCATCTGCTCCCAATATGGTTTCACGAATAGCAGACTGCTAAGAAATCTTGGCCTCATTTTCCCACTTTGGAAATTCACTGAATCTTATCAAAAGATTGTGGGTACAAGTAGCGAAGAACACATGTTTTATAACTTCTCCCCCTCCACCAAGATCTTGTGATAACGTAGAGGGTTTCCCTGTCTTCATTTGGGGCTTGTGGTATTATAAGGGCTTCTTCAGTCATCATAGGATAAGTAAATGGGGACAGCATAAATCCACAGCTCCCATTCCTGAAATGTATTTATTTTGGGACACACAGCTGGAATGTCCTTGGCTGTTTGGCTTTCTTATCTGTCATCATAATTTGTGGATGAAATCCCAATGCTTTATGGGTGAATTATGTGAAGGACACAGTTCTTCTAAGACTAATATCCTCAATGGTATCTTTAAATACCAGTTTTTTAATTTGTTCATTTCTTATCTTCGTGTTACAGATAGTTCACTGGTAAAAAGCACAATTACTACAGACATTAGAGAAGGTGCTGTGTTCTGAGACTGCATGTTTATTTTTCTAGGCTATAAACTCAAGCATAAAAATTAAGCTTATCAACTCATCTCAAAGGTCTGGTAAAAAGGATTTTCCAATCTAGTCATGGTACTCTTACTACTAATAGTCTTAAAAAGAGAGAAAACAAATGTAAATAGCAAAGATGAAGGCATTAATACCCCAATTATCTCTAGCATTTTTAAATACTAAAGGATAATGTCAATTATTTAGGGCATGTGTATCTTAAAACTTTTACAAAAGAAACATAGTTCTCTAAATACTAAAGTTATCTTTAAAACAGCTTATTTAGGAAGAAAAAAAAAACACAAAATAACCATAAACTTACAATGATGGAAATTTTCTCTTTGGGTTTTGCTAGCTGCTTTGCCAATAAGTATTGTTCCATTCCAGGTTTTGCAAATCCAGGAAACCTAATTACAGAAATAAATGCCATTGAGCACCCCAATCTTTCCTTATAAGAATTTAAATCCTCCCATTCCTATTTGCTTTTTAGCAACAATTTTCACCTTGTTCTGTCTTTCAGAGGCATGCACTAGAAACAGTGGTGTGTTAACTGATACCTAGTCTAATCAGATTGCTCAATGGCCAATTAGTCATTTAATCAAGCTGCAGTTACTAAGAAAATAATTTTTTTTCCAGATGGTGCTATATTTACAGGCATACTGTTTATCTTAAATCTACAAAATCTTATCACCCAATAAAGGGAAATGAGACAATTTAGAAAATTTCATTCAGGTTACACAGGGAACTCTTAGAAACTTGAGTTGGCCACATACTGAGGTATAATTAACAGAAAAGGAGACTGATAACTTTATTTAAACAACCATAGAAGGACTTGAGCATTTCAATGATCATCTTTAAACTGGTGTTTGGGACCAGGGTGGGGGTATAATTAAATTACTCCAAAATTAATGCTATTACTCAAACATCTTTGGAAAACCTCTTTGGGAATTGCCTTCAGAAACCTCCCCCTACCCTACTCAGTCTTCTTCTCTCATTTCATTTTTGATCAAAGCAGCATCATTTAGTTCAATTACCCACCTTACTGACCAACTCTGCCTCTAAGTGATATCTGGCTGCTTCCAAAACTCAAGCTCACCTTGGGTAGTTTTGCCTCCACTGAGGACATTCAACAGCCCATGGCTTAGAAAGCTATTATAAAGATGTTTTGTTATATTATGTTATGTCAATAACCATGACGTAAATATGCAATCTCCCAAAGATGACTGTTGAAAAGGAGGTGCCATCTATTTGGGTGTTCAGGCTTTGGCAGGTTATTTCCTTTGGCAGTAATTTTTCAAGTAAGTCATATTAAAACGTAGATCTCATTTCTGTACATAAAAGCACGCTAACTTGGAGCATGCTTATTACAATGGCCCTCTTCAGTATCGGAAGATCTTTGCCTTACAGGAATACTGGCATCTTTGATTCTTTGACCAAAACAATGCAATTCAGCTCAAGCATCACCAACCAAAACACTCAAATTTTCTGAACATGGTCCCTTTCCCTTGAGTTATTACATTGCTGCAGTCATCGCCCAGCACATCTTTGGAATCACTTTCCCAGCCGGTAACACATTCTTTGCAGTATTTTGTTAGGTTCTTGAGAGCAAGATCCTTGTCTACCACTTATTCTGTATCCCCACCAATCAACTACTGGGATTTAACTGGATCGACTGCAATGCCATTTTATGGCTTCACCAAAAATCATCACATTCTAGTCTTAGAAGGAGCAGCTATGTTTAGAAAATGGTGACAACATTTTCTAAAATGAGCTCAATTTTATGTTAATCTGACTCAGTATTACTAGTCCACAAATCAGAACAGATACAGCAGAGTTCATTCAAAGCTGGAAAGCAAATGTTAATACACAAAGTTAAAATGTTTAGAGTTAAACAATATTAAGTTATAGATACTGCTCACTGATAGTACATTAATAGATTAACAAGCAATTTATACAGTATCAGATGATTTAAAACATTTTCAACTGTCTAAAAAAGGGGTCAATTCTAGGGAAGCCCAAAGATTAAAATCACAATTGAGATCTAGGAGTATAGGTCTACTTTGGAATAGACCTGGAAGATGCCCTGATGCACCAGACTGCATCCTCTCTGGCCTGAAGTCAATTCTCAAGCTGGGAAAAAGAACCTGAAAGCCCTGGGATTTGCAAGTTAGTTTTATTATCTCCTCTAAGGTACTGGAGAGTCTTCTCAAATCCAGACCTATAATCTGGGTTAGCTTTAGATGCACAGGGCCCCTCTGCATATAGAACTGGGATGCCTCAAATTTAACTCTTTAAATCCCACACTCAAAGAGCTCCACCAAATTCATACACTACCAGGTCCAGTTGGTCAACTCAGTCCCTCCCCTCCTCTTTCCACATGGGGTATCATGCCCTTACCTGAGGATGCTCTCTCCAAAGGAAGACAAATTTTGAAGACTGAAACCTACCTAGATACTTTGGGTTTTAATGGCCAGATTTCCTTCTTAAAGACCATGCCTTAAACCCAATTCACTCAGCTTCTCATTGACTGGCCAACATCAGGCCCCAAACATTAATTACTTAATGGTTAATGTTTGGGCCCTGATAGCTCAGAGTGAATGTAAAGAGTAACTGTTTCTCTTTGGGCCGGAAACTGCAAGGCCTTCCCCCTCCCCATTGGATTCTTTTTCTTTTTTTGGATTAAAGGGGCCACCCCTAGGTTCATTTAAACCTAATCACTAAAATGGGCACTGCCTCAGTCAAAGTGAGAACTCGAAAGACCTTAGTTTAAAAAGGCCAAGGTCTCCAAACTGAAGGGGTGATGGCACCTGGAATCCTACATGGAAAAGACCATGTACCTGAAAGCAACTCAATTTCTGAATTTTTTCCCATATATTTCAGTGGCCCAGATTACGGGCATCCTGCCCATTCCAACTGTCTAGATCACTTAATTAACCTATTCAACATTCCTTTCACTCTTGGCTCCTCTCAGACTACAGGCATACATATATATTCACCACTCCTTAATTTGAGCAGATCACCTAATCAACCTATTACTGATAATCCTTTCACTGTTGCACCTGGCCCACCCAAGATTTTTTTTTTATCACTCCTTAAATCCCACCCAGATCCTTTCACAGTCTTTTTTTGTATATGAGCATCAGTCTCACCATCCCCTTGAATTGCAGACTCTTTTAAGAATCTCACTCTCCTCTTGGAATTATAATAAATCTTCCTACTTTGACTGAAAGAAGGCTTTAGTGCTTGAATTCTTTCTAGGCAGACTTGCCCTGTACCTTGACATTTTGGAGCCCCCAGAAACCCCAAACCACATCACCACTGCATGCTGAGCCATCTCCAGTCATCCTGATCTATATCTTGCCACTGGACTCAGATGGCTCAGGAGGATAAAGTGAGGCTGGTGACTTTGCACAGCCCTCCCTCACTTAAATCCAATTCACTTGCAAGTTTTGACATCATCTTCCTGACGTCTTAGTCCTCTTAGAGAAGGAAGGACAAACCTAAAGGCTGCTGGTCACTGGTATACTAAGTGGTATTTCCTTAGGGAATACTACGTTATTACATAAACTACATAAATTTAACACAATGTAAGTCACAGAAGAAGAGTTCTCAGAGTCAAAAAGCATTTTAGAGTTGGAAGTGAATGAGGGATGAGATTCGAGCTGGACCCCTAAAAGGATCCCAAAGCTCCAGAACCATGGCTGGCAATTGCCTGAGGCACCCATCCTTTCCCAGTATAATCCTTTTAACTGCCCTTTCACTGTGGCCTCATAGTCCATACCTGAACCCACTCCAGGATATTTATCTAGCCCCTTTCTCTGTTCTCTGGTCCCTAGACCAAAACAAACGGTTTGCTGAAATTCAAAGGCAAAAGGCTAGGGTTCTGCCTTAAAAGATTTTAACTCAAGCTTTCTTTCAGTCAGAGACAAAGTTTATTAAAATACCAGTTGAAGTGATATTTTAAGAATATGAGAAATTTAATGGGGGCAAGATGTACACTTACATACGGAAAGGCTATGGGAAGATCTGGATGTGGTCAAGGAGTGGCCAATAGCTTGGGATGACTGGGAGGTAACAGAGAAGGGGTATAGATAGAATTAAGGAGTGGGAAATAACCTGGGGTGGGGCCTGGTACAGACAATGAAGGCCATAACCAAAGGGCAGTTGAAAGGATTATACTGGGATGGAATGGTGCCTCAGGCAAACCAGAGACTTGGTACAGAGGCTTTGGGGTCCTTGAAGGGGTCCAGCTCGAATCCCATCCCCCATCAGAAGGGTTTGAGTTCAACATTGGGTTCAACATCTTCACTTTACAGATGAGGAAACTGAGTCTCAGAGATAGGCAAAATGACCTACTCAAAGTCACACTGCTATTTCCAGAATTCTGATCTTTTTAATATTGTCATTAAGCTGCTTTTCATAATCCTTAATCCTTTTTTATCCTGGTACTCTTACCCTATTTTCCAGTTAATTTTAATTTTAAAGAAACTATATAACCCTGAAATATTTTAATGACTAGCAAGGAAGAAATTCATTCAACTCAAAACACAGCAACTTGAGGGATGTGATAGGACTTTTTCCTGCCTTCTGGGCAACTAATAAAACTTTTATTTTGTCAGGGGATGTCTTTTATTTTCATTTAATATGACTATTTCTCTACTAAAAACAATAGCATTTATATAGCATTTTAAGATTTGCAAAGCACTTTACATATGCTATCAGATTTGACATTTATAACAACTCTGTGAGATTAGGTGCTACGGTTAACCCTACCCTTTAGTTATCTTTTAAGACATTTTTAAACTTGCTGGGACTTTAAACAGCCTTTATTTTCAGCTTAGTATTTGAAAAAGAATTGTCATAATCTTAATAAAGTTTCAGTGAATGGCTTTATTTTGTATATATATGTAAATAAATACAAAACTGAACAATGTCATAGATGGAAGAAGATAAATTTTTTAAAAGTATGGACACTATCTACCTTTACTAATTACATATTTATTCCCTTTACATGAATTCTATGTTCCGGCCCAAATGACTGTTTCCCTTACGGACCATCCCATCTCCTATCTCGAATGCCTTTGCCCAAGCTGTATCCTCATGTCTGTAATATTCTCAGGAAAGGTTCTACCTCCTATACAAGGCCCTCTCTGATTCTCTTAATTGCTAGCACTTTCTCCTTCCCAAAATGACTTTGTATATTTTCTGTATTTATTTACTTATGTACATATTGCTGACTTGAGGGTGGATACTATTTCACTTTGGTCTGGTACAGAACCTGAGCTTAGTAAAGGTTTATTGAATTTAATTATATAATATAAATATGCTAATTTAAACAATGAGGTAACAAACAGGCTGGTCTAAATAAGAATCACTAAATTTGTGTGTTGTATTTATTTTGTTGTTCAGTTCTTTTTTAGTCATGACTGACTCTTAGTGACCCCATTTGAGGTTTTCTTGGCAAAGATACTGGAGTGGTTTTCTATTTCTTTCTCCAGATCATTTTACAGATGAGGAAACTGATGTAAACAGGGTTAAGTGACTTGCCTAGGGTCACACAGCTAGCAGTGTTTGAGGCCACATTTGAACTCAAAAGGCCCAGCACTCTTTCCATTATGTCATCTAGCTGCCCCAGATTATATTCATTAACAACACAATTTATACTATCTGCTTTATTTTTTGCTTTTTGGAGAGGGGAAGGTAGGGCAATTGGGGTCAAGTGACTTGCCCAAGGTTACACGGCTAGTTTTTGTGTTGAGTGTCTGAGGTTGGATTTGAACTCAGGTCCTCCTGACTCCAGGGCTGGTGCTCTATTCACTGTGCCACCTAGCCACCCCCTACTATATGGTTTTTTAACGATTTTCAGACACGGGATGAATTTATGACATCTACATTAAAAAAAAATGGATTGTAAATACTAAGATTAAAATGAAATCAAGGTGGTTTTTGTAAATATCAGTGAGTTGTTCATCAGAGTAATACTGCTGGCTGACTCAAGAAAATCATTAATTGTTATATTTCTCATAGGCCATAGTGCTACTATATACTACAGAGGGTTCTTTATCATAAAATCTCACTATGATAAAAATGCACTATGTTACTATGCCTTCCCAATAAGGAATGGTTCTACATATAATTTTATTTAAAAAGTAACTGACCAGATAAAAAGGTTAACTAAACAGCAACAAAATAAAGCAGCAACCCTTGATGGTTATTTACTTTCAAAAGTATCAGTAGAATGGGAGAATACTAAAGGGGAATCAAGCTTTATGTGCTGTAGTTTTTCATTTGACATCATAAGGAAATGCTCAATAATTAATTATTTTTTTTACAATAACATCTCTGAATATTCTAGTGATTCAGATGACAGGATTATAGAATGGAATAAGACTTTAAATAGAGCCTGAAGGAACCTTAGAAGACCTAACTCTCTCTCTATACTCAGGAACTCAAGGCTCAGAGAGGTTAGATGGTTTGCCTTGGGTCACATAGTGTCTAAGGGAGGACTTGAAGCTAAGTCTTCTTGATTCCAACCCAGTGCTCTGTACACTAAGTTAGGCTGCCTCTTGAATGTCCATCAAGTTCAGTATAAAAGACTGTTAGAAAAAAAAGCGATCTGCCCTACAAAATAAAGGCCGATATACTATTAGTGGTTAAAAAGTTTCAAGTTAATATTCAAGTCTAAGAGAACCAAGATTTTTCTTTTGACTTTACTTGTTCAGTGGAATCTTCATAGAAGCACCACCAGCACGAGCATTGCCTCGTTGGGCCCCGCTGGCCTCATTAGACTCTACATCCTTAAAATAAGTAGGAGGCGATGACTTGGGGTCATCCCAGTCTTCATCCCAGTCATCGTCATCCCCGGCAGCTGCTGTGGGGAACAAAAGAGAAAGAGAAGGGATCATCCTTCTTCTGGTGCCCACAGGAAAGGCTAGCAGCCAATTACAAGAAGATGGGGCAGAAGGATGGTGAATGTAAAGCAGTGTTTTCAGATATCAAGAGTATTCTTACCCTCATGTTCCCATCTCAAACAGTGTAACCTGGCAGGGAAGGTCTGAAGCAAAATTCTGAAATGGGAAGTTTGTCTCTCCTGTTCCTTTCAGCCTCCTCTCCCACCTCTTGGTTCCACCTGTCCTATAATTTGCTCACATCTTGATGGCATAATTAGATAGGTATCTGCAAGGCTCATTGCTGCTAAGGTATGATGTAATATGGGTTTTAAAAGAAGTGCAGTAACTCAAGGTGAAGGGGAGGCTACCCCAAACACAGGTATGGTATGGAGGTATGGAGGTACATGAGCAATGGTGAGTGGACCAACATGGCAGAAATATAGGACACATGGAAAGAAACTGTATGAGATAAAAGCTTGGAAGGAAGAATGGTGCTGGGTGTGGTGATGAAAGCCTGTAACTGCTGCTGCTCAGGGAGGCTGAGCCTGGTAAACTGCTTGAGTATAATAACAGCACCGTCCTCATAGGGTTGTTGTGAGGCTCAAATGAGATATTTTTTGCTAAGGGCTTAAGTCAGTACCCAACACATAGTGGGTGCTATTAAAAACACTTATTCCTTTCCCCTCCCCTCATTTTATAGATGAATTGAGGCTTGGAGAGGTTATTTGCCTAAGGTCACAGAGGTAGTAAGTAGAAGAACACTGACTCTAAATGAGAGTTACAGTTTGCACAGGATGATAGGACGATACTTACTTCATGTAAGTCTAGGGAACTACAAATGACACCAGGGGAGTGGACCTTTTTGACTCAATTGAGGAAGAATTTTCTCACAATCAGGGATGCCCCAAGCCAACAGGCTGCCTGGAGAGTTAATGAGATCTTTCTTTATCCTTGGGGGGGGCTCAGATATGATAGGGTATCATTCATCCTCTGCCTGAACACCCTCCCTGTCAGGTATGTTAGAGAGGGGGATGGATTCCTGATCAGGTCTGGAGGTCTTACTAAATGACTTCTAATGTGAAGATTCTCTGGGGACATAGCGGTGGTGCCTCCGACAGACAGAGCTCCCTCCCTTTTCTCCAATTTTTAATTCTGAACTTAAAGAGCCACAAAAAAGAGCATTTCCATATAGAACACAACACAAAAAAAGTGCTATGTAGGAAATTATGAACTTCCTATTTCCTTCCCTTTTAAAAAGAATATATAATTCTAGAGGTGACTTTCTTTCTTTTTAAAGAAAATCAGAACTAAAGGGAGGAATCATGAGAAAACAAAACCACAACAAAAAAAAAGCAAATTGTATGCTTCCACCTGCATTCATACTCCAAAGTTCTTTCTCGGGATATGGACAGCATTTTCTATTGTAAGTCTTGTGTTGCTGAGGAGAGTTAAGTCTAATAATGTGGCTATTACTGTGAACAATGTTCTCCTGGTTCTGCTCATTTCACTCAGCATCAGTTGATTTAAGTCTTTCCAGGTTTTTCTGAAGCCCACCCGCTCTTCATTTCTCATAGCACAAGAGTATTCTGTTACATTCACATGCCACAACATCCAGCCATTCCCCAATTGATGGACATCCCCTCAATTTCCAATTCTTGGCCACCACAAAAAAGAGCTGCTATAAATATTTTTATACACGTGGCAGCAGCTACTCTCAAAAGTCTTGCTAGTTTGTGCTTCCTTCCAAACCTCCTTTTAAGCAGACTGTTTCTACACGGAGGAGATGAGGGGTTTAGGCACTCAAGCCTTACTACACAGAAACTAAAAGATTTACAGAAGTGAAGGAAGAAGAAAAAGATAACAGAGAATCTAGTAGTCTGGATTTCTTGGCACTCTCAACTCTAGTGCTTCTGCTTTGACTCAAAAGGCCACCTCAATGTTGTGCCTATGACCATTTCTTGTCATACTGTCGGTTTTCAATCCCCTCTGCTAACCCAGGGCACAGACTGGCACAAATCATGTCAACCAAAAGCAAAGGAAAGACTTGTAAAGACAAGACTTTCCATTTAGCTTGGGGACACAAAAAGAGCCTGAGCCCTTCTTTGCTGTAGTCTTAGGGCCCAAACTGGCAGTAAAGGAGGTGGTGACATCCTCAGGTGTTAACAAAGCAGATGATCCCTTCATGGATAATTGACATTTGTCTGTACTTGGAAAAGAAAGTCAACTGTCAACATCCTGCTAAAGCAGAGCAAAAAAATGGCTTATCAATTTTCTTGGTAAAGTAATCATAAGGCACAGTTTTAACATGCATAAAAATTTATATCTAATGGGGATGACTTGGTTCGCCAAAAGGCTCAGAGGAGCCTTCTCTCACCTGGTCCATGGTAGGCCTGTGGATGACCAAAGGCAGCATCCCAGTT
>WOXC01001587.1:0-99614 GCA_011680675.1 Gymnobelideus leadbeateri | reverse complement strand
TCTGATCTCGGGTCATCCAAACTCCGAGGCCGGTGCTCTTACTCACTGCGCCACCTAGCCGCCCCTTTAGGGCAATTGGGGTTAAGTAACTTGCCCAAGGTTACATGGCTAGGTTTTTGTTTGTGCGGATTAAGTGTCGGACGCCAGCTCCGAACTCAGGTCCTTCTGATTCCAGGGCCAGCGCTCTATTCACTGCGCCACCTAGCCGCCCCTCCATTTTTTAATTTTTTAATCAAATGCTTTATTAACTTCCAGTTTATATCATTCATTACTGCAAGATTTTGAGTTACAAATTTTCTCCCCATTTTTCCCCTACTCACCACCCCAAAATAGTGATCCCATTGTATATCCCCTCCTCCAATCTGCTCTCTCCCATATCTTCTCCCAAAACCCTCTGACTTTCCAGTAGGGCATGGTGGATCTCTATGCCTCAGTGCCTGTATGTCTTATTTCCAAGTTACATGTAAAATAATATTAATAATAGTATATATATATATACATATATATAGTGTGTGTGTATATATACATATATATAATATATGTATACATATGTATACACACACACACACACACACACACATATATATTTGACAATTGGAGGAGGTGAGAGCCAGAGACCCATGGAAGTCCTGTTCCTACTCTGCCATCTTGATCCAAGCTTCATTTTTTTTGAAGACTATTATTTTCAGAGATAGTTTTGGGGCTTTGGAATTTTTTAGTGCTTCCAACATGGTGTGATTCATGGACAATTTCTGGTCACTGCTCTCCTGGTCTGCACTTTGTTCTTTATCATGAAGGGCTGTTGATCTCTTGTAATCACAAATGATACTGCTCCTCTCCTCAGTGCTTCTGCTGTCTTGTGACTGAAAATATTGTACTACACCCTGGGATTGTGACCTGGAAGTGGTTATGAGCAATGGAGTTGCCAAATAGCAAATTGCCAGTGCTAGCACAGGGGTGTGCTATGATATATTTTTTTTTTCACGAACTGTCCAATATGTCTAAGCTGAGAGTTCCTAAACTGGCTGCTGTTGCATCATCTCCATCCCAAAGGCCCACAAATAGTGTTGCCAACATGTGAGCTGCAGGGAAGTTCCCACTCTAGTGTCACATACCTCTCCTTCTTAGCTCCTAAGTTGTTTTGAGCTGGAAAAAATTAGTCACTTTGACATTTTGTTTGTTCTGCTAAACCAGAATTTTATTTGAGCTATTATTTAACATTGTAGGAGAAGGTTGGGAGAGCTCAACTCTAGTGCTTCCTCTACTTATTGCCCAAAATACCTGCATTCAAATCCCACCTCAGACACTTAACAGCTCTTTGACTCTGGGCAAATCTCTTAATTTATTTTGCCTCAGCTTCCTCATCAGTAAAATGGGGAAAATAATAGCACCTATCTCATATAGTTGTTGTTAGGATCTAAGGAGTTAACAGACCTAAAGCACTTTGCAAACCATAAAGTACTATAAAATGTTACATATTATTATTTAAATTTAGACTTGCAAGAATAATTATAACTAATAGACCAGAAAATCATTTCAGAATTTATATAACTTGAGTGAATTCAGTCCTGCTGCTTCCCAGCTTGGCTTATGCCCTCATTCAGCATTTCCCCAGAAACCATAGATTATAATTCAAGCCTAGGTCTTGGTATCAATGAAGGACAAAGTCCTTATTGGTTCCTCTACTGGACTTTTCTTTTCCTTCCAGTACCAAACTAACTTCACACTGAAAATCTTCCCTGTCCTTCCACACACCACTGGATTAGGATCAAAACAGAAAAAAAAAAAGATAGAACTTTTGCCTTCCCCATTTTGGGGATGATAGGAATACATTTCTAGAAAACTGCTTGTCATATCTTTCTCAGCTTCTCTTCTCAGAATCTCCCTGACATTAATTGCAACGTTTCTTTGTTATACAGCTACATTCATTTCATTCTGTCCTTATCATGTCTATGTTGGGAGTGTGGTGAGCTTTGTATATGTTCAGCTGAATACAATTTGCTGTGCAGATTCAGACAATAAGAGCTGTACACATTGAGTTATGAATTCACTAGCACATGGACAATATGACATTTGCTTTGTAAACCCCTCAGGACTGGAGGCCAACATTTCTCTGGGATAAGCATTAATTCATAGACCTAAGGATCAACACCAAAGAGTTGCTATGTGAAAAGATTAGAAGATTGTTTCTATGGAGAATGAAAAATGAACAAAGGTTGACAATGGGAAAAAAAGAGGAAATATCATCTTACCATTTCCCTCTTCTTTTCAAGCAGATAACATCTTTTAACTAGAAAAGGACAAAGTATTTGAAGGGCTTGTTTTTCCATTTAAAATAATGCAAAGTGTTAAGTAAGAAAAGAATGACAAAGATAACATTAAATAATCAAATATTTTGCATTTCCTTGTCTGCTATGTAAATACATCTTAGGAATATGCATATAATTAATTAGGAATGAAATGCTCACTTTGGACTTCCCTTAACCACTTTTCATTAGAGTGCTATACATTGGTATTTGTTTGTTTAGTTGGAAAGAGTAGGGCATGCCAGGGCTTGCCTCTGTGCATCTACAAGTCAAAGATTAAACAGGGTGAAATATAAACAACTAGAAAAGAATATATGAAGTTGGCACTGGCCTCTAATTTTTGCAGGAAGCATTGCTTCTGGTTAACTACAGTAAAATGTTAATTTAGTCTTTGATAGAACATATTAGCATTATAAGTCAGAACAGTTTGGATATGCTAACTCTGAAATAAAATGTGTTCTGATTAATGCGTGAATCAATATGAAAACCACTGGATGTCTTAAATGACAAAACTGATCAAAGCTGCCAAAAACATGTGGCTATAGATTTAAAGGCATTATTTATGGGTTCCCTCACAATGTAAACTGTGTTGAATTTAATTATAAATTAGGTCCACTTGACTTGTGACCACTGAAAGCATTCACTTTCTCTAAATTCCAAACTTGTACCTCAACCTACACATCCATCAATCTGTTGCCAGCCATAATTTTGTAATAATTCTTGCTAAAAATTGCAAGCTTGATTTTTCAGAAGTCAGTGACTGAAGTTTCATATTAAAATTAAAGATTTCCATCCCACCCCCAACTCCCTAGTGTTTGCTAGTCAAGTGCTGTGGAAAAGTACATTCAAGAAGGGATTGCTGTAATAAGAGAATGTCAGTCCTAGAGTGAAAGGCATCTCTCCTGCTGCTCACTAGACAAAGAGTGGCTCTTTTGAGCTATTTGTGTTGGTATAAAAAGTGTTTGATAGGAAAGACAGGTGTAGGAGGCACCCTATTGCCATTATGATATTTTTCAACTTGGCTCACTCTCAGAATTACTATTCCTTTGCTGCTTGCTTCCACCCCCATGCCACATTGTACATTTGGAATAGGTTCCAAATATTATTCATGCTTCTTTCTTTCTCATTCAGAAACTTTGTAAATACTCAGCTACTTCCTGTAATCCTGGTATCCATGAGAATTTGCCAGGCTTCCTTATCTCAATTAAAAAACCAATGGCCATGCATTTATAACATATCTACTCTGTGCAGAACACTTTGCTGGGTTCTGGAGAAAGTTCCAGAGCTTAAATATGTTACAATCTCTGTCTTCAAGGAACTTTTAATCTAATATGCTTCTGTATTGTCAATGTGCCTATAGTCTGTGACTTCAAATAATAATGATGATATTAAATATATCTAACAAATCTATAGAACTTTGTGATTTTCAAAGTACTTTACATATTATCACATTTTATCCTCACCACAAATATCTGATGTAGGTTCACTTACTATCCCTACTTTACAGATAAGCAAATTGAGGCTGAGAGGTTCAATCACTTTTTTGGAGTCACACCATTAGGGTGAGGTAGGATTTGAACTCAGAAATAGTTCTGATTCTAAGTCTAGAACTCTATCCACTATTCTAATAGCTTTTTTTTTTCTGAAGAAAAAGCTTTGTATATTTAATTTAACTCAGAAACCATTGCAAAGAGTTTTATAATTTATGTATAAACAATACAATCACACAATTCATGCATGTGCATTTATATATGCACATAATAACCATATACAGTAATTTATATATGCACATAATACATAATATCATACAAATGTATAGATATATATTCTCACCTATATACATGTGTAAATGCGTGCAAATATATGTATTGTATATTTATATATTGTGTGAATATATATGTATATGTGTGTTTGTGTTTATATGTACATGAATGACAAGGATACTACCACCAAATATATTGTGAATATTTAATATGTATTTGAAATATTCTTGGTAACTTTAAATGAAAGGAGATTTTACCATATGTATTGGCATACACCTCCATCTTTTCCTTTTTGAGCATTGACAAGATATTTTGAGGTAGAAGAACCCTGCCACTACTTTATATATACAAGGTACATACACAATCATAGACACACATACACACAACACACAGTTTGCAAATATATGTGTATGTGTGTGTATATATGTTTCAGTATGTGGGTGTTTGGGGACGACTAGTTCCTCTGGCATGAGGGTTACCAAGTCTTTTTCAGTGCTGCTAATCTGCTTTTGGTATCTGTCACCCAACTCTCACCTGCAGCTACAAGAAACTGTAGCATTCAGAATGGCTGTCGCCAAGTAAACTATTTTGGCAGATAGGGCTAAACCAGGTTGAGAGTATCCAAGAGGCCTCAAACCCATTGATGAGTTACAGTGTTGTCTACCCCAAGCATGTGAGGACTTTCACTGAGCAATTTGTTCCAATGGGTCATAAAAGCAGTGGAAGCAGGTGCTGTGGTGTCCTTAGAGGTTGGTTAAACATCTAAGATGCCAGGGTCATCCACTGAATCCAAGTCATTGCTAGGCATCGTGACTTTTGTCTTGCCACTGGATTCTGATGACTGGAAGGGAGAGTGAGGCTGACAACTCCATGCAACTCTGCTTCATTTAATCCAATTTATGCATGAGTCAATGTATATATATTTATGCATATATGAGTGTGTACATATATATGTCTGTGTATATAAAAATACATTACTATGTATATAAAAATACATGTGCACATACATGTATGTGTATATGCACACATACATTACTGAATTACTAAAGGTGTAATAAATTAGTTCGGAAAAGACAGAAAATTAGCATATACATTTAATGTGCATTAATTAATATGATTATAATAGTAATGTATTTTGAATTTAGTTAATTATTTTCTCATGAAGAATTTAAAATTTCATATTTAGTAGAGTACAGAACCTCATATTTTTCTCATTAGGGTATCATACATCATACAACATACAACATACATACATCCTTTTGTATCCCTTCCCTTTTCTACATTCACCAGATTCTCACCATGGTTTAGGTTCTTATCACCTTATACTTGGATTATTGTGGTAGTCTCTCAACTTCCTGTCTCTTCATTCTTTAATTTATTCTCCAGTCAGCTGCCAAAATAATCTTTGCTCAAGAACTTTCAACATCTCCCTACTGTCTATACAAACAACTCATTTGATCAAACGAAATATATTTATAATGCACTTAGCTAAGTTCTTGACCCTGAATAGGTGCCCTAAAATGTTTGTTTCCTTCTCTCTTCTTTCCCTCTTTATTATTTGCTATTGTTGTTCTTTGTGTCTGACACTTTGTGACCGCATTTGGGCTTTTCTTGGCAAAGCTACTGGAGTGTTTTGCCATTTCCTTCTCCAGCTCATTTTATAGATGAGGAACTGATGCAAACAGAATTAAGTGACTTGCCTAGGGTCACACATCTAGTAAATGTCTGAGACCAGATTTGAACCCAGGAAGACAAGCCTTTTTGACTCAAAGCTCAGCAGTCTATACACTGTGCCACCTCTCTTCAAAACTTAATTCTTACTCTTTCAGACTTATTTCTAATTAATGACCTTTCATAATCTCTTCCAGACAAACTTATATTTCTCCCCCTTCTTTCCCATTGCTCAGGATGCCGTATATTCATGCCTGAATGAAATCTTTTCTAATCTTTGCTTCTTAGTATCTTTAGGCTGCTTAAAGTTTCCACCTCCTCCTAAACTTTAATCAAACCCCTAGTTGTTAATGTTTTCTCCCTTCTCAATTAAATTGTACTTGTTTCTTTATTAAAATGTAGCTGGAAGTTATTATTAACCCCAAACCTCTATGGAAAGAAAAAGAATGCATTATGTACCAGATGAGTAATAGTAACTAAATTCACAAAATAAAAAGAAAGAACCCCACACTTAAAAAAAAAAACTCATGAAATTCCATTTAGTACATTTAACATTTAAGAGAACGTTAATGCTTAGAGGCCTTATTCAATATCCCTACCTCATACTGTCTGTGTGCAATGATGAGCTCAAGCAAGTTCCAGGGCTTATGCCTCAAGGCCTAGCTATAGGGATTCCTCTAAGGCATTAACTGCAGAAACCTGTGACCACATTTCCTCACAAGAAGCAATTGACACTTATTTTGCCTAACCACACAAAGGAAATAAGAAAGGGGATCATAACATTCAGGCAGAACAGATAGGCTCTGGATAGCACTTAAAGCCACAGGTTAGAGAAAACTAAAATATCAACCCTGAGCAAAAGTTGACTGGAATCCAAGCTGGGGGCAGACCTCTCCCCTGAGGTTATTCAAGGCGGTGACCCTTGGCCAGCTTAGCTATATATATATACACATCCTAACAGATGGCAAAGTACTTTCAGTAGACCAGCCTCTGGGTTCAGTAGCCTGAAGACAAATACTTAGAGTGAGGAGGATTTCCAAAGGTAAATGAAAGGGAATAAGAAAAACAAAACCAAAAAAAAAAAAAAAAACCCAAAAAAACAAAAAAAGCCTGGAAGATCGAAAGACTAAGAGAAATCCGGGGGAGGGTGAAGGGAAAATGTTGCATCAATGCATTAGAAAGCAAACTCTTTGAAACCAAGGACTTTAAAAATAATCCTATTTTTATATGCTAATTTCTAAATGTCTTTCATGTGGTACATACTTAATAAGTACTTGAATTATTTTTTAAAAGCTTTAATTCCTATCTTTTATTTCTTTATTACCTTCTTAGGGCTGGACAGTTTAAATTGATTAATTTTTAATATTGGTGTATAATATGAAACTGGAAATAAATTAACTTTGGTTATTTCCCCTGCCTATGCTCTCTGGTTTTCTGTGCCATTGTTATTGTTTATTTTTCCCTTTTATTATTTATTTTATTAATTAAATAATTCAGTCATAAATTCATTTATCCATTCATCCATTCATTCATATATTTATTTATTTATTTATTAGCCTATCCATTCTTTCATTTTTCAATCAACTCATTCATTCACATAGCTGTCTATTTTTATTCATCTATTTATCTATCTATTCATTCATTTGTTAATTATTCTGCTCAAGCTGACCCAAGACCAGGGGAAGAAGGGTTATTAATTCAGTATGACTACATATCTTCTACATAGACATTAAAACAATTCCACAAATTAGTTGTACATCCAAAAATAGATAACATTTTCAATATCAGCATTCTGCAAAAAAAAAGGAATACTCCTTTGGAGGAATAGTTGATCAAGGTCTTTCAGATCTCCTCTTTCTCTCATATTAGTACAGCCCTCTCTTGCCCCAATTTCTTGTACACTTTCTTTACACCTTGCAAAATTGCTTTGTATTTATGCTGTATATATTTTGTTTGTAATTTCCCTATATAGAGATCATTTACCTTCCAATAGAATGTAAGGGCAGGAACTGTTTCATCTTTTGATATATTCTCAGTGCCTAGTGCAGTATCTGGAACATAATAATAAGCAACAAAAGTATTTTTTTTTAAATACAAATATTATTTATTGTTAACTTAATTATTTAATTATTATTCATTATGATTTAGGTATTTAATCTCATTTTTTTAAACAAATACTTTATTAACTTCTGTTTTACATCATTCATTTCCGCCAGATTTTGAGTTACAATCATTTTCCCCCCATTATTCCCCTACCCAGCCTCCCAGAATAGCAGTACCACAAGATAGCGCTTCCTCCAATCTGCTCTCTCCCATACCTTCTCCCATACCCCCATCGACTTTTCCATTAGAGGAAGATGAATCTTTGTGTCCCAATGCCTGCACATCTTATCTCCCAATTATAGGCAAAAGAGTATTAATAATAGTATTTATATATATATTTGAAACATTTAATGTTACGACCTCTAATTTCAGATCCATTTCCTTCCTCCCTTGTCACCCATTCCTTCTTGGGAGATAAGTAATTCAGTATATGTTGTACATGTCTAGCTATGCAAAACATTATCATAGTAGATATATTGTACAAGGCTGCTTATAATTCCCTCCCACTCATCCCACCCCCACCTGGTTCATTCCCTACATGATCCTGTCCCTCTTCTATAGTGGGTACTTCCAACCTCCCTTCCCCCCAAGGATGCCCTCCCATCCATCATCCCTCCTCTCATCCCCCTTCCCCCTATCCTGCTGCAGGTTGAGATATCCCATTTAGTATGTATGTCATTTTCTCCCTGAGCCAAATTCAATGTGAATGTGGTTTTGCCTTTTTAGCTTTCCTTATTCTCCCCCTCCTTTGCAACCACTTCCCCTACATGAGATAGTTTACCCTACCATGTCTCTCCCCATCTCCTCTTGCCACTTTCCTCTCTCACCTCATAATCTCATCCCTTGAGTACTCTCCCTTCCCAACAAAATCAACCTATGCCCTCTATCCATATATAACTGTAACCATATACACACACATTCACATATGTATTCGTATGACCACACCCCTTTCTTCCATTATTTTCATAGTGGGAAAGATATCATCAGTCACAGATATTGCTTTTCCATATAGGAATGTAAATAGTTCAACTTTGATAAGTTCCTTTTGATTTCTTTTCCCTGATTACCTTCTCAGGCATCTCTTACTTCTTGTGTCTGGATGTCAAATTTTCCATTCAACTCTGGTTTTTTCCTCAAGAATGCTTGAAAGTCCTCTATTCCACTGAATGACCATATTTTCCCTGAAACAAAATACTCAGTTTTGCTGGGTAGGTGACCCTTGGGTTCATTCCCAGTTCTTTTGCCCTCTGGAATATCATATTCCATGCCCTTCGATCCCTCAGTAGAAGCTGCCAGGTCCTGGGCTATTCTGATTGTGTTTCCACAATATTGAAATTGTTTCTTCCTGGCTGCTTGTAGTATTTTTTCCTTGATCTGGGAATTCTGGAACCTGGCTATAATATTCCTGGGAGTTTTCTTTTTGGGATCTTTTTCAGGAGGTGATCGTGGATTCTTTCAACCTCTATGTTGCCCTCTGGATCTAAAACATCAGGGCAATTTTCCTTGAGAATTTCTTGAAGGGTGATTTCTAGGTACTTTCTTTGATCATGGCTTTCAGGTAGTCCAATAATTTTTAAATTGTCTCTCCTGGATCTATTTTCCAGGTCAGTGGTTTTTCCCATGAGATATTTCACATTGCCTTCTAATTTTTTGTTTGTTTGGATCTGCTTAACAGCATCTTGATTTCTCATAAAGTCATTAGCTTCCATTTGCTCCAGTCTAACTCTGAAGGAATGAATCTCCTCAGTGAACTTTTGAGATTCTTTTTCCATCTGGCAAATTCGACTTTTTAAGGCATTCTTCTCCTCATTGCCCTTTCGGGCCTCCTTTGCCATTTGAGTTAGTCTATTTTTTAAGGTGTTGTTTTCCTCAGTCAGGCTGTTGACTCTCATTTCATACTTTTCCTGCATCCTTCTCATTTCTCTTTCCAATTTTTCCTCCACTTCTCTTATTTGATTTTTAAAGTCCTTCTTAAGGTCCTCTATGGCCTGCAACCCACTCATGTTTTCTCCTGGGGCTTTTGGAGCAGGACTTCTGACCTCACAGTCCTTTTCCCATTCTATGCCCCCAAAATAGGAGTCTAGGGTTGCATTTTTCTGTTTCCTTTGCCTTGGCATGTTGCCACTTAATTGCTTGACTTTTGGGCTCGTTGCCACACTATGGCTTTAAGGCCAGATAGAGGAATTTTCGTCCCGAACGTGTGGGGGGCAACTTCCGTTTCTGGCAAGCTATAAACCCACCCACAACTTCCACCCTAGATCACAATCCAGATCCAGGGAGGTCAAAGCAAGAGCGATTACCCCCCAAGACTGATCGCTGGATCTCCCCATGATTTGTAGGCTGGGAGCCGGAAATGCCTCTGAAAACTACACAGTGGCGTGTCTCCTCAGCAGCTTCTAGCCCCCAGGGGAGGGAGCTGACGCATTCCCCAAATACGGGTCCCAAAGTCCATAGGACACTAACCTCTTACTTTGTCCTAGGCAAGTCTATGTTGATAATTCTGGCGTCTCCACGGTTCCTGGTGTTCTGGGGTTCCTCCAGCCGGCTGCTGGCCCTGCCGCCCTGGGGCTAAAACCTCGGCTCACGTGGACCTGGGCTCGGCTCGGCTCTTGGGCTCTGCGCGCTGCCGGCTCCCAGACCACTGCGCTGGTCCTTCCTGCAGGGTGCTGGGCTGTCCTCAGCGGGAGGTTAGCTTCTCTGTGTCGTTCTGTGGGTGCTGGAGCTCCAGAAGATTTTCAGAGTCCTTTTTTACATAGTTTATGGAGAATCTGGGGGCAGAGAGGCTTGGACGAGCTGTTTCTACTCCGCCATCTTGGCTCCGCCCCCTTGCAACAAAAGTATTTTATTAAACTGAATCAAACTTAAAGGGAGCTGATCTCTCCCCTGATGCATTTCATATGTTTTTCACTTGCTTGGACTGATTGATACAAAAATTAAACCAGTACAGTCCCTATTAGGTTTATCTCCTCTTGGCATTTGAAGGACAAGCCCTTCCCTTCTCCCAAAAAGGTTGAATAAAACCCAGAGGAATTTAACCAGGGTTCCCCCATCTTTACATTAGTGACAATACTATATCTTACCAAATTTTCTAATCAAAGAGAAACTATTATATACTTATTATATGCTGGGGGCAGCTAGGTTGAGCAATGGGTAGTGGGCTGGGTCTGAAGTGGGGGAAGATCTGAATTCAAATCTTGCCTCAGACTCTTACAAACTATGTGACCATGGGTAAGTCACTTAACCTTGTTTGCCTCAGTTTCCTCATCTGTAGAATTATATGGAGAAGGAAATGACAAAGCACTCCACTTTCTCTGTCAAGAAAATTTAAAAAGGGGGTGGAGCCAAGATGGCAGAATAGAAACAGCAGTCCAAAGCCCTCTCCCCCCAGATTACCTCCGAACTATGTAAAAGGGGACTCTGAACAACTTCTGGGGCCCCAGCACCCACAGAACGACACAGAGAAACTAACCTATGATCTCTTTGGGATACAACACAAGTAGTGGTATTGCTGGGTCAAAGGATATGAAATTATTGATAGTCCTTTGGGCATAGTTCCAGATTGCTCTACAGAATGGTTGAATCAGTTCAAAACTCCATCAATAATGCATTAGTGTTCAAATTTTTCCACATCCTCTCCAGCATTTATCATTCTTTTGTTTTGTCACCTTAGCCAATCTGACTGGTGAGATGTGGTACCTCAGAGTTGTTTTGATTTGCATTTCTCTAATCAATATTGATTTAGAGCATTTTTCATATGTTTATAGATATCTTAAGTTTCTCTCTGAAAACTGGCTGTTCATATCCTCTGATTATTTATCAATAGGGGAATGACTTGTTTTCTTATAGATTTGACTCAATTCCCTGTATATTTTAGAAATGAGTCTTTTATCAAATACATTGGTTGTAAAAATTCTTTTCCAATTTCCACTTCCCTCTTAATCTTGGTTACATTAGCTTTGTTTGTACAAAAACTTCCATTTCATGTAATCAAAATCATCCATTTTGTATTTTGTAATGCTCTCTAATTCTTGTTTGGTCATAAAGTCTGACCCTCTCCACATCTGACAGTTAAATTATTCCTTGCTTTCCCAGATTACTTACAGTATCAGCCTTTATACCTAGATCATGCACCCATTTCGAATAGATTTGTGTATATGGTGTTAGAAAATGGTCTGTATCCAGGTCCTGCCATATTATATTCCATTATTTTGTCAAATATTGAGTTCTTATCCCCAAAACTGTGGTCTTTGGGTTTATCAAGCAGTAGATTACTATAGTCATTGACTGCAGAGTCTCATGTACCCAATCTGTTCCAGTGATGCACTACTCTATTCCTCAGCCAGTACCAAGTAGTTTTGATGACTGCTGCTTTATAATGCAGATTTAAATCTGGTATGGCTAGGCTACCTTCCCTACCATTTCTTTCCATTAATTCCCTGGATATTCTGGACCTTTTTTTCTTCCAAATGAATTATATTACTATTTTTTCTAGGTCTATAAAATAAAATTTTGGTAGATTGATTGGTATGACACAAATTATGCAATTTAATTTAGGTAAAATTATCATTTTTATTATATTAGTTGACCCAGCCATGAACAATTGATATTTTCCCAGTTAGTTAGATCTGGCTTTATTTGTGTGAAAAGTGTTTTGTAGTTGTGTTCATATAGGTCCTGGGTTTGTTTTGGCAAGTAGATTCCCAAATATTTTATAGTGTCTACAGTAACTTTTAATGGGATTTCTCTTTCTATCCCTTGCTGTTGGATTTTGTTAGAAATATATAGAAATGCAGAGGATTTAGGTGGGTTTATTTTATATACTGATACATTACCAAATTTATTTATTGTCTCAAGGAATATTTACTCGACTCTATAGATTCCCTAAGTATATCATCATATCATCTGCAAAGAGTGATAGCTTAGTCTCTTCTTTGCCTAATTTGATTCCTTTGATTTCTTTTTCTTCTCTAATTGCTACTGCTAACATTTCTAGTACCAGATTGAATAAGAGGGGTGATAGTGGACATCCTTGTTTCACCCCTGATCTTATTGGAAATACTTCTAGCTTCTCCCCATTATATATAGTACTTGCTGATGTCTTTAAATAGATGCTAGCTATTATTTTAAGGAAGACTCTATTTATCCCTATACTTTCTAGAGTTTTTAATAGGAATGGATGTTGTATTTTTCAAAAGCCTTTTCTGCATCTATTGTTATAATCATGTGGTTTCTGTTAGTTTTATTGTGGATATGATCAATTATACTGATGGTTTTCCTAATATTAAACTATCCTTGTGTTCCTGGAATAAATCCTGCCTGATCAAAATGTATTATTCTTGTGATAAGTTGCTTTAGTCTTTTTGTTGATATTTTATTTAAAATTTTTGCACCTATATTCATGAAGGAAATTGGTCTACAGTTTTATTTCTGCATTTTATCTCTTCCTGATTTAGGTATCAATACCATATTTGTGTCATAAAAGAATCCTTCTTCATTAATTTTCCCAAATAGTTTCTGAAATATTGGAATGAAGTGTTCTTTAAATGTTTGATAGAATTCACTAGTGCATCCCTCTGGCCCTGGACGATTTTTCCTAGGAAGTCTGGTCATGGCTTGTTTGATTTCTTTTACTGAGATGGGGTTATTTAAGTAACTCACTTCCTCTTCAGTTAATCTAGGCAATTTATACTGTTGTAAACATTCATTCATTTCACTCAGATTGTCAAATTTATGTGCCTACAATTGGGCAAAATTATTCCTAATTATTGTTTTAATTTCCTCTGCATTGGACATAGATTCACCCTTTTCATTTTTATACTTATAATTTGGTTTTCTTCTTTCTTTTTATCATATTTACTAAGTCTCTATTAATTATATTGTTTTTTTTCATAAAACCAACTCTTAGTTTTATTTATTAATTGAATAATTTTCTTAATTTTGATTTTATTAATCTCTAGATGGTTTTCATTATTTCTAATTTAGTATTTAATTAGGGATTTTCAATCTGTTCTTTTTCTAGCTTTTTCAATTGCATGCCCAATTCATTGACCTCCATTTTCTCTAATTTATTAATGTATGCATTCAGGGATATAAAACTTTCCCTAAGAACTTCCTTTGTTGAATCCCTCAAGTTTTGGTATGTTGTCTTGTTATTGTCACTTTTTTGAATGAAGTTATTTATTGTTTCTATAATTTCTTATTTGACCCACTCATTTTTAGGATTAAGTTATTTAGTTTCCAATTAGTTTTTAGACTATATTTCCATGGCCCTTTATTGCATATGATATTTTTGCATCATGATTTGAAAATGATACATTTAATATCTCTGCCTTTCTGCACTGAATTACGAGGTTTTTATGCCCTAGTCCATGGTTGATTTTTGTGTATGTGTCATGTACCTCTGAGAGGAAAGTATATTCTTTTTATCCCCATTCAATTTTCTCTTTAGATCTATCATATCTAGCCTCTC
Organism: Gymnobelideus leadbeateri; assembly: GCA_011680675.1. NCBI lineage: Eukaryota > Metazoa > Chordata > Mammalia > Diprotodontia > Petauridae > Gymnobelideus > Gymnobelideus leadbeateri. Next base: position 85,302 of record WOXC01001587.1, on the reverse strand, counting down.
AAAAATTCTATTGACATCCTTAACTTCTTTCTTGTTTTTTTTTTTTTTTGAGGTTAGATTTATCAAGTTCAGAGAGGGGAAGATTGAGGTACCCCATTAGTATAGTTTTGCTATCTATTCCTTCCTCTAATTCCCTTAACTTCTCCTCTAGGAATTTGTATGATATACCACTTGGTGCATATATGTTAAGTAATGATATTGCTTCATTCTTGATGGTGCTTTTTAGCAGGACATAGTTTCTTTGCTTATCTCTTTTAATTAGATCTATTTTTGCTTTTGCTTTATCTGAGATAAGGATTGTTACGCCTGCTTTTTGTTTTTTTTTTTTACTTTAGCTGTAACATAATATATTCTTCTCCAGACTTTTACCTTTACCCTGTGTGTATCCCCTTGTTTCAAATGTGTTTCTCGTAGACAGCATATTGTAGGAATATGGTTTTTATCCATTCTGCTATCCATCTCCATTTTATGGGAGAGTTCATCCCATTCACATTAACAGTTATGAGTACTGTCTGTGTTTTTCCCTCCATCCTATTCCCTCCCCTGTTTATGTTTTTGTTTCTCCCTTCTCCCTTTCCCTCCTTAAGAGTTTTCCTTTAGACCACCAATTTCCTCAGTATTCCCTCCCTATGACATCCCCTCTTTATCTACCCTTTCCCCTTACTACTATTTTGCTCCCTTAACCTCCCCTCTTATTCTCCCCTTATCCCTCCTAATGCCTGTTGGGCACAAAGGATTTTTGTGTTCATTCAAGTATGTTATTCCAAATTTGACCCCAAACCAATGAGAGTAAATTTCATACAGTGCTCCTCTCCCTCCCTCCTTTCCCTTCTATTATAATGAGTTTTTGTGTCTTTTCAAGTTAGAGTCTTAAACTTCATTGATTATGTTGATCCCTCTTTAAACCAGAATCAATGAGAATAAAGTCCATATGATGTTCATCTCCCTTCTCCCTTCTCCCTTCCCCTCTAATATAGTATGTTTTTATGCCTCTTCATATGACATAATTTACCATTTTCTGCCTCATACTTTCATTTTCTCCCATTACAGTCCCTTTGAACCACTTAATAAGGATTTTTTTATCATTACATTAGTTCGCTTACACTCACACCCTCTATTTATGTAAATCCCTTTTAAATGTTGTGATAATCATATACATTTCAATATTAACAGGTATCAGCTTCTCATATAGGGACATAAACAGTTTTCTCTTATTGAAGCCCAAGTTATGTGCATGTATGAGTGTTTGTGTGTGTGTGTGTGTGTGTGTGTGTGTGTGTGTGTGTGTGTGTATTTTACTTGTTTACCTTTTATGTCTTTCTTGAGTCTTGTAATTGGAGATCATATTTTCCATTGAACTCTGGCTTTTTCATCAGGAAAATCCAGAAACCCCTTATTTCATTAAATCAACATCTCCCTGCTTGAAAGATTATGCTCAGAGTTTTGCTGTGTAGTTGATCCTTGCTTGCAATCCTAGGTCTTTTGCCTTATGAAATATCAAATTCCAGTCCTTCTGATCTTTTAATGTAGAAGCTGGCTAGGTCCTGTGTAATCCTGGTTGTCATTCCACCATATTTGATTTGTTTCTTTTTGGCTGCTTGTAGTATTTTCTCCTTGACCTTGTAATTCTGGAATTTGGCTACTATATTTCTTGGAGTTTTCAATTTGGAATCTCTTTCAGGAGGAGTCCAGTGAATTATTTTGACAGATATTTTATCCTCTGATTCTAGGACTTCAGGAAAGTTTTCTTCAATGATCTCTTGGACTATGTTGTCCAGGCTGCTTTGTTCATCATGGCTTACTGGTAGACCAACAATTCTTAGGTTATCTCTCCTGGATCTGTTCTCCAAGTCAGTTGTTTTTCCAGTGAGATATTTTTCACTTTTTTCTAATGCTTCAGTCTTCATATTTTGTTTGACTGACTCTTGATGCATCATAGAGTTCTTAGCTTTAATTTGACTGATTCTAATTTTTAGTGAATTATTTTCCTCACTTAATTTTTGAAGTTCCTTTTTAGGGAGGTATTTTCTCCAGTTAGATTTTGAACCTCCTGTCCCAGTTCATAAATTTTGCTTTTTAAGGATTTTTTTTCTTCAGTGAGATTTTTTTTCCAATTTGGTCACTGTAAATTTAAATTCATCTTCTACCTCTCTAATTTTACTTTTAAAATCTTTCTTGAGCTCCTCCAAGAATTATTTTTGGGCTTGAGACCAGTTCATATTTCCTTCTGTAGTCTCCAGTGTGAGTATAGAGGCCATGTTTTTCTCTGTATTTCGTTGTTCTCACTGGCTATAATAAGGCTGGATCTATTTTCTTGCTATTCCCTTCTCAGCTTCCTTCTTTCCCATTGTGATTTCCTATTTCCTGATTTCTCAGGCCAGGAGCTGAGGGCATGGTTGTTGACTTTATGTGTTGTAGCCTCTGGGTGTCTAGACTGAGGCCAAGTCCAGGATTCTCAGTGTTTCCCCTGAGGTACCCTGAGGCACCCTGAGGCTCACAGCATAATCTGTTGGAGAGGAATGGTCTGGCTCCTCCAGATTTCTGCATCTATGCCCCTGGGCTACAGTTCAGGAAGGCTCCAAAACTGGCAGCCAGCAGTGCTGGTGTCTGCAGATTCCCCTGGTGGTGCTAAGGCCCACATGGGCTTGTGTTGTTACCTCTTGCTGGCTCTAACACCCTTGGCTTTGGGAGCTCCTGCTGTTCAGCTGAAGTGGGGTTTGTTGGGACCTCTCCAGCCCTTCACTTCAGACTTCTTACTGTTTCAGTTAAACATCTTCTCAGTGACTCCTAAGCCTGAGGCTATTTCCACTATTTCAGGATTTTACTCTCGTTGGTACATTTATCTCTAGGTTTTCTGGGCCATGGAGGGGGAATTGGAGCATCTAGAGTTTGCCATCTTGGCTTCTGGAAATTCAGGCAGGAGATTTTTAAACTTCCAGACTGTGGGCTGATAGCCCCAGGAGAAGCTGCTATCTCTTCTGTGGGCCCTGTACTTTCTCTAACCCAGCTCCAGCCAATCATCCATCCTGCAGTGAGATGGCTGTGAATTGCCCATGGCGTGGGCAAGTTTGCTGGCTGGGGCTCCTTCTCACTCCTATTCTGCTCTCAGGTCCATGCTAGTACTGCCCCCTGTGTTCTATACTCCTCCTGCCCAGACCTACATGGGCACTTTCCTGGGCTGGAAATCTGCCATGCTGTCTCCCAGTGAAATCTGTCACTTTAAAATCTGTTCAAATTCACTTTTTAAAGTTTAGTGATTGGGGCGGCTAGGTGGCGCAGCGAATAGAGCGCTGGCCCTGGAATCAGAAGGACCTGAGTTCGGAGCTGGTGTCCGACACTTAATCCGCACAAACAAAAACCTAGCCATGTAACCTTGGGCAAGTTACTTAACCCCAATTGCCCTAAAGGGGCGGCTAGGTGGCGCAGTGAGTAAGAGCGCCGGCCTCGGAGTTTGGATGACCCGAGATCAGATCCGGCCTCAGAAAATGAGCACCCACGCATAAATCAAATGACTAGCCGTGTAACCTTGAGCAAGTTACTTAACCCCAATTGCTTTAAAAAAAAAAAAAAGTTTAGTGATGGAATTCAGGGAGGAGTTTAGAAAAGTTACTGCCTCCATTCTGCCATCTTGGCTCTGTGCCCCTTCCTATAGCAAATATTTAACCAAACTTGCTTCCAGGAAACTACTCCAGTTCTGGCATTTCTAGAGAGCACAAATATCTGAGTTTCAATACTTAATACAGGTGCCTTACATCATACCTGGCTCAGACACTTTCCATAAATAAGGCTGCCTCCCTTCCTCCCTCTCCTTTAATTTTCAATTTGTTAAGCAAGCATCAGAGCACAGAGGAACATTGTGTCTGGGGAGCAATCTGTTAGGGCTTGGACAGTAATAGGGTAGAAGCATAAACATACTTTAGTTCTATCTTGAAGGAGGAATATGTATGCAACCTAGAATTGAAAAAGAGGAGGAGATTAGGCTTTATTAAATTTAGGAAATTGTCTAGCACTTTTAATGTCCCTAAAACTATTCTCTGCCTCAAAATCCCATTTTTAAGACAAACATTTTTTGTGTAATGTTTTATGACTGAATCATAAATAACATGTTTTCAGAAAAAAACCCCACAAATACAAGCAATTTAAGAGAGAAGCAGTGCAGTATAGAGGAAAGGGCACTGACTTTGGAATCAGATATTGTTAATTTACATCCTATATCAGTCCTTTACCTGTCTGACCTTAGCCAAGTCAATTCAAGTCTTTGAGTCTCAATTTCATCATCTGGAAAATATGGAACTGGATTAAATAGCCTTTAAAGTCCCTTCTAGCTATTTATGGACCTAATAGGAAGACAAAGATGAACACACACACAAACACACACACACATACACACACACACACACATACACACAGAAGTTCATATCACCAGCAAACATGTTATTAACAACAATTTTATGTGAAACTTGGTATAATAAAATCATCAAATACATATCTGTTTTGAGACTTTTCATGTAATGAGTGGGACAGCATGTATATTTACAAATAGTTTAAAAGAAACTTATATAGATCTAACTCTAAAATTCCTAGCTTGGCATCCATAGACAACACCCTTCACCTCAGTATAGTTCAGCAGGTTGCTTATGATTAAATTATATACATGTGTGTCTGTGCATGTGCACATACATGTATATATATGTGTGTGCATGTATGTGTGTGTGTGTGCATATGTGTGTTTGTGTGTATTCCAAGAATTCTTGTTGCATAAGAGATGAAGCCTTGTGTATGCCCTTTTCTGGGGAACACAATAGAAAGTGATCAGCAACTAAAAGGCCTGTTTCAAAACCTTTTCTTCCAACACTTCACAACTGAATTATTGATGTATGTATAAATTTTGTGATCATATGTGGGGCATATTTTAATCTTGACTAATATAATTTGACCCATGGCAGGTTTCATGTAGGTGGAATGTGATAAAATTTACAAGTAGCTGACATATACCACATAGCTAAATCTTATACAGGAAGCATACTTTTCAATTTGAAGTATCTATTTGTTTATTTTGGAAGCAATTGTCATATTTTAACATATTTAATTTTCAAGATTAATTTTTGGAGGGGGGAAGGCAGGGCAATTGAGGTTAAGTGACTTGCCCAAGGTCACATGGCTAGTGTTAAGTATCTGAGGTGAGATTTGAACTCAGGTCCTCCTGACTCCAGGGCTGGTGCTCTATTTACTGTGCCACCTAGCCTCCCTACAAAATTCAATTTTTAAAAGATTTTCTGCTCCAAACTCTGTATCTCTGACACCCTCTTGAACATGCACAATCATATGTAACATATTTTCACATTAGTCATGTTGTAAAAGAAAAATCAGAATAAAAGTTAAAAACCAAGAGAAAATAAAAAAGAATAAAAAAGAAAAAAAAAGAAAATAATATGCTTCAATATGCCTTCAGACTGCATAGTTCTTTCTCTGGATGTGGATAGCATTGTCCATCAAGAGCCTTCTGGAAGTGTCCTATATCATTGCATTGCTGAGAAGAGCTAAGTCTATCATAATTGATTATAACAGAGTGTTGCTGTTACTGTGTACAATGTTATGGTTCTACTCACTTCACTCAGCATCAGTTCATGTAAGTTTTCCAGGTTTTCTAAAATGTGCATACTAATCATTTCTTATATAACAAAAGTATTTCATTCCATTCGTATACCGTAACTTGTTCAGCCATTCCCTAACTGAAGGGCATCCCCTCAATTTCCAATTCTTAGCCACTATAAAAGGACTACTATATATATTTTTTGTACATGTGGGTCCTTTCCTCTTTTTTATGATCTTTTTGGGATGAAGAGGTATAGTGATATTGTTGGAACTAAGGGTTTGAAGTTTTAAAGTTCTTTGGGTATAATTCCAAAATGTTCTCCAGAATGGATGGATCAGTTCACAATTCCACCAATGTATCAGTGTTCCAATTTTCCTGCCTCTTCCCCAAAATTTATCATTTTTCTTTTTTCTCATATTAACCTATCATACAGGTGTCAAGTGGTAACTCAGGGCTGTTTCAATTTGCATTTTTTCTAATCAATAATGATTTAGGGTATCTTTTCATATGAGTATAGATAACTTTAATTTCTTTATCTGAAAACTTCCTGTTCATATCCTTTGACCATTTAGAAATTGGAAAATGGGTTGTATTCTTCTAAATTTGACTCCATTTATAGATATATAGACATATACATATATAAGTGTGTATATATGTATAAATTTTATATATATGTAAATTTATAAATTCATATATATAAATTTTATGTTATATATAATTTATATATTCATATCAATTTATAAATTTATATATGTTTATATTAATTTATATTTATTTATTTATGTATTATATATATATATATATATTAATATTTGAGAAAAGAGGCCTTCATCAGAAACACTGCTGTAAAATTATTTCCTGGCTCACTCTGATTTCCTTCTAATCTTCATTGAATTGGCTTTGTGCAAAATCAATTTTGCATTTCATAATTTTCTCTATATCTTTTTTGATAATAAATTCTTCCCTTCTTCATAGATGTGACAGGTAAACTAATACTTTCTCTTCTAATTTTCTTATTTTTTCACCCTTTATGTCTAATTCATGTACCCACTTTGACTTTATCTTAGTGTACTGTGTAAGATGTTTGTCTATGCCTAAGTTCTGTCATACTACTTTCCAATTTTGCCAGAAGTTTTCGTCAAATAGTGAATTCTTACCTCAGAAGCTAGAGTCTTTGGGTTGATCAGTGATTGCTACAGTCATTTACTACTATGTCTTTTGTATTTAACCTATTCCACTGATCCACCACTCTATTTCTTAGTCAGGACCAAATAGTATTGTTGCTTATTGATTTATAATATAGTTCTAGATCTGGAAGAGGTAGGCGACCATTTTCATTCAGTCCCTTGATATTATAGACCTTTTGTTCTTCCAGATGGAAAAAAAACCTTTCTTGTTGCCTTTCTAAGTTATCTTTGAGTTGAAAATTATTTTACCCCATCATTTTGTGGGTTCTGCTTCTGCCAGAAATTTCTATTTTTTTTTAACAAATGCTTTATTAACTTCTGGTTTACATCATTCATTTCCACCAGATTTTGAGTTACAATTTTTCCCCATTTTTCCCCTACCCACCATTCCAGAGTAGTAGTGCCACAAGATATCCCCTCATCCAATCTGCTCTCTCCCATAACTTCTCCCATACCCCCTTCGACTTTACCATTAGAGCAAGGTGAATCTCTTCAGTATGTGCTGTACATGTATAGCTATGCAAAATATTACCATAGTAGATATATTGGAAAAGGCTGCTTATAATTCCCTCCGACCCATCCCAACCCCCACCTGGGACATTCCCTACTTTGATTCTGTCCCTCTTCAATAGTGGGTACTTCCAACCTTCCCTCCCCCAAGAGTGCCCTCCCCTCCATCATGTCCCCTCTCATCCCCCTTCCCCCTACTCTGCTGCAGGATGATATATCGCATTTAGTATGGATGTCGTTCTCTCCCTGAGCCAAATTCAATGGGAATATGGTATTGCCTTTTTCTCTTCCTGCTCCTCCCCTCCCCTGCAGCCACTTCCCTTGTTTCTTCTGCATGAGATAGTTTACCCTACCCTGTCTCTCCCCATCTCCTCTTGCCACTTTCCTCTCTCACCTCATAATTTCTCCCCTTAAGTATAATCCCTTCCCAAAAAATTCAACCTATGCCCTCTATCCAAGTATAGCTGTAAACATATACACACACATTCACATATGTATTCATATGCCCATATACCCTTCATCCAATATTTTCATACTGAGAAAAGTTTCATCAGTCACAGTTATTGTTTTTCCATGTAAGAATGTAAATAGGTCAAATTTGATAATTTATTTCTTTTCCCTGATTACCTTCTCAGGCATCTCTTGCTTCTTGTGTCTGGATGTCAAATTTTCTATTCAATTCTGGTTTTTTCCTCAAGAATGCTTGAAAGTCCTCTATTCCACTGGATGACTATATTTTCCCCTGAAACAAAATACTCAGTTTTGCTGGGTAGGTGACCCTTGGCTTCAATCCCAGCTCTTTTGCCCTCTGGAATATCATATCCCATGCCTTTCGATCCCTCAGTGTAGAAGCTGCCAGGTCCTGTGCTATTCTGATTGTGTTTCCACAATATTGAAATTGTTTCTTCCAGGCTGCTTGGAGTATTTTCTCCTTGATCTGGGAATTCTGGAACCTGGCTATAATATTCCTAGGAGTTTTCTTTTTGGGATCTTTTTCAGGAGGTGATTGGTGGCTTCTTTCTACCTCTATTTTGCTCTCTGGGTCTAAAACATCAGGGCAATTTTCCTTGAGAATTTTTTGAAGGGTGATTTCTTGGTTCTTTCTTTGATCATGGCTTTCAGGTAGTCCAATAATTTTTAAATTATCTTTCCTGGACCTATTTTCCAGGTCAGTGTTTTTTTCCCATGAGATATTTCACATCGCCTTTTATTCTTTCATTTGTTTGGATCTGTTTAACAGCATCTTCACTTCTCATAAACTCATTAGCTTCCATTTGCTCCAGTCTAACTCTGAAGAAATGAATCTCCTCAGTGAGCTTTTGAGATTCTTTTTCCATCTGGCAAATTCAGCTTTTTAAGACATTCTTCTTCTGATTGCCCTTTTGGGCCTCCTTTCCCAGTCTATTTTTTAAGGTGTTATTTTCCTCAGTCAGGCTGTTGACCCTCATTTCATAATTTTCCTGCATCCTTCTCATTTCTCTTCCCAATTTTTCCTCCACTTCTCTTATATGATTTTTAAAGTCCTTCTTAAGGTCCTCTATGGCCTGTAACCCACTCATATTTTCCTTTGCGGCTTTTGGAGCAGGATTTCTGACCTCACAATCCTCCTCCTGTTCCATGCTTCGATCCTCTTTGCCCCCAAAATAGGAGTCTAAGGTTGCATTTTTCTTTTTATTTTGTTTCCTTTGCCTTGTCATGTTGCCACTTAATTACTTGACTTTTGGGCTTATTGCCACAGTAGGCTCTGCCACCAGACAGGAGAGCTTCCATCCCAAAGCTGGGGTCTTCACAACTTCCAGTTCTGGCAAGCTGGATATCCTCCCCACAACCTCCACCCCAGACAACAATCCAGATCTAGGGAGGTTAAAGCAAGAGAGATTACCCCCCAAGACTGATCGCTGGATCTCCCTACAGTTTGCAGGCTAGGAGCTGGATCTGACACTGAAACTGCAAAATGGCGTGGCTCCTCAGCAGCTTCTAGCCCCTAGGGGAGGAAGCCTATTCGTTCCCCAAATATTGCTCCCAAAGTCCATAGGGCACTAACCTCTCACTTTGTCTTAGGCATGTCTGTGTTGATAATTCTGGAATCACCACAGCTGCTGGTGTTCTGGGGTCCCTCCAGCCGGCTGCTGGCCTGGCTGCCCTGGGGCTAAAACCGCAGCTCACTTGGACTTGGGCTCTGCTCTCCACACTGGGCTGTAGGCTGCCAGACCTCTGTGCTGGTCCTTCCTGCAGGGCTGCTGGGCTGTCCTCAGCAGGAGGTTAGCTTCTCTGTGTCGTTATGTGGGTGTTGGGGCTCCAGATGTTGTTCAGAGTACCCTTTTACATGGTTTGGAGGTGATTTGGGGGGAGAGCACCTTTGATGGGCTGTTTCTACTCAGTCATCTTGGCTCTGCCCCCTCTGCCAGAAATTTCTGGCATTATTTAAAGGTGTTCAGAGGCATTTGGGGGGAAGTTCAGGGGAGTTGCTGCTTTTTCTCCACCATCTTGCCCCTTTCCTCCCTCATTTGTTTGAATCAACACTTTTGAATTCTGTTGCTGGAGAAGACTTTTGCAAGGCCCTTCAGCAGCAGGGAGGTCTAATCAGCTATTACTTAAAGAAATTGAGTCAGGGTATTCTCTGCAGGGTCAAATACTGAAGCTGAAACATAAATACTTTGACCACATAATAAGAAGAAAAGACTTTAGCAAAGACCTTGATTCTGTGAAAGATTGAAGGAAAAAGGATAAGAGGTTAACAGAAGATGAGATGGATAGAAAGTGTTGTGGAAACAATGAATATGAACTTAGACAGACTTTGAGATAGAAGTTTCTTGTCTGCTCTGGTCCAAGTGGTCAAAAAGAACTCTATATAACTGAAGGAATGAATATCAACTTATACGCATATATATTTGCTTAGATACTCTTTAAATGTACATATACATAGAGGTAAGAAAAATATGTAGAGGTTGTATAGATATATTTATACACATACAAGTATGTGTGTTTATTTGTTGAATTAATAACTTTCCATTAATTTCATTGAGTTACTCATCAGAATTAGCTATATTCCTTGTTTATTCTCACAGTGGGCACAGTATCCTATGAATCTTCTTTTCATTGGTTAAAAATAGTATATTTTAATGATGCTTTAGAATGCTCATGAACCACCATGAAACTTTCTAAGATTACCACTCTAATAATAAAAGATGGTATTTTGTATTTGGTATTTTGTAATTTGTATTTGGTATTTGGTATTTGAATCCTTAACATACTCCTGAACATAAATTTCATCCCAAGGTGGATTTAAAAAGAAATTATCATGGGGCAGAGTCAAGATGGCAGAGTAGAAACAGCACTTCCACTACATTCTGGCCCACATGACTTGAAAATTTATGTAAAAAGGGACTCTAAACAATATCTGGAGCTACATTAAATGTTTTGGGGGGGCGGAGCCAAGATGGCGGAGTAGAAACAGCTCGTCCAAGCCACTCTGCCCCCAGATTCCCCCCAAACTATGTAAAAGGGGACTCTGAACAACTTCTGGAGCCCCAGCACCCACAGAACGACACAGAGAAGCTAATCTCCCGCTGAGGACAGCCCAGCAGCCCTGCAGGAAGGACCAGCGCAGAGGTCTGGGACCTGGCAGATTTTAGCCCCAGGGCGGCAGGGCCAGCAGCCAGCTGGAGGAACCCCAGAACACCAGGAGCTGTGTCGACTCCAGAATTATCAACATAGACTTGCCTAGGACAAAGTAAGAGGTTAGTGTCCTATGGACTTTGGGATTGGTATTAGGGAATGTGTCGGCTCCCTCCCCTGGGGGCTAGAAGCCAGCGCTGAGGACAATCGCCATTTTGTAGTTTTCAGAGGCAGCTCCCGCTCCCAGCCTGCAAATTTGTAGGGAGATCCAGGGATCAGTCTTGGGGGGTAATTGCTCTTGCTTTAACCTCCCTGGATCTGGATTGTGATCTAGGGTGGAAGTTGTGGGTGGGTTTACCGCTTGGCAGAAATGGAAGTTGCCCCCCACATGTTCAGGACGAAAATTCCTCTATCTGGCCCTAAAGCCATAGTGTGGCAACAAGCCCAAAAGTCAAGTAATTAAGCGGCAACATGCCAAGGCAAAGGAAACAGAAAAATGCAACCCTAGACTCCTATTTTGGGGGCATAGAGCAGGAAGAGGACTGTGAGGTCAGAAGTCCTGCTCCAAAAGCTCCAGGGGAAAACATGAGCGGTTGCAGGCCATAGAGGACCTTAAGAAGGACTTTAGAAACCAAATAAGAGAAGTGGAGGAAAAATTGGAAAGAGAAATGGGAAGGATGCAGGAAAAGTATGAAATGAGGGTCAACAGCTTGACTGAGGAAAACAACACCTTAAAAAATAGACTGACTCAAATGGCAAAGGAGGCCCAAAAGGGCAATGAGGAGAAGAATGCCTTAAAAAGTCGAATTTGCCAGATGGAAAAAGAATCTCAGAAGTTCACTGAGGAGATTCATTACTTCAGAGTTAGGCTGGAGCAAATGGAAGCTAGTGACTTTTTGAGAAATCGAGATGCTGTTAAGCAGATCCAAACAAAAGAAAGATTAGAAGGCAATGTGAAGTATCTCATGGGAAAAACCACTGACCTGGAGAATAGATCCAGGAGAGACAATTTAAAAATTATTGGACTACCTGAAAGCCATGATCAAGGAAAGAACCTAGAAATCACCCTTCAAGAAATTCTCAAGGAAAACTGCCCTGATGTTTTAGATCCAGAGGGCAAAATAGAGGTTGAAAGAATCCACAGTTCACCTCCTGAAAAAGATCCCAAAAAGAAAACTCCCAGGAATATTATAGCCAGGTTCCAGAATCCCCAGATCAAGGAGAAAATACTACAAGCAGCCAGGAAGAAACAATTCCAATATTGTGGAAATACAATCAGAATAGCCCAGGACCTGGCAGCTTCTACACTGAGGGATTGAAGGGCATGGAATATGATATTCCAGAGGGCAAAAGAACTGGGAATGAACCCAAGGGTCACTTACCCAGCAAAACTGAGTATTTTGTTTCATGGGAAAATATGGTCATTCAGTGCAATAGAGGACTTTCAAGCATTCTTGAGGAAAAAACCAGAATTGAATAGAAAATTTGACATCCAGACACAAGAAGGAAGAGATGCCTGAGAAGGTAATCAGGGAAAAGAAATCAAAAGGAACTTATCAAAGTTGAACTATTTACATTCTTATATGGAAAAGCAATAACTGGGACTGATGATATCTTTCTCACTATGAAAATAATGGAAAAAGGGTGTGTGGTCATGTGAATACAAATGTGAATGTGTGTGTATATGGTTACAGTTATATATGGATAGAGGGCATAGGTTGAATTTGTTGGGAAGGGAGAATACTCAAGGGATGAGATTATGAGGTGAGAGAGGCAAGTAGCAACAGGAGATGGGGAGAGATAGGGTAGGGTAAACTATCCCATGTAGAAGAAGCAAGGGGAAGTGGTTGCAAAGGAGGGGGAGAATAAGGAAGGCTAAAAAGGCAAAACCACATTCACATTGAATTTGGTTCAGGGAGAAAATGACATACATACTAAATGGGATATCTCAACCTGCAGCAGGATAGGGGGAAGGGGGATGAGAGGAGGGATGATGGATGGGAGGGCATCCTTGGGTGAGGGGAGGTTGGAAGTACCCACTATAGAAGAGGGACAGGATCATGTAGGGAATGGACCAGGTGGGGGGTGGGATGAGTGGGAGGGAATTATAAGCAGCCTTGTACAATATATCTACTACGATAATATTTTGCATAGCTAGACATGTACAACATAAACTGAATTACTTATCTCCCAAGAGCGAATGGGTGACAAGAGAGGAAGGAAATGGATCTGAAATTCGAGGTCGTAACATTAAATGTTCCAAATATATATAAATACTATTATTAATACTCTTTTGCTTGTAATAGGGAGATAAGATGTGCAGGCGTTGGGACACAAAGATTCACCTTCCTCTAATGGAAAAGTCGATGGGGGTATGGGAGAAGGTATGGGAGAGAGCAGATTGGAGGAAGCGATATCTTGTGGGACTACTATTCTAGGAGTTTGGGTAGGGGAATAATGGGGGGAAAATGATTGTAACTCAAAATCTGGCAGAAATGAATGATGTAAAACAGAAGTTAATAAAGCATTTGTTTAAAAAATGTTTCAAATGTATTTAAATGCTGTTATTCGTACTATTTTGCATGCAATTGGGAGATAAAATGTGCAGGCATTGGAGCACAGAGATTCACCTCGCCCTAATGGCAAAGTCAAAGGGGGTATGGGAGAAGATATGGGAGAGAGCAGATTGAATGAGGGGATATGTTCTGGGACTGCTATTTTGGGGTGGTGGGTAGGGAAAAATGGGGAAAAATTGCAACTCAAAATCTGGTGGAAATGAATGATGTAAACCAGAAGTTAATAAAGTATTTGTTAAAATAAAATAAATAAATAAAGAGGAGATCTTGGAATACAAAAAAAAAAAAAAACCCCAACCTAGAAATCATCCTTCAAGAAATTCTCAAGGAAAATTGTGCTGATGTTTTAGAATCAGAGGACAAAACAGAGCTTGAATGAACCCACCAAACACCTCCTGGAAAAAATCCCAATAAGAAAACTCCTAGGAATATTTAGCCAGGTTCCCGATTTCCCAGCATGCAGGAAGAAACAATTTAAATACTGTGGAAACTCAATCAGGATAGCACAGCATCTTGCTGCTTCTACACTGAGGGACTGAAGGACTTTGAATATGATATATATATATATATATATATACATTTTTTTTTTTTGCTTTTTGGAGGGCAATTGGGGTTAAGTAACTTGCCCAAGGTCACATGGCTCGGTTTTTGTTTGTGTGTGTGTTAAGTGTCTGAGGCCGGATCTGAACTCAGGTCCTTCTGACTCTGAGGCTGGTGCTCTATTCACTGAGCCACCTAGCTGCCCCGGAATATGATATTTTGAAGGGCAAAGGAGCTGGGATTAAAACCAAGAATCACCTACCCAGCAGCAAAACTGATTATCATGTTTCAGGGAAAATATGGTTATTCAGTGGAATAGAGGACTTTCAAGCATTCTTGATGAAAAAAACCAGAGTTGAATACAAAATTTGACATTCAGATACAAGAAGCAAGAGGTGGTTGAGAAGGTAAACAGGGTAAAGAAATCCTAAGGAACTTATCAAAGTTGAACTATTTACTTTCCTGCATGGAAAAATGATAACTGTAATAGATGAAACTATTCTCAGTATAAAAATAGTTGAAGAAGGGCATATGGGCATATGCATACATATGTGAATGTGTGTATATATGTTTACAGGTATACATAGAGGACACATGTTGAATTTAATAGGAAGGTATGATACTTAAAGGCTGAAATTAAGATGTGAGAGAAGAATATAACAAGAAGAGATGGGGAGAGACAGAATAGGGTAAACTATCTCATATAGAACAGGCAAGTGAAAATGGTTACAAGGGAGGGGAAGAACAGGAAGGCAAAAACGCAAAACCTTATTTTCATTGAATTTGGATCAGGGAGAGAATTACATACATACTAAATAGGATATCTCACCCTACAGGAGAGTAGGGGGAAAGGGATAAGAGGGGGGATGATGGAAAGGAGGGTGGGAGGGAGTGGGGGGAGGGAAGTTGGAAGTGCCCAATTTTGAAAAGGGACAGAATCAAAGTAGGGAATAGACCAAGTGGGAAGTAGGATAGAAGTGAGGGAAATATAGTCACTCTTTTACAATATATCTACTATGGTAATGTTCTGCATAGCTACACATGTACAACATATACTTAATTGCTTATCTTCCCTGTAAGGGTGGGTGACAAGGGAGGAACGTAATGAATCTAGAATTCAAAGTTTTCAAATTAAATGTTTAAAAATGTATAAATATTATTATTAATACTATTTTACATATAATTGAGAAATAAGATATACAGGCATTGGGGCACAGAGATTCACCTTGCCCTACTGAAAATGTCAAAGGAGTTATGGGAGAAGATATAGGAGAGAGCAGATGGGGTGAGGGGATATCCTCCAGGTCTGCTATTCTGGGGTGTGGGTAGGTAAAAAATGGGGAAAAACTGTAATTCAAGATTTGATGGAAATGAATGATGCAAACCAGAAGTTAATAAAACATTTGGGAAAAAAAAGTATCATTGTTGGAAATGAAACACTGAATTTGGGCTGTGTAAAGTATTCTTACTCTTGGAGGGATTAAATTTTTGCAATAACCTTCATTGCTCTACTTTGAAAATAAAATTCCAGAGTTTTAAGGTCATTAGCTGTACCTTTGCAATAGTAACATATGTTGCCAATGCCTACTATATAACATTATGTAAAGAAGGCGGAGGAAGAGGAGGAGAAGAGAGAGGGGGAGGGGGAAGAAAGGGGAGAGGTGGAAAAGAAGAGGAAATATATTTTCCCTCTTTTAAATTCTGGACTGTTTTGGGTTGATTCTCTATTCCCTAGAAAGAAAATAATTTTCTGATAAAAAAGCAGGCTATCAATAATCCCCTTCTAGAAAATAATGAAAGAGACCTAATTTTAAGGGGAGGGGCTAACTTTGCCAAAGAGGGAAGAATGAAGTATAATGGCCACCTAATTTTTTTGGTACATAATTCATTCTGCTCCTTACCAAGCATTACCAAATTATAAGTTTCCACTCAGTGTTCTAGAATGTTATATGGTGAATAGAGGTTAAAGGCATAGTATCTATTGCTGAGTAAACTTTCATCTTCTGTATTCTTAATTAAAATTAGAAAATTTTTAAAAATCTTGTGAACTTTTCACTAGATTACTCACCTTAAGAAACAGGGGTTACAGAAACCTTCTGTTCTTAGATTGAATGCCTATTTCAGATGGAAGTGGAGCTCAGCTTGGTGAATCAGATATCACCATCTGTATTGACCAACACTCATTTTATGCTGAAGCCCTAACTTGTGATTTCTAAGTATAACCAATTTCCCAAGAAGAATGAACTACTTCACTGTCAGACACAGAAATGAAACTTATGCCTTATGCCTACTGAATTTTACCTGATCATTTCATTATGTCCCTCCACATTTAAAAATAAAATTAATATTTCCTTTTTAATTACATGTAAAAATAACTTTTACAGTTAAAAATTTGAGTTCCAAAGTATCTTCCTTCCTCCATCCTTTTCACCCTCATTGAGAAGGCAAGCAATTTAAGATAGGCTATACGTGTTCAATCATTTAAAACATACTTCCATATTGGTCATGTTGTGGAAAAAAAAAACACACAAACCAAGAAGAAGGAAAAAAAACAAACAAGAAAGATAAAGTTTTTTTTTTTTTTAAATACGCTTCATTCTGCCTTCAGACTCCATCAATTCATTCTATGCAGGTGGATAGTATTTTTCTTTTATCATTGAAAGTACTTTGGAATTTTCTTAGACCATTTTATTGCTGAGAATAGCTAAATCAATCAGTTGATCATTGTATAGTATTTCTGCTACTGTATACAGTGTTCTCCTAGCTCTGCTCATTTCACTTTGCATCATTTCATTATGTCTTTCCAGTTTGTTTGTTTTTTTCTGAAATCTGCCTGCTTGTCATTTCTTATAGTAAAACAGTATTCCACCGAAATCATATACCACAACTTGTCCAGTCACTGCCCAATTTATGGGCATTTCTTCCTTTTCCAATTCTTTGCCACCATGGAAAGAGCTCCTACAATTTTTATACATATGTCTTTTTCTTTATTTTTTAAATCTCTTTGGTATACAGACTTAGTAATAGTATTTCTCAGTCAAGGGGCACACACGTATTTATACGGCTTTGACTATAATTCCAAATTGCTCCCCAGGAAGGTTGGATCAGTTTACAACTCCAACAATAGTATATTTAGTGTCCCAATATTTCCACATTCCCATAGAGCATTTGTTATTTCCCTTTTCTTTCATAATAGCCAGTCTGATAGGTGTGAAGTGGTACCTCAGAGTTACTTTAATTTGCATTTCTGTAGTCAATATCATATGACTATTGATTCCTTTGATTTCTTCATCTAAGTGTCCTTTGTTAGTGTCCTTTGACCATTTGCCAATTGGGTAATGGCTGATATCCTTGTAAATTCGACTCAGTTCTCTATATATTTGAAAAATGAGACCTTTATTGGAGAAACATGCTATAAAATCTCCCTTACCCCTTCTTCAACTTTCCTTTTAACCTTGGCTGCACTTTATTTGTTTGTGCCATACAGCATTTTTAAAAATAATATAATCAAAAGTATCCATTTTACACTTCATAATGCTCTCTATTTCCTGTTTGATGAAAAAAAAATTCCCTTTTCCCTAAATCTGATATTCAAACTATTTCATGCCCTCCCAAATTGCTTGTGGTATCATCCTTATGTCTAACTCATGTAATCCACTCTATTATCAATTTTCTTTTATGGGTGAGTTCATATCACTCCCATTATGATTACTAACTTGTATATTTTCCTCCACCCTACCTTTTCCCCTGTTTTTCCTTCTCTCTTTCTCTTTTTAACGTGATCCTATTAGAAAGTGTTTTACTTCTTACCACTGTCTCCTCCAATATGCCTTTACTTCTATCATTTCCCCTTTCTCCCTTCTCTCTTCTCCCACTCCTCCCACTTTCCTGTAGGGTAAGATAAATTTTTATACCCAACTGTGCTGTGGGCTGCTCAGTGTCCAGCACTTAGCATGATCCAGAGATGTGAATAAAAAATGACCAGCCCATGTGGGTAGTTCAAGGAAGAACTATGAACTCCATTTATTGATTCTCAGGACAAGGTTTTTATAGAGCAATGAGACAAAGGAAGGGGATTCAAGTTTTCTAATCATTACCTTATTCTGTTGTATCTTGGAGGTAACACAGGTTAGATAATTTGATAAGAATTTGTTATCTAGGAGACTAAAGTCTTAGGGTAAGACCTTTGATCTAGATCTCAGGTACCTGCTAATGCAGGCACAGTCATAAACTGATACAATTGAGAGGAAATTTCAAAGCTGAAGCACAATCCTCAAAAGTGGTCATGTTTAGATCTGGCCACCCAAAGATACCTGAGTGCTGAATCAAATATTTTGGCTCTCAGTAACTAAAATCTTGGGGTATAGCTTATTGATCTCAGAACACAAGTAAACATCCTTATAACTGTCACCCATATCAAAGAACTCAGGAGCTAACTTGATGAAAAGTCGCATCTCAGAGATTCTTGTTTTAAAGTCCACCACTAGGATTTAATATCTGACTTCTGAACTAGGCTTCTTTGGCTCCCCAAACAACTGAGTGTATATGTTATACTCAATATGGGATAATTTTAATGAGAGTAAACTTCAAGCATTGCCCTCTACCCCCCACTTCTTTTCCACTATAAATGTTCTTTTGCACCTCTTTTACATGAGATAATTTACCCCATTCTACTTCTTTCTTCCCTCTAATCTGAGTGCATCCCTCTTTTTCAGCCTTTAATTTAGCTTTTTATCATCCTAAAAATAAGTCTTTCACCCCTATACTATCACCCCACATTTTCTGATACTCATTTAAACTGCTTTTTGGGCTACCCCAGAAGATGTCCTTGTAGAATATAAGGAGAGTACAATTTCATATTTATATGTCCATCATTTATTAGGATACCTTGTACACAAATATTAATTAATTGAATTAAATTGATTTATAAATCCTCATACCTGGTTTTGATAAAAGAAAATTTCACCTATACTCAGTTGAGGCAGGGGGGTAAGAATGTACATCTCTTTAGCAGTAGAAATTGTGGTTTTGAAAACTTTGTGTGAAATTTGTTGAATTTTGATAGAAATGTAGGGGCGGCTAGGTGGCGCAGTGAATAGAGCGCCGGCCCTGGAGTCAGAAGGACCTGAGTTCAGATCCGGCCTCAGACACTTAATCCACACAAACAAAACCATAGCCGAGTAACCTTGAGCAAGTTACTTAACCCCAATTGCTTAAAAAAAAAAATAAAAAAAAAGAAATGTTAAGGAGCACAACAGTATCTAGAGAGCATATAGACATTTCATGTGAAAGAAACATTTTTCTCAACTGACAAACTTTAGTTACCTAGAGCTCCTTTCTATCACATAGAACCAAGAAGAAGACCTAGGACATTGTTCTTTTGGTACATATCATGTCTTATCTCTGGAACCAGTGGTGAATAATCAAGTTAGTCTCCTTCTGCAACTTCTTTCTCTTCTATTTTTTTCCATATGGATTCTGGTAGCCTTTTTATGTTCAGTAGCATTGTTTAGGTTGCTGAAGCATTTATTCATATCTCAAGCTTATTCTTGAACTTCATGCCAATCAGAGTTTGAAAAATAATGCTGGCACTAGATTTCTGGCAAGATGACTGAGAGGTCATTGTTAAAACCAGTTAGCCTTTGCTGCTTCAAAATCAGCAAGAATATATTAATTAAACAGAGTTAAGTGTGGGAAAGACCTTTTCCCGTCATAGATAGGAAAGGTATAAGCAAAGGGAAGAAAGAAATATTTTTAAAAATTGGTTAGATAATTAAGTGGCCTAGTGGATAGAGTGCTGGATCTAGGGTTAGAGAGAACCTTTGCATCTTACCTTAGAAGGTTACTATCTATGTCGCCTTGGGCTAGTTGCTTAATGTCTCTCAACCTCAGTTTCCACTACTGTAAAATGAGCAAAATGCACTTACCTCATGTAGTTTTTATGAGAATAGTTGTATTTTATTTTGGCAAAACTTAAAGTACTACATGAATGCTACCTAGTAGCATTCCTACATACAAATGACATTCTAGTAAAGAGATAATGGTTGGATATGTAGGATAGAGAAAATTTTGAACCATAGTCATTTGGCCTGGGGAAGAAAACAATTAAAAAACAATTATAAATAAAATTAAATCTTGATTAATAAAATTAAGAGTCTGTGGTATAAGGGCACTATATATATATATACACATATATATAAACTATAGTGACCTACTGCTTGTTTAAAGGGGGGGAAAGCATCAATAATAATTTAGTGTAATGACATATAAACTTAATTTTAACCTTGAATATATATAGACTACACTCCCTAATAAATAGAAAAGAATGACAAAAAAGTTTAAAATAGAACCCAATAATTAGCTGCATATGAGATTTAATTTTAAAAAGTCAAGGCACATTTATTATTAAATTGTGGTTCTGGATCAATAGACTATCATCTGGTTTCTATCATTCTAGTTTGTTTGGAACATAGGAAACAAAACAAAAGCTCAATTTCTAGTTCTTATCCCAAAGTGGCTGAAGACATCCTTCCTTATCTGCCCAAGACCTAAGCAATATCTGGAATCCTCTTATTTCTTCCATCTCTGGAAAGTTAACACTTTCAATTGGGAAACGCTAGGCATTCTATTGCCCTTTAAAAGACCTCTGCATCAATAACTGTGACTGATGATATCTTTCTCACTATGAAAATAATGGAAGAAGGGGGTGTGGTCATATGAATACATATGTGAATGTGTGTGTATATGGTTACAGTTATATATGGATAGAGGGCATAGGTTGATTTTGTTGGGAAGGGAGAGTACTCAAGGGATGAAATTATGAGGTGAGAGAGGAAAGTGGCAAGAGGAGATGGGTAGAGACAGGGTAGGGTAAACTATATCATGTAGAAGAAGCAAAGGGAAGTGGTTACACGGGAGGGGGAGAATAGGAAGGCAAAAAGGCAAAACCACATTCTCATTGAATTTGGTTCAGGGAGAGAATGACATACATACTAAATGGGATATCTCAACCTACAGCAGAATAGGGGGAAGGGGAATGAGAGGAGGGATGATGGATGGGAGGGCATCCTTGGGGGGAGGGGAGGTTGGAAGTACCCACTATAGAAGGGGGACAGGATCATGTAGGGTATGGACCAGGTTGGGGTGGGATGAGTGGGAGGGAATTATAAGCA
Source organism: Gymnobelideus leadbeateri (assembly GCA_011680675.1). Lineage (NCBI taxonomy): Eukaryota > Metazoa > Chordata > Mammalia > Diprotodontia > Petauridae > Gymnobelideus > Gymnobelideus leadbeateri. Next base: position 64,103 of record WOXC01001587.1, on the reverse strand, counting down.
GCCTTGTACAATATATCTACTATGATAATGTTTCGCATAGCTAGACATGTACAACATATACTGAATGACTTATCTCCCAAGAAGGAATGGGTGACAAGGGAGGAAGGAAATGGATCTGAAACTCGAGGTCGTAACATTAAATGTTTCAAATATATATATAAATACTATTATTAATACTATTTCGCTTGTAATAGGGAGATAAGATGTGCAGGCATTGGTACACAAAGATTCACCTTCCTCTAATGGAAAAGTCGATAGGGGTATGGGAGAAGGTATGGGAGAGAGCAGACTGGAGGAAGTGATATCTTGTGGGACTACTATTCTGGGAGGTTGGGTAGGGGAATAATGGAGGGAAAATGATTGTAACTCAAAATCTGGCGGAAATGAATGATGTAAAACAGAAGTTAATAAAGCATTTGTTAAAAAAAAAAAGAAAGAAAGAAAAGACCTCTGCATCAGAAACAATCTCTATTCCATAATCAGATTGGATATTTATATGGTGACTGTAGAATATTTTGGAATTCCTCCAACTATGACATGATTTGAATCTGTACCTTCAGACCAAGGAAGTTAGAAAGAATGTTTCATCATATGTATTGTGCGAATTCTTTTTTTTTTTTTTAACTTGGGAGTTGTGTCTTGGGCCAATACCACATCTTCATCAAAGGCAGAAAATACTGGCTTTCTTCTTTCATACTTTGCTATGGAAGGTTATTTGTTAATTCAATTTATGCAAGTCAAGTGACTTCTGTTCTATAAGCTACTTATTCTGAACATGACTAAACATATTTGGCACCCAAATTTTCTATAAATAGGCTTCTTTTTAAAGTAACTCCAAACTCCACCCTCACACCTGAAAATAACTTTGCAATATGTTTAAAATTCACTTCATATACTGGTTGATATTTTTTCTTCAAAATTCATAATACCAACATAAAAGGAAGCCTGTCACTTTTATTGTTCTTAATTAGAATTACATGATAAAGGGTTTGGTATGACCTAGCCATAAATAATAATACTTACAACCTACAACCTTAAGTATCCGATGAAGAGGAGAGTTCGTACCTAGTTCACAAGTGGTCCATTAGTGTGAGCTGATTCAAATTTCTGAACTTGAATTTACATTTTAGAAATTTGATAATCCCTACCTTTTACCACTTCTAAATGTGGTGTTGTATAATAAGTCCCCTTCTGATGTGAAAGTCCCAGTGCTCTTAAATTGATTCTAGGTATAAAGCTATGCTATGTGGAAAAATGTAATAATAATGATAATAATAATTTTTAAAAGAATGCTCACTCAGCTGACAAATTGAAGTCATATTATAATGCTTTCCAACTGTGGGTGGATTTTATATGGGGATATCTTCACTCAATCTGGAAAAATTTTAATTGGGAAATCTGGATAAGTTTCTTAATTCCTCTTGAAAGTAAGATGGTCTTGGCAGGAAAACCACAGACCAGTATAATTATTTAAGATTTTATGAGCTAGATATTGTACCACTCATGGTACCTGCCCAAAATGCAAATTTCTTCATATAAATTTCCTACAAGTACACGACGCTCAGTCTGTTGAATATATAGCTATCTATCATCTATCAAAATTATGCCTGGTTATATAACATTCCCCTTGCCTCCTTTTCCAGTTGAGGTAACTTTAAGTAGAAGAAAGTTAACCGACTTGCCCTAGATCAAATGGCAACTTGAAATAAATTTAGGTTTTTATATTGGTATTAAAAGCATTTGCTGTGTCTAACACCTTTTATCTTCTACCAAATTTCCTCTCTCTTCTATCATCCCTTTTATCCAGTTGCCCCCTGCTTTCCTGTATGGTAAGATACCCAATTAAATGAGTATGTTATTCTTAATATGTTACTCCTTAATTCAAATTCCATGAGAATAAGGTTGAACTATTCCCTTTTACATACCTACTCTTCTCCTACATTGTAACCGCTTTTTCTTGCCTTTTTATATGAGATAAATTACCATAATCTATGTCTCCCTTTATCCTCCCAATATATTCCTCTCTCACCTCTTAATTTATTTTTTAGATACCATCCCTTCATATTCAATTCATCCTATGCTCTCTGTATATATACATGTACATGCAAATACACACCCTCACACACACACACACACACACACACATATTTATACACACCTACACCCCCAAAATGTACATACATATGGATGTATACATATATATTCCCTTCAACTATACTCATGTTAAGAAAAGTCTTGGGGGAAGAGTCAAGATGACAGAGTAGAAACAACACTTCCATGGCGCTCTGGCCCACACCACCTCCAAATTTATGTAAAAGGGGACTCTGAACAAACTGTGGAGCTACAGAACCCACAAAATAACACAGAGAAGCTAACCTCCCACTGAGGAAAGTCTGGCAGCCCAGCAGCCCAGAAGCCCAGCAAGGAGTGGCCAGTACATTGCTCTCAGAGCCCAGCCTAGGCCCCTTTGAGTCAGGGGTTTTAGCCTCAGGGCAGCCCAACCAGAAGTCTGTTGGGAGGGATCCAGACCACCAGCAGCTGTGGTATTTCCAGAATTATAAACACATAGATGCCAAGGACAAAGTGAAAGGTCAATGGACTTTGGGACTAGTGAGGAGAGTGAGTCGGCCTCTTTCCCTGAGGGCAAGAGGCCACTGAATAGACACAACACAGCCAACCAAATTGCAGCTTCAGTTCCTGGCCTGTGGACTATAAGGGGACCAAGCAACCAGTTGTGGGGGGGAGGGGTGGTAACCATTTTTGCTTTAACCTTCTTGGATCTGGATTGCAGTCTAGGGTGGAGGTCTTGGGGTGTGTGACCAGCTTTCCAGAGTGTGTGGAGGCTTCAGAGAGGGCACACAACTAATAGCTCCAGCAGCTGAGAAAACACCAGAATTTGGGATAGAAGCTCCCCTGGCTGGTGGCAGAGTCCTACTGTGACAACAAGCCCAAAAGTAAAGTAATTAAGTGGCAACATGCTTAGGCAAAGGAAACAAAATAAACAGAAAAATGCAACATTGGATTCCTATTTTGGGGGCAAAGAGGATTCAAAGCATGGAACAGGAGGAGGACTGTGAGGTCAGAACTCTTGCACCAAAAGCCCCAAAGGAAAACATAACCTGAGTACAGGCCATAAAGGACCTTAAGAAGCAAATAAGAGAAATGGAGGAAAAACTGGGAAGAGAAATGTGAAAGATTCAAGAAAGGTATGAAATGAGAGTCAACAGCCTGACTGAGGAAAATAACACCTTAAAAATAGACGAACTCAAATGGCAAAAGAGGATCAAAAAGGCAATGAGGAGAAAAATGCCTTAAAAAGCTAAATTTGCCAGATGGAAAAAGAGTCTCAAAAGCTCACTGATGAGATTTGTTCTTTCAGAATTAAAATGCAGCAAATTGAAGCTAGTGACTTTATGAAAAATCAAGATGCTGTTAAGCAGATCCAAACAAATGAAAGAATAGAAGGCAATGTGAAATACCTCATGGGAAAAACCACTGACATGGAAAATAGATCCAGGAGAGATAATTTAAAATTATTGGACTACCTGAAAGCCATGATCAAAAAAAAAAAAAACCCTAGAAATCATCCTTCAAGAAATTCTCAAGGAAAATTGCCTTATGTTCTAAAACCAGAGGGCAAAATAGAGCTTGAAAGAACCCACCAACCACCTCCTGAAAAAGATGCCAAAAAGAAAACTCCTAGGGATATTATAGCCAGGTTCCAGAATTCCCAGATCAAGGAGAAAATATTAAAAGCAGCCAGGAAGAAACAATTTAAATATTGTGGAAATGTAATCAGGATGGCATAGAATCTGGCAGCTTCTACACTGAGGGACTGAAGGGCTTGGAATATGATATTTTGGAGGGCAAAGGAACTGGGATTAAACCAAGAACCACCTACCCAGCAGCAAAACTGATTGTCATGTTTCAGGGGAAAATATGGTCATTCAATGGAATAGAGGACTTCCAAGCTTTCTTTTTTTTTAAATTTTTTTCCAGGTCTTCTGATTTCAATTTCTGTGCTTTTTCCATAATACTTTTCATTATACCATTGTTGGAACAAATGATAGAGAGAATTCCACCCAATCTAATGGTATGCATGGGATCTATGTTTGTAACATCAGTCTATGTTTATAACATCAGTCTGGAATATCAGTTTGTAACATCAGTTTGTAAAATCAATTTGTAAAACCAGTCTGTAAAATCACATTTCCCCCTCCCCAGCCTTAAAGCATTAACTCTGCCCCTTCCCCCTGCCAGCACTCTGCTCAGCAAAAACTCATGAATTATCTTTGCTTGGAACAATAACAAGCTACACTTATGAATCCTTCACTAAATCTTTTTTTTTAAACAAATGCTTTATTAACTTCTGTTTTACATCATTCATTTCCGCCAGATTTTGAGTTACAATCATTTTCCCCCCATTATTCCCCTACCCAACCTCCAAGAATAGTAGTCCCACAAGATATCGCTTCCTCCAATCTGCTCTCTCCCATACACCCATCGACTTTTCCATTAGAGAAAGGTGAATCTTTGTGTCCCAATGCCTGCACACCTTATCTCCCTATTACAAGCAAAAGAGTATTAATAATAGTATTTATATATATTTGAAACATTTAATGTTACAGCCTCGAATTTCAGATCCATTTCCTTCCTCCCTTGTCACCCATTCCTTCTTGGGAGATAAGTAATTCAGTATATGTTGTACATGTCTAGCTATGCAAAACATTATCATAGTTGATATATTGTACAAGGCTGCTTATAATTCCCTCCCACTCATCCCACCCCCACCTGGTCCATTCCCTACATGATCCTGTCCCTCTTCTATAGTGGGTACTTCCAACCTCCCCTCCCCCCAAGGATGCCCTCCCATCCATCATCCCTCCTCTCATCCCCCTTCCCCCTATCCTGCTGCAGGTTGAGATATCCCATTTAGTATGTATGTCATTTTCTCCCTGAACCAAATTCAATGCGAATGTGGTTTTGCCTTTTTAGCCTTCCTTATTCTCCCCCTCCTTTGCAACCACTTCCCCTTGCTTCTTCTACATGGGGTAGTTTACCCTACCCTGTCTCTCCCCATCTCCTCTTGCCACTTTCCTCTCTCACCTCATAATTTCATCCCTTGAGTATTCTCCCTTCCCAACAAATTCAACCTATGCCCTCTATCCATATATAACTGTAACCATATACACACACATTCACATATGTATTCATATGAACACACCCCCTTCTTCCATTATTTTCATAGTGAGAAAGATATCATCAGTCACAGTTATTGCTTTTCCATATAGGAATGTAAATAGGTCAGCTTTGATAAGTTCCTTTTGATTTCTTTTCCCTGATTACCTTCTCAGGCATCTCTTACTTCTTGTGTCTGGATGTCAAATTTTCTATTCAATTCTGGTTTTTTCCTCAAGAATGCTTGAAAGTCCTCTATTCCACTGAATGACAATATTTTCCCCTGAAACAAAATACTCAGTTTTGCTGGGTAGGTGAACCTTGGGTTCAGTCCCAGTTCTTTTGCCCTCTGGAATATCATATTCCATGCCCTTCAATCCCTCAGTGTAGAAGCTGCTAGGTCCTGGGCTATTCTGATTGTGTTTCCACAATATTGAAATTATTTCTTCCTGGCTGCTTGTAGTATTTTCTCCCTGATCTGGGGATTCTGGAACCTGGCTATAATATTCCTGGGAGTTTTCTTTTTGGGATCTTTTTCAGGAGGTGAACTGTGGATTCTTTCAACCTCTATTTTGCCCTCTGGATCTAAAACATCAGGGCAATTTTCCTTGAGAATTTCTTGAAGGGTGATTTCTACGTTCTTTCCTTGATCATGGCTTTCAGGTAGTCCAATAATTTTTAAATTGTCTCTCCTGGATCGATTTTCCATGTCAGTGGTTTTTTCCATGAGATATTTCACATTGCCTTCTAATCTTTCTTTTGTTTGGATCTGCTTAACAGCATCTTGATTTCTCATAAAGTCATTAGCTTCCATTTGCTCCAGTCTAACTCTGAAGGAATGAATCTCCTTAGTGAACTTTTGAGATTCTTTTTCCATCTGGCAAATTCGACTTTTTAAGGCATTCTTCTCCTCATTGCCCTTTGGGCCTCCTTTGCCATTTGAGCTAGTCTATTTTTTAAGGTGTTGTTTTCCTCAGTCAGGCTGTTGACCCTCATTTCATACTTTTCCTGCATCCTTCTCATTTCTCTTTCCAATTTTTCCTCCACTTCTCTTATTTGAGTTTTAAAGTCCTTCTTAAGGTCCTCTATGGCCTGCAACCCGCTCATGTTTTCCCCTGGGGCTTTTGGAGCAGGACTTCTGACCTCACAGTCCTTTTTCTGCTCTATGCCCCCAAAATAGGAGTCTAGGGTTGCAGTTTTCTGTTTCCTTTGCCTTGGCATGTTGCCACTTAATTGCTTGACTTTTGGGCTTGTTGCCACACTATGGCTTTAAGGCCAGATAGAGGAATTTTCGTCCCGAACGTGTGGGGGGCAACTTCCGTTTCTGGCAAGCTGTAAACCCACCCACAGCTTCCACCCTAGATCACAATCCAGATCCATGGAGGTTAAAGCAAGAGTGATTACCCCCCAAGACTGATCACTGGATCTCCCTACAGTTTGCAGGCCAGGAGCCGGAGCTGCCTCTGAAATCTACATAATGGCGTGTCTCCTTAGCGGCTTCTAGCCCCCAGGGGAGGGAGCTGACGCATTCCCCAAATACAGGTCCCAAAGTCCATAAGACACTAACCTCTTACTTTGTCCTAGACATGTCTATGTTGATAATTCGCCACAGCTCCTGGTGTTCTGGGGTACCTCCAGCCGGCTGCTGGCCCTGCCGCCCTGGGGCTAAAACCTCGGCTCATGCTGACCTGGGCTCGGCTTGGCTCGGCTCCTGTGCTCTGCGCTCTGCGAGCTGCCAGGTCCCAGACCTCTGCGCTGGTCCTTCCTGCAGGGCTGCTGGGCTGTCCTCAGCAGGAGGTTAGCTTCTCTGTGTTGTTCTGTGGGTGCTGGGGCTCCAGAGGTTGTTCAGCGTCCCCTTTTACATAGTTTGGGGGGAATCTGGGGGCAGAGAGGCTTGGACAAGCTGTTTCTAATCCGCCATCAACTTCCAAGCATTCTTGATGGCAAAAAAAAAAAACAGAATTGAATAGAAAATTTCACCTTCAGACACAAGAAGCAAGAGATGCTTGAGAAGGTGAACTAAGGAACTTATCAATGTTGAACTATTCACAGTCCTACATGGAAAAAATGATTCCTGTATCTTATGAAACCTTTATCAGTATGAAAATATTTGAAGAAGGGTAAGTAGGCATATGAATACATATGTGAATGTGTGTATATATGTTTACAGGTATATATGGATAGAGGGCATAGGTCAAATTTAATGGGAAGGGAAGATACTAGGAGGGTGAGGTTAAGAGGTGAGAGAGGAATATAGTGAAAGGAGATGGGGAAAGACAGAATAGGGTAAACTATCTCATATAGAAGCCGCAAGGGGAAATGGTTACAAGGCAGGGGAAGAACAGGAAGGCAAAAAGGCAAAACCTCATTCTCATTGAATTTGGCTCAGGGAGAAAATGACATACATACTAACTGGGATATCTCACCCTACCATTTTGCAGAGCTATACATGTTCAGCATATCCTGAGTTTCTTATCTTCAAAGCAGGAGTGAGTGACAGGGGAGGAAGGGAATGAATCTGGAATTCAAAGTTTTAAAATAAAATGTTTAAAAATGTATAAATATTATTATTAATACTATTTTACATATAATTGAGAAATAAGATATACAGGCATTGGGGCACGGGAATTCACCTTGCCCTATTGAAAAAATTGAAAGGGGTGTGGGAGAGGACATGGGAGAGAGCAGATTAGATGAGGGGATATGCTGTGGGACTGCTATTCTGGGGTAGTAGGTAGAGGAGAAATGGGGAAAAATTGTGATGGAAAATCTGGCAGAAATGAATGATGTAACCCAGAAGTTAATAAAGCATTTTAAAAAAAAGCAAAGTCTCATGAGTTACAATTTTTGTTTTTCCATGTAGGAATGTAAATAATTCAGCTTTAATAAGATCTTATGATTTCTTTTTCGTGTTTACCTTCTCATGCTTTGCTTGCTTCTTTTATTTGAGAGTCAAATTTTCTGCTCAGCTCTGGTTTTTTTCATCAAGATTGTTTGAAAGTCCTTTACTTCATTAAATGACCATAGTTTCCGTTGAAGCATTATACTCAGTATGCTGAGTAGGTGATTTTTTATTTTAATCCTAGTTCCTTTGACTTCCAGAATATCATATCAGAATATTCCTAGGAGTTTCCTTTTCAGGAACTTCTTTGAAGAGGTGATCTCTGAATACTTTTCATTTCTATTTTGTCCTCTGGTTCTAGAATGTCAGGACAATTTTGATAATTTCTTGAAAGATGATATATAGGTTTTTTTTTGTTTTGTTTTGTTTTGTTTTTTTATCATGGCCCTCAGGTAGTCCAATCTCTCCCGGTTCTATTTTATATGTCAGTGGTTTTTCCAATGAGATATTTCACATTGCCTTCTATTTTTTTTTTCATTTTTGGGATCTTTTGTATAGTATCTTGATTTCTAAAAAAAGTCATTAGCTTCCAACTGTTCCAATCTAATTTTGAAGGAATTATTCTCTTCAGGGATATTTGGAAATTCCTTTTCTGTCACAGCAATTCAGGTTTTTAAGGCTTTCTTCTCCTCATTGGCTTTTTGAACCTCTTTTTACCATTTGAGTTAGTCTCTTTTCAGGGTGTTATATTCTTCAGTGTTTTTTGGGTCTCCTTTAGCAGGCTGTTTCATCACTTTTCATGATTTTCTTGCATCGTTCTCATTTCTCTTCCCAATTTTTCCTCCATGTCTCTTACTTGATTTTCAAAATCCTTTTTGTGCTCCTCCATGACCTTATTTTTCTTGGAAGCTTTTGATGCAGGAGTTCTGAATTTGTCGTCTTCCTCCCATTCAATTCTTTGATCCTTTTTGTCCCCAAAAAAGATTCTATAGTCTGTTTGTGCTTCCTCTGCTTGTTCATCTTTCCAGCCAATTGCTTGTCTTTTGAGCTCTTTTCCATGGTAGAACTCTACTTTCAGAATGGAGAAAGCTTTGTCCCAACTTGCTGGGGTTTTGTACCTGCCAGAGCTATTAAGATGGTGCCCTTTCTATAGCCCCCACAAGCTCTTGCACACTGGCCACACACCCACTACGTAAGACTGTGATCCAGATCTAAGCTGGTCAAAGCAAGTGTAAGTACCCTTTTCAGACTCTTTGAGAATGAAGGATAATAACCACCAACCAATCGAGTTTAATATCTACTCACTAAAGGATGCCAAGCCAGCAAATACCTAGGATACTTTCCCAACACCATGATTTCATTTAGTCATTTCAGTTGTGACCAGTACTTTGTGACCCCATTTGGGGTTTTCTTGGCAAAGATACTGGAGTAGTTTGCTATTTTCTTTTCCAGATGAGGAAACTGAGGCAAACAGGGTTAAGTAACTTGCTCTGGGTCACACAGCTAGTAAATGTTTGAGGTCAGATGTGAACTAAGGTCTGACCAATTCCATGCCCAGCTCTCTATCCACTGTTTCCTCAATACCATGAAAGATCATTTAGACAATGACTCATCTACATTAACAGGACACAGGTAATCAATATATTGTGGCCTTGTAATTTACTGAGTTTAGCCATAATAAAAAAAAAACACATTTTATATGCATTTAATATAAAGCAATATACACACAAATATTAAATTCTATATCTTTAAGTAGATGAATGATAGGTATATGAATTCTAAAATATATTTTGAGCATCATACCACACCATCTATTAACTCAATTTCCCAAACAATGTTAGTTTTAAATTGTTAAATTTTAATATTTGAAGCCATGTATAATGGTTTCCTAAATGGAACAAGCTACTTTTGACCATCGCAGAAAAGCCGCTGAGATGTTTGAGGTACGAAGGAAAAAGTCCTAGATTATCCATGATCAAGTAGAAAGTATTAAAAGAAGGAATTAAATGTTTGTAATTCTGTCTCAAGGTCATAAATTGTGCCAAAAGAAAAATAAGAGAAGTGAAATGAGTGAGAGGTAGCTATTATCCCTACCATTTCACCAGCTCATAGGATTGTCAATAGTTGACAATCCTGGATATTTTATTTTCTTTCAATATCTGATCACCTCAAATTCATGGGAACACTCTCCATGGTCATGGTTCTTCTGTTCCCATAACTATAGTTTGGGACCTGAGTAGTTTATGGCTACAACACTCAGACAATCCCAAGCCCAACGTCTCAGTCTTATAAAAATATCTATGAATATCCCACACAGTGATAAAAAAAAACATCCAAAATACAAAGGCAACAGAAAGAAATAAAGGCACCCAAACCTGGGCACCATACAGATTTTGTCATCTCTGTTTTATCTCATGGTTTCTTGTACACTGTGTATATTTATTCTGCTAGACTCCATTGGATGGATGTTTGGAAATTTTCAGTAACAAGACTGCTGTAGTATTAGCAGTCCTTTCAAACATCTTGCAAAGTTTTTGGTTGCTACAAAAAGAAAGCACTGCCATGTGAACCCTTACCCTTTAAGCAAAATAGGAAAGCATATTTAGTTTGAGAAGGGGGCGGAGTTGGGACAAGGTTTTTGTGTGTCTTAGGTAGTATTTGAAAATTGACTACTTCTGTCTACATTCTACATATGTACATTTATAAAAAGTTTGTCTTTATTTCACATTAGTGCAACAATGGAAATAAGATTAAAAGTGTTTCTCACTGCCTCCATACCCACCCTTTTTCCTAGATAGTTATTGACCTTGTCTAGCCCTTATCCTGGCTCTGACTGAATTACCAAGTAATTAAACCTGGCCACCTATTTATGCTTTGGTTTAAAGATGTGTCTGAATAAAAACAAATATTTATCTAGCTATCTATATTTCTATCTATGTATCTTTCATCAGGTATAGATATAGAATCCATATATTTGTATATACACACATACACACATTTATATATGCCTATAAAGAATGTATATACATGGTTTACTGTAATAGAAATGCAGATTTAAAGATCTTCCCTGCCCCTAGGCCCTTTGATTGGTTTAAGGAACTTTGATTGACTTAAGTGACTCTGAGAACCTTCCTTGATTTGAAAATATATTCTGCCCCCTAATAGGCTGAATGTGGTCACATGGAACCTGTGGTAGGAGGCTTGGTTTTCAGGAATGACCACACCTTGATGCCGTGTGATTGGGCAGTGGGTCAAGAGGGTGGTTACATTCTCTGAGCCAGGAGAAGACTATATAATCCCTGATTTGAGGCTTTGCTTTGGGGCTCACTTTGAGAAGTGTTGTGTGATTTGACCAGATGAGACTCTGGGCAGCCATTGAGAGCCCCCCGGCTTTGAAAACCCAGATGTTGATGCTTCCCTCTCTGGTAACTGTGATTTTGATATTGATAATGATAATGGTTGGACAGTTTGGAAGCCTGTCTGTTTGATCTGTCTGTATACTCTGAAGTTTGGGGTGCTGACCTTTTCCCCCTGAACTAAGTAATATATGTTTGTTTGATTAAAGTAAGCTTGCTAACCCATTTTGAGTTGCTTTCCTTTTGAAAAGCAGATCTAAGAACCTGTGTTGGCAGTCACACTGGGGATATTGGGGTGCTTGCTGCTACATTTACATATGTATACAGACAATTATATGTGCATATATACATACATTTATGTGTATATTATATGTATGTATAAATTATTTAAACTTTTGAAAGGAATATATGTATGCACATTGAAAGACATATGCACATAAGCAGATAACGCAAACACATACAGGTATGTGTCTACATTTACAAATGTATGAGTATGTTCCTTTCAAAACATATTTAAATAATATCATATATGCATAAGTATATATTTTGAGGTTTTATGTGTATATACATTTCATACACACATATAGACATTTCTTATTATTGTTGTTCAGTCATTTTAGTCGTATCTGACTCTTCATGATTCCATTTGTGGTTTTCTTGGCATAGATACTGGAGTGATTCACCATTTCCTTTTCCAGCTCATTTTACAGATGAGAAAACTAAGGCAAATAGGGTTAAGTGGCTTATACAGGGTTACACAGTTAATATGTGTCTGAGGCCAAATTTGAAGTCAGAAAGATGAGTCTTCCTGCCTCTAGGTTCAGAAATCTATCCACTGTGCCACCTAGTTGCCCTTAAACATACTTATATACATACATTCCTACATATACATTTTCAAAAATATCCCCTAACATCATTTGGTGAAACTGAGGCAGATAACTAAGCGACTTGCCTTGGGTCATACAGTTAGTAAGTTTCTAAGGTCATAGTTGATCTCAGGTCTTCCTAACTCTAGACTTAGCAATCTAGTTACTATGACATCTTGTTACCAATTTTTTTTTTAATTTCTAAATGTAACATCTAAAGACTGTCATAAAAGAAATATTAACTTTGTTCAAGAAGGCAGAGTTAAGAAGCATTGATGGAATTCTTCAGAGGTAGATTTAGACAAAGTGAAACAAATCCTTAACAATTAAACCTAAACAAAAGAAGAAAGCGCTTTATATTAATGGTAGATTGGGACATTTCCCCTTCTGTGGTTTCTATTGTATCTTAGGAATGTGGGAGTGATTATTTCCTGTAAGGCACAAATTGGATGAGATAGTTTCAGAGGTCTAATTCTACTCTGAAATTTGGTGAGTCTGTCACTTCAAGTCCATCAATCTTTCTATGATATCAAGCTGCTTCCAAGGTGAGCCTTGAAGGAGAAGCATTCTGGAGTGAAGAAAATACTCTTTACTGTATATTTTACTGTGAAGGGTAAATAGCCTTGGATCCTTTCTCCTGAGATATAAAACTATTAGGTTCCATAGCAGGAAAATCTTATCACTTTGTAATTGCTAAATTATCATCTTAAAGAGAAACTTCTTTGTAATTCACCAAAATCCAAGTGATGTGTGCACTTTCTACCTGTGTAACCTTGAACAAGTCACTAACCTCTCTGTGACTCTCAGTTTGGTCTCTGAAGTCACTTCCTTCTGTAAATCCTATGAACTACTAAAATGATAGTTCTTTCTACAAATATTATTTTTAAAGGTATATGTAAAACAAAACTGAGATTATGACAACAACAGATAGAGGCACAATTTCTTTGGTACACAGATTATGGGTGAGGGAATCCCACTGTCATTTTAGTTAGCATATTTTCAGCAATTTATAATGCTAAAATTGTCAAGGGCAATGTGAATTAAGTGACTTGCCCAGGGTTATATAGCCAGCCTTGAGTCAAGCTGAAAGAAGACTTTACTTGGATATTGTGTACTGAATGAGAATATTGTGATTTACTTGTGACCAAGGGGTGAACGGCCTGTGTATTTTCCACTACCCCTTAAGAGGTTAGTGAGTAGTGACTGGTGACTGAGTAGTGACTAATGATTGAAAAGTGACAGATGACTGAATAGCGACTGATTTATAATTTAGTGGGCCCCATGAATGGAGAACTTTGACTATTGTATTTTGTGACCCTTAATGAGGCAAGCTTTTTTAAGGATGATTGAATGTTAGAGTTACTAAATAATTGAACTTTGTTCAAAACTATTGTGACCACTTTGGTGAAAACAATGTCACCATTTTAGTGATAAGCCATTGTAAAGGCTGTATTTTTATTTTCTGTGATAAGTTGTAACATTGTGAATGCTGTGCCTTGATTCTCTGTGAATGTTTTACTTTGATTTGTTATGGAATAAATAAGTGTTCACTACACAGTGTAATCAGAACCTTAAAAGCTGTTCAGAGTAGCATTCTTCTATGAAACCTGCTAGTACATGGCATTACATCATTTTATCTTTTGACATTAGTATTATTTCTCTTTCATTCTTAATCATTTAAGCATAGTTGGAGGGAAAGGCATTGGATTTGATTTACATGGAGATGAGTGTGAACACTGGCCAGGTCATTTAATACCTATGTCAGCAATGGCAATACACTTTCTGATTTCAAGGCCTCAGTTTCTTCATGTGTAAAAGGAGGGTATTGGATCTGATGACTTCTAAAGGTCCCTTCCAACACAAAACATGATTAGAGGACACTGTAATCAAGTATTATGTCTCCCATTTAAAAAATTGTATTATATTATTTTTAAAATGCCATTCTATTCCATTTTTTGAGATCTGAACATGGAATAGCATTGTCTAATTTTATCCTCAGATTCCATATATATAAAATATATCAATGACAAAGACCTAGTTGAAATTCATTACTTTCAAAGGAAAAAAAATAACCTGAAGTCAGCAAAGTATTTTTCAAATATGATCATGTGAGGTTCATATTTGCCTTAAGTAGAGAAATTTTATCTTTACTTCTTTTCTTATTAATGCTTTACAGCAGTTTTCACCCTCAGAAACAGACCTGTTATGTATAAAAGATGACAGACTGCAGTAGCTTTATTTATGCCTTTAAAGGATGAAACAAGGTGAATCAGTATAGATGATGCAATGTAGCAATGTCCTTAACTTCCCTTCCTTTTGGTGAATTGCTCTTCACAGAACACTATGGCTAGGGAAATAGGGGCTTAACTTGTCTTACCATATTTAGTGGAAGCATAAGCAAGGTAAGGCAGGACCTTTCTAAATTGTGGCATAGTAGAAACACTACCTAAAAGGGCATGACCAAATTTGAGTTCAATTCCAGACTGTCTCTAACTAGTTGAACAGTCTTCAATAGGTCACTTATATACTCTGTGCCTCATAAATGAGACTGTTCACTTTGACCTCTAAGGTTCTTTCCTACATCTATGGCTCTATAAATGTTACCTCGTGACCTATTATACATATATTACTGAGAATATTCCTGTGATAGTTCACATACAAAGGATAAACCTTGGAGTCTATGTAGACATATGTCATTAATTGGAAAACACAATTTGCCTATGTACTCAGATAAATATGGAGTCCTGCTTTGGGGTTCAAAAAATCAACCATAGAATTTGAAGATGGAGGCTATCTGAATGAAGTACACTTCATGGAAAAAAGATTTTGCATTTCCTCAAATACAAGCTTAATATAAATGACCTGTTCTTCAATATGACAACCAAAAATAAAATAAAATGTAACCTTGAACATTTCAAGGATCTGTGAAAAATACACGTGCACACACACTTATACACAAATATTTACACAGACTCCATTTCCTCATTTGAAAAATGAGCATGATAAACACTTTAAAAAGTCACTGAGGTGGGAGGAGACAAGATGGAAGGATAGAAACATCTCATCCAAGTCACTCTGCCCCCAGATTCCCCCCAAACAATGTAAAAGAGGACTCTGAACATCTTCTGGAGCCCCAGTACCCACAGAACGACACAGAGAAGCTAACCTCCCACTGAGGACAGCCCAGCAGCCCTGCAGGAAGAACCAGCGCAGCACTCTGGGAGCCAGCCGCAAGCAGCATGCAGAGCGCGGGGACCAGGTCCCCGTGAGCTGAGGTTTTACCCCAGGGCGGCAGGGCCAGCAGCCGGATGGAGAGAACCCAGAACACCAGCAGCTGTGGTGACTCCAGAATTATCAACATAGACATGCCTAGGGAAAACTAAGAGGTTAGTACCCTATGGACTTTGGGACCAGTATTTGGGGAATGCGGCTTCCTCCCCTGGGGGCTAGAAGCCACTGAGGAGACGCACCATTTTGTAGTTTTCAGAGGCAGCTCCAGCACCTGGCCTGCAAACTGTAGGGAGATCCAGTGATCAGTATTAGGGGGTAATCACTCTTGCTTTAACCTCCCTGGATCTGGATTGTGATCTGGGGTGGAGGTTGTGGGTGGGTTTACAGCTTGCCAGAAACGGAAGCTGGCCCCCTCACATGTTTGGGGTGAAAGTTCCTGTCTGGCACCAGGCCATACGGTGGCAACAAGCCCCAAAGACAAGTAATTAAGTGGCAACATGCCAAGGCAAAAGAAACAGAAAAATGCAACCCTAGACTCCTATTTTGGGGGCATAGAGAGGGAAAAGGACTGTGAGGTCAGAAGTCCTCCTCCAAAAGCCCCAGGGGAAAACATGAGTGGGTTGCAGGCCATAGAGGACCTTAAGAAGGACTTTAAAAATCAAATAAGAGAAGTGGAGGAAAAATTGGAAAAAGAAATGAGAAGGATGCAGGAAAAGTATGAAATGAGGGTCAACAGCCTGACTGAGGAAAACAACACCTTAAAAAATAGACTAGCTCAAATGGCAAAGGAGGCCCAAAAGGGCAATGAGAGAAGAATGCCTTAAAAAGTCGAATTTGCCAGATGGAAAAAGAATCTCAAAAGTTCACTGAGGAGATTCATTCCTTCAGAGTTAAACTGGAGCAAATGGAAGCTAGTGACTTTATGAGAAATCAAGATGCTGTTAAGCAGATCCAAAGAAATGAAAGATTAGAAGGCAATGTGAAATATCTCATGGGAAAAGCTACTGACCTGGAGAATAGATCCAGGAGAGACAATTTAAAAATTATTGGACTACTTGAAAGCCATGATCCAAGAAAGACCCTAGAAATCACCCTTCAAGAAATTCTCAAGGAAAATTGCCCCAATGTTTTAGATCCAGAGGACAAAATAGAGGTTCAAAGAATCCACAAATCACCTCCTGAATAAGAGTCCAAAAAGAAAACTCCCAGGAATATTATAGCCAGGTTCCAGAATCCCCAGATCAAGGAGAAAATACTCCAAGCAGCCAGGAAGAAACAATTTCAATATTGTGGAAACACAATCAGAATAGCACAGGAACTGGCAGCTTCTACACTGAGGGACTGAAAGGCATGGGATATGATATTCCAGAGGGCAAAAGAGCTGGGAAGGAACCCAAGGGTAACCTACCCAGCAAAACTGAGTATTTTGTTTCAGGGGAAAATATCGTCATTCAGTGCAATAGAGGACTTTCAAGCATTCTTGAGGAAAAAACCAGAATTGAATAGAAAATTTGACATCCAGACACAAGAAGCAAGAGATGCCTGAGAAGGTAATCAGGGAAAAGAAATCAAAAGGAACTTATCAAAGTTGAACTATTTACATTCCTATATGGAAAAACAATAACTATGACTGGTTATATCTTTCTCACTATGAAAATAATAGAAGAAAGGTGTGTGGTCATATGAATACATATGTGAATGTGTGTGTATATGGTTACAGTTATATATGGATAGAGGGCATAGGTTGAATTTGTTGGGAAGGGAGAATACTCGAGGGATGAAATTATGAGGTGAGAGAGGAAAGTGGCAAGAGGATATGGGGAGAGGCAGTGTAGGGTAAACTATCTCATGTAGAAGAAGCAAAGGGAAGTGGTTGCAAAAGAGGTGGAGAATAAGGAAGGCTAAAAAGGCAAAACCACATTCACATTGAATTTGGTTCAGGGAGAGAATGACATACATACTAAATGGGATATCTCAACCTACAGCAGAATAGGGGGAAGGGGGACGAGAGGAAGGATGATGGATGGGAGGGCATCCTTGGGGGGAGGGGAGGTTGGAAGTACCCACTATAGAAGAGGGACAGGATCATGTAGGGAATGGACCAGGTGGGGGGTGGGATGAGTGGGAGGGAATTATAAGCAGCCTTGTACAATATATCTACTATGATAATGTTTCGCATGGCTAGACATGTACAACATATCCTGAATTACTTATCTTCCCAGAGGGAATGGTGACAAGGGAGGAAGGAAATGGATCTGAAATTCGAGGTCTTAACATTAAATGTTTTAAATATATATAAATACTATTATTAATACTCTTTTGCTTGTAATTGGAAGATAAGATGTGCAGGCATTGGGACACAAAGATTCACCTTCCTCTAATGGAAAAGTCGAAGGGATTACGGAAGAAGTTATGGGAGAGAGCAGATTGGAGGAAGCGATATCTTGTGGGACTGCTATTCTGGGAGGTGGGTAGGGGAAAAATGGGGGGGATGATTATAACTCAAAATCTGGTGGAAATGAATGATGTAAAACAGAAGTTAATAAAGCATTCGTTTAAAAAAAAAGTCATTGATGAGAAAATGCAGTGTTATCTTTAAAACCAATGTATTTTTTATTTGCTGTTATTATAACCTGAGGGAATGCGTCCCTTATATATAAAATATCTCCCTCACCTGTACATAATAGTAGATGAAATTCTGTGATTAGGTCTTTCCTGATCCTTCCAGGGACAGTACTTCTTGTCCAGCAAAACTACCTTGCATTTCTTTTCTTTTTTTTTTTTTTTTAAAGCAATTGGGGTTAAGTAACTTGCTCAAGGTTACACGGCTAGTCATTATTATTTATGCGTGGGTGCTCATTTTCTGAGGCCGGATCTGATCTTGGGTCATCCAAACTCCGAGGCCGGCGCTCTTACTCACTGCGCCACCTAGCCGCCCCTTTAGGGCAATTGGGGTTAAGTAACTTGCCCAAGGTTACACGGCTAGGTTTTTGTTTGTATGGATTAAGTGTCGGAGGCCAGCTCCGAATTCAGGTCCTTCTGATTCCAGGGCCGGTGCTCTATTCACTGCGCCACCTAGCCGCCCCTTTGCATTTATTTTCCATATATTTCTATTTACTTATATATCTAATATGATGAATTGATATACTGAAACATTTTGGGGGCATGGACTCTTTCATTTCGGTGAATTATTTAATTTTTATCTTTGTATCAACAGTTTCTTGCACGGTGCCTCATATAATATTCATTTAAAATTATTTATTGATTATTCATTCATTCCTATGGTTTAAAGTCTTTATTTCTAGAAACCTCATATTCAAATTAAAATACCTCATTTGGGAATGGAATATGTCAGTCCTTTAATTGTCACTAACATCTTGCTGAAATTTGTTTTCTCTGGTTTGCAGTGAACAGTGAAGGATTCAAGGGAATGAGACACAATGGGGAAGCATATTCGATTGTGGATAACTAAGGGGAAATAACATGAAGGAATAGACTTAGGAGTGGGAGAATGCTAGAGACCGAGATGGAAAGAGTTGTAAGAAAGGGGAGGTAGTAAAGGGACTAATGAAAAATTTCAGGTTACTTCATAGTTTTTTTAGGGCAGTCTAGTATAGCAAATTCCTTTGGGAAACCATAATGGTCCAGGCCTTCTATGCACAGAACATCCAGATAAAGCAAAGAAACAGACATTTTAGTAGTTATATTCTTGACCTGAGGCTAAGGAGCTAACGGACAATATAAAGTATATAGAATGCCAGCTTTTCACATAGAGAGTACAGAAAAGAAACAATGGCAGTTGACTGACATGTAGTGAAATTGTAAAAATGTACCACTTAGTATACATCAGAGGTCAGTAAACTAGAGAGAAATTAAGATATTTGCTGAAGACAAATATCTACCTCACTTTTTAAATGGTGAGAACTTCTTTGAAACTTTAGTTTTCACCAACTTAACTTTGAAAAATTCAACCTTGGCTGACTAAATAAGTGGTGAAGATCTAAGTTCTTATCCTTCAGTTGGCCACACAACTTTCAAATTAAAGTACTCTCTAATGTTCTGTCACAACCTAAGTTTTCTGTCCCAGGATTCAGATTTGAGTTTTCTTATCTCAGTGATTTGGTGGGGTTTTTTAAAAGTCACTGGATTTGTAGTCAGGAAGAGCTTGATTTTGGTCTTGCCTTTATATACTTATTAGTTCTATGTCCCTGTAATGGCAAGCAAAGAAGTATTTAGTGCCTTTTTTCGGGTATTTAATTATTTAACACCTTGTGACAGTTCAAGTTTCTTTTGAGCCTTACCCATGATTATATCAAATCTTTGTTAAGAAAGTGAACTTGTGAACCCCACAGTGGGAGGAACTTGCTGATGCAAAAGATAGAGGCAGAACAGGGAGGAGCTAATGACCATATATAAAGAGAAACCCAAGCTGGGAGAGAGCATAACTAAGAAGGGAACTCTTGTGGTGGCAGAGTTGAGAAGGAGAAAACGTGTGGTATCCCAGCACTCTGTTTGTCAGTTCTGTCAGTGCTGATATTTGTTTGTAACACTTTTTTTTTTTTTAAAGCAATTGGGGTTAAGT
This sequence comes from Gymnobelideus leadbeateri, assembly GCA_011680675.1. Lineage (NCBI taxonomy): Eukaryota > Metazoa > Chordata > Mammalia > Diprotodontia > Petauridae > Gymnobelideus > Gymnobelideus leadbeateri. The sequence continues at coordinate 44,048 of WOXC01001587.1, read as the reverse complement.
AACTTGCTCAAGGTTACACGGCTAGTCATTTGATTTATGCGTGGGTGCTCATTTTCTGAGGCCGGATCTGATCTCGGGTCATCCAAACTCCGAGGCAGGCGCTCTTACTCACTGCGCCACCTAGCCGCCCCTTTAGGGCAATTGGGGTTAAGTAACTTGCCCAAGGTCACACGGCTAGGTTTTTTTTTGTTTGTGCGGATTAGGTGTCGAAGGCTGGCTCCGAACTCAGGTCCTTCTGATTCCAGGGCCGGCACTCTATTCACTGCGCCACCTAACCGCCCCGTTTGTAACACTTTTTACAGATGCTCTGGGACCTTACTGGAAGCCCTGAAAGAGGTTTCTCTTGTCTATTTACAGAAGTCCTGGAGGAAGGTTTAGGAGGTCCTGGGACTATATTGACAATTTGTGTTGAGTTCTCAGACACTGTGGGTCAGTGTTGATTTCACAGGCTGAAAGTGAATTGATGATGGTGCCAGCAATGTTTATGAATGTTGTTTTGGCTCTGTCAAACTTTGTCTTCCAAGAAACAGAAACTTTGAAGGACTTGAGGTGAACTGGACACTGTGAGCTTCAACATGGAACAGGAACTGGATGAGGAACTGGACAAGGAGCAGCACGAGGAGTAGCGAGCTGCTTACCTTTGAATCCAGGTGATAGTTGGGTAGGTTCAAGCAGGAGCTAGACCCATGGAAGAGAAACTATGGAATCTGAGAGCCAACCTCAAGTCAAGATGAAAAGGCATCTCCTTGGGTACTTAGTGCTGACTGAGAAGATCATGATTTACTGTGCCCTAGGAGTAGAAGAACTTGGTACTCTGTACCTTGTACCACTTAAGGATGATTGAGTTAAGGATGACTGGAAACTAATCTCCAATCAAGAAAAAAGAAGACTTTTTGTCTGAGAGATTAAGAAAATGTGATCTAGCAGGGCATGGGGGGAGAACTTTGACCTTTGTACCTTGCGTCCCTTAAAGAGTTTTTGCTCCTTAAGGATGATTTTAAGGGTAAGTTAAGGACTTACTAAATGATATCTTTTGCTTAAAAATGTGTGGTTATGAGGCGGAGCCAAGATGGCTGAGTAGAAACAGCCCATCAAAGGTGCTCTCCCCAAGATCACCTGCAAACTATGTAAAAGGGGACTCTAAACAACTTCTGGAGCCCCAGCACCCACAGAACAACACAGAGAAGCGAACCTCCGACTGAGGACAGCCCAACAACCCTGCAGGAAGGACCAGCACAGAGCTCTGGGAGCCTACAGCCCAGTGCGGAGAGCCGAGCCCAGGTCCTCGTGAGTTGAATTTTTAGCCGCACCGTGGGCCCGCCAGCAGCCAGCTGGAGGGACCCCAGAACACCAGAAGCTGTGGTGATTCCAGAATTATCAACTCAGATATGCCTAGGACAAAGTGAGAGGTTAGTGCCCTATGGACTTTGGGACCAGTATTTAGGGAACGCATCGGCTTCCTCCCCTAGGGGCTAGAAGCCGCTGAAGAGACATGCCATTTTGTAGTTTTCAGTGGCAGCACCAGATCCTGGCCTGCAAACTGTAGAGAGATCCAGTGATTAGTCTTGGGGGTTAATCACTCTTGCATTAACCTCCATGGATCTGGGTTGTGATCTGGGGGGGAGGTCTGGGGTGGGTATCCAGCTTGCCAGAAAGCTGCGAAGACCCCAACATTCAGGACGAAAGCTCTCCTGTCTGGTGGCAGAGTTCTACTGTGGCAACAAGCCCAAAAGTCAAGTAATTAAGAGGCAACATGTCAAGGCAAAGGAAACAAAATAAACATAAAAATACAACCTTAGACTCCTATTTGGGGGGCAAAGAGGATCGAAGCATAGAACAGGAAGGGGATGGTGAGGTCAGAAATCCTCCTCCAAAAGCCCCAAAGGAAAATATGAGAGGGTCACAGGACATAGAGGACCTTAAGAAGGACTTTAAAAATCAAATAAGAGAAGTGGAGGGAAAATTGGAAAGAGAAATGAGAAGGATGCAGGAAAAGTATGAAATGAGGGTCAACAGCCTGACTGAGGAAAACAACACCTTGAAAACTAGACTAACTCAAATGGCAAAGGAGGCCCAAAAGGGCAATGAGGAGAAGAATGCCTTAAAAGCTGAATTTGCCAGATGGAAAAAGAATCTCAAAAGCTCACTGAGGAGATTCATTCCTTCAGAATTAGACTGCAGCAAATGGAAGCTAAAGACTTTATGAGAAATCAAGATGCTGTTAAGCAGATCCAAACAAATGAAAGAATAGAAAGCAATGTGAAATATCTCATGGGAAAAACCACTGACCTGGAAAATAGATCCAGGAGAGACAATTTAAAAATTATTGAACTACCTGAAAGCCATGATCAAGGAAAGAACCTAGAAATCACCCTTCAAGAAATTCTCAAGGAAAACTGCCCTGATGTTTTAGATCCAGAGGGCAAAATAAAGGTTGAAAGAATCCACTGATCACCTCCTGAAAAAGATCCCAAAAAGAAAACTCCCAGGAATATTATAGCCAGGTTCCAGAATCCCCAGATCAGGAGAAAATACTACAAGCAGCCAGGAAGAAACAATTTCAATATTGTGGAAACACAATCAGAATAGCCCAGGACCTGGCAGCTTCTACACTGAGGGATCCAAGGGCATGGAATATGATATTCCAGAGGGCAAAAGAACTGGGAATGAACCCAAGGGTCACCTACCCAACAAAACTGAGTATTTTGTTTCAGGGGAAAATATGGTCATTCAGTGCAATAGAGGACTTTCAAGCATTCTTGAGGAAAAAACCAGAGTTGAATAGAAAATTTGACATCCAGACACAAGAAGCAAGAGATGCCTGAGAAGGTAATCAGGGAAAAGAAATCAAAAGGAACTTATCAAAGTTGACCTATTTACATTCCTACATGTAAAAACAATAACTGTGACTGATGAAAGCTTTCTCAGTATGAAAATAATAGAAGAAGGGTGTATGGTCATATGAATACGTATGTGAATGTGTTTTTATATGTTTACAGTTATACATCAAGAGAGGGCATAGGTTGAATTTGTTGGGTAGCAATGATATTTAAGGGGTGAAATTATGAGGTGAGAGAGGAAAGTGGCAAGAGGATATGGGGAGAACCTGGGTAGGGTAAACTATCTCATGTAGAAGAAGCAAGGGAAAGTGACTGTAAGGGAGGGGAAAAATAGGAAGGCAAAACCACATTCTCATTGAATTTGGTTCAGGGAGAGAGCGACAGACATACTAAATAGGATATCTCAACGTGAAGCAGAATAGGGGGAAGGGGGATAAGAGGAAGGATGATGGATGGGAGGGCATCCTTGGGGGGAGGGGAGGTTGGAAGTACCCACTATAGAAGAGGGACAGGATCAAGCAGGGAATGGACCAGGTCGGGGGTGGGATGGGTGGGATGGGTGGGAGGGAATTATAAGCAGCCTTGTCCAATATATCTACTATGGTAATATTTTGCATAGCTAGACATGTACAACAGCTACTGAATTACTTATCTTCCCAGAGGGAATGGGTGACAAGGGGGGAAGGAAATGGATCTGAAATTCGAGGTCTTAAAATTAAATATTTCAAATATATATAAATACTGTTATCAATACTCTTTTGCATGTAATTCGGAGATAAGATGTGCAAGCATTGGGGCACAGAGATTTACCTTGCTCTAATGGAAAAGTTGAAGGGGGTATGGGAGAAGATATGGGAGAGAGCAGATTGGAGGAAGGGATATCTTGTGGGACCGCTATTCTGGGATGGTGGGTAGGGAAAAAACAGGAAAAAAATTGTAACTCAAAATCTGGTGGAAATGAATTATGTAAACCAGAAGTCAATAAAGCATTTGTTTAATTAAAAAAAATATGTGGTTACTTTGGTGAAAACTCTGGCCACTTTGGTGATAAATTTTTGTAACATTGTGAATGCTATATTTTGGTTTCTGCCAATGTTTTGCTTTAGTTTACTGCTGAATAGAGAGTTTACTATACTATGTGATCAGAACCTTACAGCTGTTCACAGTAGCAGTCCTCTGGAACACTGCTCATGCTTGGCTTTACAGTCCTTGAACAGACTCTCTGTGGGTGTTTTTATTTATAAATGAGGGAGTTAGACTCAGTAGTCTCTAATGTTGTTTACAGGTTGAAAACTATTATCTCATAGTCCTTTGATCCATGATATATAGAAAATATTGAATTAGTCAAGTCATGTGAAAGAAAGAGTATAATTGTGGGTTGAGAGAAGAAATGGCAGGTTACAGCTGATTCCTCTATGATCAATTGAAAGGGGACTAAAAACCCAACTGGGTTTGTTATGTAACAAGTTTTAAAAGATTTGGTAGGCAGATAGGGTGCACAAGTAAGAGTGCTGGTCCTGGGAGCTGGAAATGCCTCTGAAAACTACAAAATGGCGTGTCTCCTCAGTGGCTTCTAGCCCCCAGGGGAGGGAGCCAACGCATTCCCTAAATATCAGTCCCAAAGTCTATAGGACACTAACCACTTACTTAGTCCTAGGCATGTCTATGTTGATAATTCTGGAGTCACCACAGCTCCTGGTGTTCTGGGGTTCCTCCAGCCAGCTGCTGGCCCTGCCACCCTGGGGCTAAAACCGCAGCTCACGCGGACCTGGGCTCAGCTTGGCTTCCTGCGCTCTGCGCGCTGCCAGGTCCCAGACTACTGCGCTGGTCCTTCCTGCAGGGTTGCTGGGCTGTCCTCAGCGGGAGGTTAGCTTCTCTGTGTCGTTCTGTGGGTGCTGGGGCTCCAGAAGTTGTTCAGAGTCCCCTTTTACATAGTTTGGGGGGAATCTGGGGGCAGAGTGGCTTGGATGAGCTGTTTCTACTCCGCCATCTTGACTCTGCCCCCGGATAATTGTATTTTCAATGTAATTGGTTTCCTTAGTAAACCTATGAATTTTATTTTATGCACCTAAAATCATTATTCTGAGACCGGCTCCATCGGCTTCATCAGACTGCCAAAGGGGCATGATATAAAAAAAGGTTAAGAACTTTTATTGTTGTGCTTTTTTTTTTAATGTTAAGATGGGAATAAAATCAAAAACCAGAGATCTCAAAGTAGGTTTAGTTAAAAAACAAACAAACCAAAAACAATAGAAATGACAAGTGAGAACACATGCTAGTCATGTAGGTCCTCAAGTGGTGCCCTTTGACTGATTCCAAATTACACAGAACACTGAAATTTGGAATCAAAGGGCCACACTTGAGGACCTAGAGGGTCACATGTTGCCTTGAGGCTGCAGGTTTCCCACTCCTATATATCTACAATATGTCTCCAAAATTGTAGAAACTGTGTAAAAGACAGTGTCAGATTCAAACCTCAAAAATTCAAAAGTGGAAAAAAAACTTAGCAAGGATAAAGAAAAAATAATAACAACTTTAAAAGACCACAGGAATTTCCTATGTGCCAAAATGACAGACTATGGGAGAATTACAGAGATTACTTAAAGATTACAGTTCTCTTGGATTTTTTTTTAATCACACCAGAAAAAAAAATCAAAGAAAACTGCCCATAAATCATAAATACAAACAGCAAAGGAATGATTGTTCAAAAATGTAGATTATGAACAGAATAAAATCCCACATTATATTTCAAGATATGCGATAGCTAAGTTTCAGAACTTATAAGTTCAATAAATAATACATTTTGCAGTCATGTCAGTCAATAAGCATTTTTAAGCAATTATTACATGCCAAGGTTCTCTAACTCTTCAGGATCTTTAATACAAACAATCTGAGACTATTCTATAAGCATGAGAAATCAGAGAAAATAATAAATGCAATATTCCCGAAGACCCTGAAGAAACAACATGAAATAATACATCCTAGAAAGCTGAACGTAATAACCAAAAGAAAATATGAAACTTCAAAAAAAAAAAAAGAAGCAATTCAATTATATGGGATTGTGGGGGAAGAAGAGAGGAAAAACTCAAGGAGAGAAAGAAGAGAGAGCTAAACATCCCACTTGAAAACACTCCAAAAAAAGAAACACAATAAAAGTAATTATCGAGAAAAGCATAAGCAATGAAATTAATTCTCTCTTGCTGCTAGGCTATTGTTTGAAATAAAGAAAAAGGGAACTGTATTGAGAGGTAAAACAAAACAAAGAGGAATTGTCAAGGGACTAAAAGGATCTAAATATTTAAGGATTATAAAGAATCAGGAGAAGGGAGAGGAAAAACTGAATTAATATTCCATGGACTAAATCCATTTTTTCTCCAATAAGTGAAAGGAGGTGGATGGGTAGTGAAGATAACACATAGTAGAAGTCATTCAAGCAGTAAGAAGGGAGTCCAAAGGAAATGAGGTTAGACTAACATAGCCTGCTCTATTTTCAAATGTTTAACTATAAAATTATATTAAACAAGAGCACAAATGATTAAAGATTCTTTGAAAATATTTGCATTTAAATAAATTAATTTTAACCTATAACATTTTATAACAACTTTTCAGTCTCTCCCTCTCAAGTGTTCATCAGGACTCTTTGTCCATTCATTTTCAGAATCACAGTCATGTAAATGTAGAGTTGGAAGGGACCTTAACATTCACGTTGTCCAACACATAACAAAAAAGAATCACCATTATAATATGACTAATAACTAGTAAGTCACCTAATCTTTGCTTAAATAATTGATGTGAGGAGGAGCCCACACTTGTCAAGGCAGTTCATTCTCCTTTTAAACAGCTCCAATAATTGCTAGAAAATCTTTCCCACCATCAAATTCTAAATTAGCCCTTCCAACTTCTATCTGCTGCTTCTGACTCCATACTCTGAGGCCAAATAAAGTGATTGTAATTCTTCTTTTATATGGCAGACTTTCATGTCCAGTAGGCCTCAAGCATTTTAGCTTCTGACTCCCATCCCTCATTTTTTTCTGCTGTGATTTTCTGTCTGATTTGTGATATTTCATATGCTCCAGTATACGTAATTGATTCTGACAACGCTTCACTTTATGCTCTGGCATATAGTAAGTGCTTTAAAAAGCTTATTGACTAATGTGACTGAAAATGTGTTATTTATTGAACTTGGAAGTTCTGAAATTTATCATGTCTTGGAATATAGTGTGGGATTTTCTTCTGGTCATAATCTACATATTTGAAAAATTATTCCTTTGTTGTTTGTATTCATGATTTATGGGCAGTTTTATTTTTTCTGGTGTGATTTTCTGTCTGATTTGTAATATTTCATATGCCCTAGTATAGGTAGTTGATTCTGATAATGATTCACTTTATGCCCTGGTCATCTTCTTTCCAGCAGCCTTGCCACCATGAACAACCCCTCACCTTTGTTGCTTTACTGCCATTACTTCTAGAAAAGATGTTTTGTCATTTTGTAAATCAAAATATTCCTTCCTGGCCACCACTCCTTCATCATTTATTCTCCTATTAGAATATCAGGTCCTTAAACAAGTTGTGGTATATGCAGGTAATGGAATACTATCGTGCTATAATAAACGAGGACCAGACGGACTTCATATTTACCTGGAGAGGCTTATACAAATTGATGCTGAATGAGAAGAGTAGAACCAGGAGAAATTTGTATACAACCACAGACACAATATATGTGTGATGACCAACTATGACAGATTGGACTCTTCTCAGCAAGGCAGTGATATAAGTCAATCCCAAAAGACTCATGATGGAGAGAGATGCCTACATCCAGAGAAAGAACTAGAAAGAACTGAGTTTGAATCCTGATTGAAGCAAACTACTTAATCTTTTTCTTTTCATTGTTTGGTTTATTTCCTCTTTACCATTTTTCATTCCATCTAGTACAATCGGCCTTTGTAACCTGACTAATGTCTAATGTGAAAGTATTTGCAGATCCTATACTGGATTATATGCTGTCGCAGGGGGTGGGGGGAGGGAGAGAAGGAAGATTTGAAACTCAAGGAACTATGGAATTGAATCTTGTAAACTAAAAATAAACAAACAAATTAATAAAAAAAAAAGTATATCAGCTCCTTGAAGGCAAGAACTACCTTCATTTTTATATTTGTGTCCCTAATATTTAGCATATTGTTTGGCTTATTTTTTGTTTCATTTAAACCATCTTTCATTCCCTCTTAAATCCCCTGTTCTTTAGACTAAGCCCCTCTAGTTCTGTTAACTGGTTTTAAAATGGCATTGACTCAACAACTTTTTTCTTTTCTGGTTGTTCTCATGTATGTGTGTACTCTCCAGTTTATTGATATTATGCATAAACTAACATTCAGGATCACATGCCATAGGTGAGATATGTCCTTAGTAGGGCAGTATACAGAAGCATTAGGTCTTCCATATCCCTAGAAATTAGGACTTTTAGTTCAGTGAAAGATTGCATTACCTTTTTGGTTCTTACATCATGCTCCTGACTCAAGTAGAGCTTGTGGTCCTCTAAAACTCATAAATTTTTATTAGACAAGCTGTAGCATACCTTTTGTCATTCTGATCTCATGAAGTTGATTTTTCTAAAATCCCACTATAAGATGATATATTAAATTTCATCATGTTACATTCAGCTCAAAGGCCTAGCCTGTTAGGATCTTGATGGAACATGATTCTTTATTCCAGTCTCTTAGCTATTCCTCCCACCTTTGTGCCATTGATACATTTTTTGACTATGTACCCTTATCCAGCATTGATAATAATGTTAATCATCAGAGAGAAGAATAGACAGATGGACTACCCCACTCAATCCCCTGCCAAGTTGACAGTGAAACATCAATATCAATGGTTTTGAGTCTGACCATTAAACCAGTTTCCAGTAAAAAAAAAAAAAAATTATATTATCATCTGGCCCACATCTCTTCATCTTTTTCACAAAAATTTTATAGAATATTTTACAAAATGCTTCTGAAAGTCTACATATACTATATCTATACCATTCCCCTCTGTAATAGAAATGCAAATTTAAAGATCTTCCCTGCCTCTAGGCCCTTTGATTGGCTTAAGAGACTCTGAGGACCTTCCTTGATTTGAAAATATGCTCTGCCTCCTAATAGGATGAATGTGGTCACATGGAGCCTGTGGCAGGAGGCTTGGTTTTCAGGACTGCCCATGCCTTGATGCTGTGTGATTGGGCAGTGGGTCAAGAGGGTGCTTATATTCTCTGACCCAGGAGAAGGCTATATAATCCCTGATGTGAGGCTTTGCTTTGGGACTCACTTTGAGAAGTGTGTGATTTGACCATATGAGACTCTGGGCAGCCATTGAGAGCCCCCCAGCTTTGAAAACCCAGATGTTGATGCTTCCCTCTCTGGTAACTGTGATTTGGTATTGATGTAATGGTTGGGCAGTATGGAAGCCTGTCTGCTTAATCTGTTTGTTTCTCTGTCTTGTAAGTTCTGTCTGTATACTTTGAAGTTCGGGGTGCTGACCCTTTTCCCCTGAGCTAAGTAAATGATATATGTTTGATTGATTAAAGTAAGCTTGTTAACCCGTTTTGAAGCCACCCTGGGGATGTTGGGGTGCTTGCTGCTACACCCTTATCTACTACTAATTTAATAACTTGGTCAAAAAAGGGAAAAAAATTTTCCTAACATGATGTTCTTATTGAAATCATGCTGGATATTGTAAAACTTGATTATATTCACTTGGAATATATTTAAAGACCCATTCTAGAATTTTTCCTAGGAATCAAAGTCACGTTCTGAGACATTGTTCTACACTTGGTTTTGAAAGTTGGGACATTTGCCCTTTTTCAGTTCTCAGGTATCTCTTGTTTCTAAGTTTTTCAATACTGATAGTAATAGCAACCACTTCAACCAGTTTTGTTTTGTTTTTTTTTTCCCTGATATCCCAGGATGTTATTTTTCTGTGCCAGGCATCTTGAATTTATCAAGGCAACTATAGTTTTGCTTACTTTCTCCTTACCTTACTTACTATCAATCACCTCAGCATTTTTTCAAACTGAGGATTGATCAGTTCTGAGTTCTTTCTGCCATACGTTGTCTTCATCTAACCTAAGAATCAGTTTTATCATTTCTTTGATTTTTTATCCTAATATTCCTTTAAAAAAACAAACTAAAACAAAACATTTACCCCATATTGACCTTTGCTGATCCCAAGCATTAGGTCTTAACATTTCTATAATTTTAGTTTTAATATAGTTTATATTTATACTCCTTTCTTTTTGGAATATATTCTTACCCTTTTCTTTACCCAGGGAACCTTCCCTTATAGCAATAATTGATAGAGAGAGACTAAGACAGAGAGAGACAAAGACACAGAGAGACACAGATAGAGAGACAAAGAGATACTAGGAGACAGAGAGAGAAAGTTGAGGGAAAATAATAACATTTGAAGTTATATATATATATATATATATATATATATATATATATATATATGTGTGTGTGTGTGTGTGTGTGTGTGTGTGTGTGTGTGTGTGTGTATACACACATATACATTGTCTTCTTCCTCACTGAAATAGTTTTGTTTTGAGTATTCAGAATTTCATACTTAGGAACTCTTCATCCCTTTTGGGCTAACTTTTTCTATAAAATTTAAGTTATGAATTCCTTCCTACCTTCTCTCTGAACCCTTTGAAATTTGCTTTATCAAAAATTAAGATTTATATAATAACAACCATGACTTCCCTTTCTTCTATCACAAATTTTAATCTAGCATTGAGGAAATGTGGCTGATCTTTTAGGGTCTGGGGGGTATTATGCCACTTTGTGTTCTTTACCCAGGTATGTGGTTTGGACTAGTTTTGATTCTTAAACAGCTGGTAACTAATTAGTCTATTTAGGCTCCCCTTTCCCATACTCTTCAGTTCAACAAGTTCTTCTTTCTTTATTGCAGTTGATAGAGAGAGTTACTTGAGGTATCCTCTAAGACGAATGTCTAGGTTTACATAAAACAGGGAATAGAAGAGTTACTCAAAGTACAAAATAAGTAAGAGCATGGGATAGGTGTTATATTTCTATACCTTGAGAAATTCTAAGCAAAGAATTAGCAAACATTAACGGATTCATTAGAACAGACAGAATCATTTTTAATTACTGTTGCAATCTACCAGGAGGATGATACTCATAAATTATTAGAACATTGATCAGTCTGAGGGTCTACTCATTAAGCATTTTAAATTTCACTTCTGCTCTTATGGTTCTGCTGGTAAAATTGCCAAGTGTGACCTGATCCTCTGGTTGTTGATGAGTCTCTTTTATACAGAAGCTTCTTCTGTCACCATGAGCTCCCAAACTAATGGGATCCAATGCCTCCAGATTCTGACCATGGCTCCATGTCAGTTTTGTGATTTCTTTCCCATATTCCTTATCTATTTTCATTTTCTAAAGATATGATATATTTCTATACACTTTCACTTATATAATGCTTTACAGCTTATATTAGAGAAGCAGTAGAGATAAAAAAGAGGCGGTTAACCTTCCAATCAGAAGGACTAAATTTATATCCTATCTCTAACATACTGGCTATGTGACCATGAATAAATCAATCAATGTCCCTCTCAGTGACCTAAACAATTCTTGAAAACTGTAAGTTACACAATATTTTTAATTTTTAATTTTCATTTTGGAAGTTATTCCAATAGTTAATAAGAATTACCACCCTGGTAAAGTCATAGGGTCAAAGAGCAACAACAACAAATCCTACAAAAAAAAATTGTGGGATAGATAATACAACTATTATTGTCCCTAATTTCCAGATGAGGAAACTGAGATATACAGTAAAATTACCTTGTCCATGATCACAAAACTGTAATGTATTATGGGCAGAATTCAGAGTACATTCTTCTTACTCCCAAATTCAATGTGCTTTAACTGTCAGTTTTCTTCTCAAATGTTTAAATAACTGAAGTATCCAGGGGGGGAAATGTTTTGCCAGAATTATCAGGTAATTTAGTCATGTAGCCCTGATCAGTGTAGTGATTTATTTCTCTTGTGTTTTAGAAATGTTAGCAAACTTGTCTCATTAACATACTATTTTCTTTACATATTCGCTATCTTTTCCAATATTTATTTTGATGGTGGTCACAATTATGTCACAAGTAGTATTTGAACTCAAGTCTTCCTCCCTCTAGATATGGTTCACCATTGTGACATTTTTCGAGTATAAACTTTAAAGTATTATTGAAGTTAACGTATTGGGGTATATAATATAGATATCTTACATAGAAGAAAGGAATGATGGAAAAGTTGAGGATATTAATCATAAACCTGACAGTGAGGAAGTAGTGGTGAAACATGTAAAATATTTGGTTATTTTGTGGAACTCTTGGCCAAAAACAGAGTAGCTGATGAATCCAGAGATTTGCTTAATAATAACTCCATTATCCAAAAGTTAAGGGTAGTGACATAAGAAATTGATATTGCAGACATGATTTTGACCTGAAGAAAGAATGAGATGTAGGAGTAGAAAGGGAAGTCAACAAAATCTCAAAAAAATTATTTCCCAGTTGAGCAGAGAACAATGAGAAAACCATATTTTCCCTTCAGAATTTCTTCACAGTATTATTCCTGTTACTGTATAAATATAGCCCTGTCTTCTTTGTTCATTTTTTTTTCATATTGAGCCCTATGACTTTGTATCTGAGAATGGAGGACTAATGTTTCAATCATATAAAAAGGTTGAATTTTCTTATAAGATAGAGCTTTGTAAGAGATGTAGATCAGGGCAGACAAAGAGAAGACCAAACATGCCAACCAAAGTTTTTGAAGAGATTTATTTCCTAGTGTATATTTACTGTTATTCATTCTGGTGTCTGAAGTTCAAAGAAATCCTGTGTTTTTGTAAAAACTCAGGCTCTGTGACTGAAAGCCTTTAAAAAATGAATACTACCTAAAATGTAAGAAGCATTAAAAATATCACATGCAAAACTTTGGAAGGAGTGAATTTGGGCTTTCTTGTCACTTACATGCATCTATTGAGCAATCCCAAAGAAGAGTAATACTTAGTGGTGATATACATCAATCAATTGACAAACATTTATTAAAGTCCTTCTATGTACCAGTAACTGTGCTACATAGTTGGGATGCAAAGACAAAATGAAACAATGCTTGCCCCAAAGGAGTTTGCATTTAATTATAATTTTAATAATGGGTGAGACCACACAGTCTTTTTTTGTATCCTCAGTATTTAGCACAGTATGTGGCATATTATTATGTTCCTCTTGTACTTAATAAATGTATGGTGATGATGATGATGATGATGGAATTAAATGGTGATGTATTCACAAAATAGATACAGAGTAGATGGAATGTAACTAAGGTGAAGGCAGTAGTAGCAAACGGGACCAGGTATAAACTTTAGGAAAAAGATGGTGATTGAGTTGAGTCATGGGAGAAGCCAAATACTCAAAGAAGCAGAGGTGAGGAAGGAGGACATATCTTGCATAGGGGACAGCCAGGATTCAAACAACAAGGTGATGCATGGAGTGTCCTGAATGAGAAACAAGAAGTAGGCCAAATTGTTAGACTACAGAGTATATGGAGAAGAGACATATTTAAAGAGACTGGAGATACACTGAGGAAAAAAAGATAAATTAGTAAATTATCAAGAATTTTATAATTAGTAAATTATCCAGAATATATTAAGTGGGGGAGACTAGGTGGTGCAGTGAGTAGAGCACAGGCCCTGGAGTCAGAAGGACCTGAGTCTGGATCCAGCCTCAAACCCTTAACACGCACAAACAAAAACCTAGCCATGTGATCTTGGGCAAGTTACTTAACCCCAATTGCCCTCAAAAAAAAAAAAAAAAGAATATATTAAGTGTCTACAATATGTCAGGAAAAGTGCTAGGCACTGGAGATGAAAAGAAATAGACCATACTTCCTAGAAGCTTGCATTTCATAAGGTAGAGAGAATATATTTAAAGAATTACATATATAAAATCAATATGAAGGTATAAGACAATTTGGTAGATGGAAACATGAACATTGGTAGGGAGTAATCAAGACAAGTTCTATATAAGTGGTTATACTGATCTGAACTTTGAAAGAAACTGGAGATTCTAAGAAATGGGAACAAAGAAGAAGCAAATTCTAGGCACTAGGGATAGTCAATAACCTGTGAAGAAACACATTTATCTATTTGTTTACAAAATACTAAATGATTATTTAGGACCAGATGCAAAACATTTCTATTCATAGGATCCTAGAAATAGTATAGTTGCAGTATGTACACAGACAGAGACAACACACACATATCCAATATCCAATATATATCACATATCAATCCAAAATCACACACACACATACACACACAGACACACACACACATCTCCAATGTGAGCATATAAGCATAGCCTTAATCTTTCTTCTCTTAATCTTCTCTCTTCTTCTTCTTCCTCCCTCTTTCTTTCCTGTAGATATAACTTGAGTAGTTTCTTAAGCCAGCTCCAAAATAACATTAGCCCGAGAGAGTGCAAGAAATCATGGTCCAGGTGTTATTGTCAAGCAATCCATTTAATAATACTATGAGCAAGGTTTTTATAGAATAATGAAACAAAGAAGATAATTATAGGTCACTTAGTTTTCTTTTTTTTTTACCTTTTTTTTTTTTTTTTGGAGGGCAATTGGGGTTAAGTAACTTGCCCAAGATCACAGGCTAGGCTTTTTGTTTGTGTGTGTGTTAAATGTCTGAGGCCAGATCCGAACTCAGGTCCTTTTGACTCCAGGGCCAACGCTCTACTCACTGCACCACCTAGCCGCCCCAAGGTCACTTAGTTTTCTAATACTGCTTTGCTTAATTTCAAGATGCCAGACAATGATGTCAATTTTTAGGCCTTGAAGATAACCAGGTCCTTGATTCCAATACCCAAAGACTTTAAAGAATAGTATCTCAAATTGTATGGGAGGGTTAAAACCTCCTGGCAGCAATCACAGAGCAGGGCACATCCCTGGATCACAGGATATAAGACAGGCTCTGATTTACAGCCACTTCTCAAGGAAAAACCAGGACTAGTCACTTTGTACTGATCATAGGAAAAACCTGGAGCTAACTTATCTAGGACCAGCCTGATTCCTGGATCAGATATTTTGGCTCCCTTCACTTTCCCTCTTTCCCTTCCTCCCTCCCTCCCTTCCTTCCTTCCTTCCTTCCTTCCTTCCTTCCTTCCTTCCTTCCTTCCTTCCTTCCTTCCTTCCTTCCTTCCTTCCTTCCTTTCTCTTTGCCTCTATGTCTCTGTCTCTCTGTTTCTGTCTCTCTTTCTCTCTTCCTTCTTTTTTCCTAAAGGGTTTAGTGAGATGAAGAATAGTTTAGTTTACTTTTTTAATGGAAGTAAGCCTATCAGGAAGGACATTATGTTGAAGAAGTTGTACACTTCGTGTGGAACATTTTATTTAAATGCATAATTACAAAAAATAACTACTTTTTAGTGGGGGCTCACAAGAAGGTCAACCTGGCTAGAATGGCCAGGAGAAGTAAATGACAGGTCAAAGAGGTGATATACAGCTATCTGCAGAAAGATATAAAAGTAAAAACCAGAAGTTTATTTCATTTCCAGAGGGAAATGGGGGCCTATTCAAGAGCTGAACTCATTAGGAGGGAAATATCATGGTTTTAGTTATTGAAGGTTCAATATGCAAAATGAATATGCTATAAAATAAGAACCTTCCTGACCTCATATGTTTCAAAACTGTTGTGTCCAATACATGCTTAATGATTTCTCAAGAATTCACTCTATATTCAAGCAGAGAAGCTTTGCTTTTGTTGAAATTCAAAGCCTACCATAATAATTTCAGACACACGGGGATTTACTTTATTGTTTTCCAAACCTTCTGAATGCTACACATGTTCATTGTTTCATCTTCACTAAGGTTCATTTTCATGTTAGCACAATGTAGAAATGTGCCTCCTTAAGCCCAAGTAGCTTCTCCTGTCTGTATAAAGAATAAAGCTGGAAGGAAAACAGAGCTCCTGACTCTGCTTTTTGTACTTTGAGTGCATGGATATGGGATAATTGGGACTAATTTCACTTTAATTCTACATTATAAGTTTCTCTGACAGCAAAATGTTCTGAAATCACAAAAGAAATAATTTGAAATCGCAATAGAGACAAGGCTTTTAACAGGGTTAGTACAAGTTTTTTTTTTCTTTTTAAATATCAAAATTAAAATTGTCTTCCCCAACCCTCACCCTCTTCTTACACACAATATTCCATCTCCTTTCACTGTACTTTTACACAGGATATCCCCATGCCTGAACTATATTCACTCCTCATCTCTGCCTTAGAGAATAACTAGTCTCCTTCAAAGATCATCTACAGCACAAATCTCATAAGAAACTATCTCTAAAGACCTTACTTCTCTAATTCCAATGTACAAAAAAAAAAAAAAAAGAAGCCTGGTATTTCTTTGCATATATTTTTGTATCTGCTCATTTCTGAGGACTTTCCTTCTCAGCTGCTAATAACTCTCTCCCACTTTTCCTTGTATATTTTTGTATATATTTTCTTTTTATGCACATGTGTACATGCAGTTTCCTCTATAGAATCTAACCTTGAGAACAGACTATTTTTTTGCATCTGTACACCCAGATCCTAACACAGTGTCTGGTACATAGTAAGCACTTAACAAATGCTTATCAGTTAACTTTTTGTTAAATGTCACCTAAACAAGCAATGTCTCCATGAATTTAGAAACGTACTCAAAAGGGCTATAAAATTGTGCATACAATTTGACCCAGAAATACCACTATTAGGTCTGTATTCCACAGAAATCAAAGAAAAATGAATGTTGTTTCCACAAACATACCTATTTGTACAAAATATTTATAGCAGCTCTTTTGTGGTGGAAAAGAATTGGAATTTGAGGTGATGCCATCAATTAAGGAATGGCTGACAAAGCTGTGGTATGTGATTGTAATGGGATACTATTGTGTTATAAAAATGATAAGCTGGATGGTTTTAGAAAAACCTGAGAAGAATTATATGAACTGATGCAGATTGAAGCAATCAAAACCAGGAGAATATTCTATATCTGGCCTATACAACATATGGACTGCCATAGGATTTCGGGTGGTCCACAAAAAAATGCAGGGTTGCCACTCACTCTCCTATTTGTCACATGACCCTTGTTAACCTGGTTGTTGGTCTCTAGTCTAACCTGTCACATGACCCACAGCAACCAACCATTATCAGTGTGTCTCTAATCTAACTTACCTGCACGTGAAGAAGTTTACAAGTTGAATAGGTCTGTTCTATATAGTAACAGTAATATTGTACTTTCAGAGAAAGAACTGATAAAGTCTGAGTATAGATTGAAGCCATATTTTTTCACTTTATTTTTCTTTCTTTTCTTCTTTTTGAAACATGGCTAACATGGAAATATTTTTCATGATTTCACATGTAATGTATAATTGCTATTACATTTCTTGCTTTCTCAGTAGGTGGGGAGTAGTGGGGAAGAGGAAAAAATTGGGTACTAATTTTTTTTTTTTTAATGAATGATAAATAAATATTTAAATAAAATAAAATAACAATTTTTCCACAGTCATGCCATATTCTGTAGCTCCAAAGACAAATATCTTTAAATTCATTTCAGGGACTCCCCAGACCTTTTCCTTTGTATAGATAGGTAACCAGAAAACAGAACAATAACAAAAGTGAAAAAAAATCACTGGTCTTGAAAATATTTAATATTTAGTTTCACAAGGATTATATCCAAACATTTTGACTCTGTTAGGATAATCTCACTTCCCTTTTTCCATACACTAGTAAAGTAGCTCTTTTCCCAGAAGACTGAATTGCTTCATGTGATAAATTCTATGTACAGTTATAGAACTTAGACCATCATACTTATGGCTGACCTCATTAATCGGAGGTCAAATGTTCTCTTATCTGATATAATTTAGATAAGATTCATTATTGGGGTCAGGTTTATACACAGATTCCCTCTGTGTTCCATTATTTTTATTCTTTTTTTTTTTTTTTGAGGGCAGTTGGGCTTAGTGACTTGCCCACAGTCACATGGCTAGTTTTTGTGTTAAGCTTCTGAGGCTGGATTTGAACTCAGGTCTTCCTGACTCCACCACCAGTGCTTTATTCACTGTGCCACCTAGCTGCCCAATTCTTTTTTTTAATAGTATGGTAACTCAGGCCCCAATTGGTTAAGGGACTTGCCCCAGGTCAGATGGGTAGTAAGTGATAGAATTAGACTTGAACTCAGCTCCTCTGACCCCAAATCTTGGACCCTGATAATTAAAGACTCCTTGACCTACAAAGGAAAAATCTAATCATCAAAATGCATCATTTCACAAAACCCATATAGCATAATTTGATGATAACTCTTCTTTACTATTCATTATTTGCTCCTCTTTCCTTTAAACCTTTCAGAGGAAAGACATCAAGGTATTATTAGCTGCATTTCTCTTTCTGCAATTAAGTTGTGAGTTCCTTGGGGAATCTCACATGTAATGAGATCGTGTCTTTTATTTGCTTGTAAAATACCATACATAAACTTTGTGAAGAGCTACTGAAGAACTATTCAAAGAAGTCCTGCCAAAGGAGGAGAGAACAACATGTCAAAACCCAAATGAAGGAACAAAAGAAAACATTTGATCAGTCAGAGCAATGCACTTGCCATTAATGACCAGATACATCTGATTTCAACATTCAAGTATGCCCAGTGGTAGTTTTAATAGTTTATTAACACAAAATGTACTCAGTTCTCACTGTTGCTTATATAAGAAGACATCGAGCAAGAACATTATCCAGGGTAGCCACCACTTGGACTTTTGTTACTAAAGTGTTTAGTAATATATGAATGCCAATATACCACCCTTCCACTGGACCCCCAAGAAGTCACAGTACCAGAAAAAAAAATTTAAAACCCAAGGATGACGTAAAATATCATCTATAACCTTCTGTCCCCACCATCCTCATTTTCCCTCAGAACAAATTGCAAAGTGATGAATGACATTAAGACAGGTTTTGTGCAATTTACCAGGAAATAAAGTGTCCATTGAAGGTAATAACCCCTCTTGCTTTTTTTTAATCTAGTTGCTAACATTGTGAAGGATAGGTCTTAAAGGAGAGTGACTTCATAAAGGAGAGTCCTGAAATGGAAAAAGACTTTATAAAGGTTTTTGGGCAGGGAAAGAAGACGGAAAGGTGATAAGGAGAGTTGAATCACTCCCTTGTGAAATACACTAGGGCATATTTCATTCTATAAAGGATAATGCCCAAAGCTCTGCTGAAAACATTTAGGACTACATTATACCTCATGGTTAACTCACCTAGGTCTGTGTGCTCCTTAATCTAACCTTAATCTTGTTACTGACTGACCACTGACTGAAACTAGTGGTTGTTGACAGTTATGCAATGTCTACTTTCTTTAGGATACTACTGGAAACACTGCAGTGTCTAGAGAAGCAAAGACTTAGTGAAATCCTCTTAAAAGGTCATACTGATGCATTATAAGGCTGGGTTCGATTTTCACTTCTTACACTTATTGTCTATATAAATGCAGGCAGCATATGTAATCTGAATCTCAGTTTATATATACAAAAGGAATATAGTTATAGTGTACTACCTACCTCACAGGACTATTGCAAAAAGCACAATTAATGGCTGTAAAAACATTTGGAAAGTCATAGAGCACAAGAAAGAAGAGGAAGGGGGGAGAAGAAAGCAGAAGGGAGAGATGGAAATGGAGATGGAGAGGGAGGGAGGAAAAAGGGAGAGGGGGGGTTATATGTTTATATATGTGTGTCTTTATATTCATACGTATATACATATATACATATATATACATATATACATATATATACATATATATATATATATACATATACATAGGTATCTGAAATTTTAGGGAAAAAAGGTGAACCATTTCTTAATGAAAAGGGAAGATTCCATACATAAATAAGTGGAGATTAATTTAGTATATGCTACATACAATATATTATAGAGGATACCTGAAACCATAAGACCTTATTTCACATTCCTCTTTGAATACTTACACCTTATGTGACCTTGGGCAAGCCATTTATTTTTCCTCAACTGCAGCTTCTTTATCTATAAAATTAAGAAGTAAGTCTAAGTCAGTTCTACATATCCAGTATTATAATTCTATGACAGATGGTTCTACCCTCTCCCCCTTTTTTATCCCACCTTAGATGAGCTTTTTTGGAATGAAGATCTTTTTTGTTTTTGTTTTCTTTTTAATATTTTCATTTTATGCTGAAAGTGTAATGTAATACAGCAGAGAACAAAGACCTAGCATTTGGGAATAGTTAATGAGACTTTTTAAAGTTACACCTTGGACCTGAAAAGAAAAAGGAATTAAATTTTCTGTAGAAGTTTTCACTTTGGTATTACTCCATTTGTATGCATTCAACATGTAAACACATGAGGCTACTTGGCCAGAGATCAGCTTTTTAGCTATAAGACTGGTTAGTGTCTCTCAAGACAGAATGCACCCACCTCTTCAAATCCAGCTCCCAAATCCAAAACATTCACAGGATTTGGAATTAGGAGATGCCTCAGAGGGAATTGATGAGGCAATTGGAGCCCTCAGAGGTGAACTTCAGAGAATCACAGAATGAGAAAAACGCAGATCAGGAAAGCATTGAAGAAAGGAAGAATCCTCTAAAAGGCACTGGAGTTTGTGAGCAATGCCTTTACACCATCAAATTGACTTCTTTTTCTGCATTTTGAGGTTGAAGATTTTAATTGAGGTGAGCTACCTTAGAATTCTAAGGTTGGGTTTTCAAAATAGCTACATATGACTCACTTAGTGAAGCTACCCTGCAGGAATCAGGAACTTCTAACATAGCAGAATTTAAGTTCCGTAAAGGTTGGAAGGGGAAAAAAGAAAGTCCACCCAGAGCATTATATAGCTGTGAGTTTAAATGCTTGTGGCAGAAATGTGAAGAGCTCATCCTCAGCATTCCTGGCATTTCCTGCTGGAGGGGATTACAATCTGACTCTCTCTCCATGGCCTTTTCTTTCAATACTGCAGGTGGGCAATACAGTGGGAGCCAATTCCCTGCAGGAAAATGATAGAAGTAGACATAATGAAGGGATTTCAGTTTTCTACTCAGTTTTCCTGCTTCTAAATAACATGTGATACTTTTATAGATAAATTCAGGACTTACTTCCCCAGACAAATTTTATTTGCTTTTTTTTTTTTAATTTCTTTCCTAGAGAAACAGTTCTCCAGTTAATGGCATTTAACCATTTCATTTAAGGGTCTTCAATCCCAGTACAGCTTCTTTTCCACCAACAATTCTTTAATCTTTTATCTCAGGAATCCAGATTTCCTGAGGTCTTGTCTTTTGATCTGATGAACCTTATCTCTGGCCTTGCATTTCATAAATGTTTTATTTAACTTCTTCAAATAGCTTGGTTGGGAAATAGATAACTCTTGTAGTTCTTTAACTTTTCTTGCAAACTGTTTTAAAATGAAGAACACCGAATGCAGAGACAGCTTACCAGGGACCAGGATTTATATGGCTTCTTTAAGAACTTGAACAAAGGACTCAATTTTACTCATCTGTAAAAATAAAGCCAGACCAAAAGATGGCCTCTTCCAACTCCAAATCCTATATTTCCTTCTGTCAGGCCCCTTTTCTTTTTTCTTAACTGTCTCTTGTCTTATTAATATTATATTTGTTTTTATGAGATAATTTCCTTCCATCCTCATTTCCTCCAGCCCCACTCATTTTACAATGAATGATATTGTGGGCCAGACTTGGTAAGTGACTTACTACATGTTACACAACTAATGGATGACAAAGCTAGTATTTAAATCTAGGTCTTTTGACTCTAAATTCAGAACCATTTCCAAATAGTTGGTAATTCACTTAATCTTATTTAGACTTAACAGTGTTATTGACATTGAAGGCTCATTTCCCACACCACTAAACATTCTTTTCTCTGCTCTTGTCTCTCTACCTAAACTCTGTTGCTACTGCTGCTCCTCCTAATAACATTAATAATGATAACTAGCATTTATATAGGTTGCATGTATTATTTAATATTTTAAGGTTGCATATAGTATTGTGTTATAATAAACGACCAGCAGGATGCTCTCAGAAAAAACTGGGAAGACTCATATGAACTCATGCAAAGTGAAGTGGGCAGAACCAAGAGCTTATTGTATGCCATAACAGCTATATTGTGAGGATGGTCAACTATGAAAGATTTAGCTATTCGATCAATGGTCTAAAAATTTCCAAAGGACCAAGATGAAAAATGCCATCTACCTCCAGAGAAAGAACTAATGATCTCTGAATGCAGATTGAAGCATATTTCCTTTTACTATCTTGGTTTTTATTGTTTTATTTTGTTTATGTTTACAACATTAATAATATGGAAATATGTTTAACTGATCTCACATTTGTATTTAAAATCAAATTGCTTGCCTTTTCAAGGAGGGGTAAAAGGAAAGAAGAATTGGAAGAATTTAGAACTCACCATGTTAGAAGATTATTCTTTACTTTTTTTTACATATAATTGGGAACTATCTAATGGAATAAATAAAATAATTTTTAAAATTTTGGTTCTCTCTGCATTGTAATGTCTCAAACTTTCTTACTTCAGTGAGATATCTCACTAGTCCCTTGAAGTTTATAGTACATACAAAGTTATATTTTTGACCTTGCCTCAGATTAAAAGGTTTATAAAGGGCTGAGAAAGGTTAAAGACCTCTTTTTCTTTACTTGCTGCATTTGCATAATGCATCATCACTGGTGAAATCAGTCTGGTTAGAAAAAAATAACATTCAAAGAGGAATCTTGTTAAAAGGGTTGGGGCATTTTTGGAGGGTGTACCTTTTTCTGGGAAATGTGAAGGTAAATAAAATATCTAGAACATTTAAGACTAGTCAACTTTTAGTGCTATAAAATCATATGCATCCTTATGATAATGTCTCAAGCTTTCAAGTTTATCTCAATCGCTTCACTATGGTGGTTTCTAAATGGCTTTTGTTAGTGAAGTACTTGGTTGAGCAAAAAGCCTTTGCCTACATTCTACTCTGATGCTGATTTCTTCCTAATACTATTCTGAATCCTGATTGCTCAAGGTTTTAAGGCAATATGAATGATGTATTATTTGTAATAGATGCTGGTTTATGTTTTAAATTATGTCCCTAAAAGGCTTCTCCAACCAGATGAAACCATTTTTAATGCTTTACAAATTAAAACATTGAGTTATGTTCTTAAATGGATTCGGTTGTTGTTTTGTAAAAACATTCTATTTTATTGATCCCATTACTTATGGCTATTCCAATAGTTATATTATGTTTTTTAACAGGTAATAATTCTTGTTAAAAATGTGTGGTTTTTTAAACACCTGCCATTCTCTCAATAATCTTTGGTCTTTTTCACAGAATGACCTATGAAGTTAATTTCTATTCATAATTAACAAATGTTGATCTCAGACAATTTCATTCAGAGGCACTTAAAACAAAATGCATTTGTAGTTTTCCTTCACTACTCTATCTATAATTGTTGAATTTCAGAATGAGGAAGTAATTGCAACTGCTTGACATTTAAAATGATGCTTTCCTCTTTCTAATTTGAAATTTTTTGTCAGTGTGTTTGTTTGGATTTATATATTCATCTGCACGTTTATTTGCTTAATGCCAGGTTGCTTTTTTTCTTTTTGGAAGGGTTAGGGGTGGCCTGAGATGGGACTAGATTCAAATCCAAGGGCTGACACTGAGTTTGTCTCAGGGAGTATTTAGTTTTGCTCTCTACAGTAAGAGCAAGCTATGCCTACTAGAACATCAAAACACATCATCTTATCCCTTAGTGCTCAGGGCTTCTCTGATCCTGTCAGCAGACACACACATCAACACTTCCTTACACCATCCCCTGTGGGGGTTGAGCCATTGTATAGACTTTCAGATGTTAGCTTAATATTTGTCATGACACAGCAAGCAAATAAATACCTTGGCATTTCACCTAGAGCCTGTCAACACTGGTCCTATTTCAAAAAGACAGGGTCTCATTTGTCATTTTTGAAATGTTTATTTATTTATTCATTTATTTATCTACATTCATTCATTCATCAATTCATTTATTTATTTTGCATAGAGATCATTCAAAAGAAGTTACCTAAAACAATGTCCTTTGGGAATTTCCTTGAGATGTTATCTCAAGGAGCCCTCAGCCTTGTTGTCCTGTATGAGACAGAAGTTACTGAGGTAATGATTTCACTCCAGTTCAGTTTAATCTATAACTCATTCACTAATAGGAAAGAATCTTTAATGGGCATCTGTGCTCTTCTTCTATCTTTTCTCTCATAGTTTCTTGTGAGAGGTTCCAGGTGTCCAACAATATGGTATAATGAATGGACTGAGTGCTGAACTTGAAACCAGATATTACTGGGTTCACATCCTGCCTCAGCTACTAACTAGCTCTATGACTCTAGGCAGCTCACTTAAACTATCTGAGCCTCAATTTGGTCATATGTAAAGTAAGCAAATTAATTGTACCTACCTTACAAGGTAATGGAATAATATATGTAGCATTTTCAAACCTTAATGTATCATATAAATAAAGCAATTATTATTGTTGAACAGGGCTTTCCATTATCAAGGTTACCCACTTTCTTCCATCTGTGAATTCTTAATTGTAATTTTCTTTAAGGTTATTCTTTTCATATGTGCCTTGGGGAGCTCCAGTTAATGAAAGTTTCTGACCCCTAGTTTCCATAATAAAAAGTAGAACATTCTCCTTTTTTTTTTTTAACATTCATTCTTTTTTTCTTCTCTCACTGTGGCTTTTTTTATACAAACTCCCTAATATATCCCCATTTACACTTTTATTCTTTTCTTGTTCTAGATGATTTTATCAGTGAAACATCAGTGCCTTCAGAGTTAGAGCAACTGAATTAAAATTCAACCTAAGACACTTTAATAGGGGTGTGACTTTTTGCAAGTCAGCCTCTCTGGGTCTCAATTTCCTTATCTGTAAAATAAAGGGATTGTTCTGAAGTTCCCTCCCAGCTCTAATTCTATGGTCCCATTAAGTTCTAATGGGGAAACTCCCTTCTCCAGTGGAGATCAGGATCTCATGTGGAAAACTTAGTTTTAAAGATTTGCCTGGGTCACTGATAGGTTAGGTAACTTGCTCATAGTAACAAGGCCAGGATGTGTCAATGGTAGAATTAAACCCAGCTCTTCTTGATGCCAAGGCTGTTCCTCCATCTGTTATGCCATGGTTCTTTTCAAAAGTCTTCAAGTCCATTCCCTTCATTTTGTGGAAGAGCAACCAGTTATAGAGAACAGATGGCACTTACTCAAAGTCACATGACTAATTAGTAGCAAAGCCTTTTTTAATCTGTAGGTTATATAACCACTTGAATTTCCATTTCTTTCTTTTTGATTTTATACTGTGAGTCTAATTACTGGGGAATATATCAGAACAAGTGTTTAGTATCTCATCTAGCACATTGTTGGTGTTCAATAAACACTAAATTATTTACTGTTCACTCTCATTTACTCTAAGTAGGCTAATGATTTTCTTTGCACCCATCTCCTTTAGGTCTATCTGAGAGCTCTGACAAAGCAAGCAAACATATAAAATTGATTTTATGTGATGAATCCATATTTTGTTCTGCCCCTTGAAACCTAAACAAGTCCTCTCAATGTACAAATAAGGATCACACTCTAATAGTTTCTGCATATTTGAAAGAGCAGTGAAGAGGACTATACACTTATTTACTCCTGTAGAGTTAGAACTGGGATGGACGTTAAGAGATAAACTAATCTAATTCCCTCAGTTTCCTAGTCAGGAAACCAACTGAAATGAATGTTGTTGCACATTCATGTTTTACTTAGATCTATGAAAGCTTAAAAGGAAAAATAAATTATCTTAAATTAAATTTAAACTTAAATTTAAAATTAAACTTATATCTTTCTGATTACAGGACCAATTATCTGCCCAATGCACCAGCTAAATGTCCCTATCTATTCCATGTATGAATATGTATGTACATGCGCATGTGTATACATGTCTGTATTAATATTTCTGTCTAGATATGTGCATATTGCATTGCATATGTACACATGTATTGAACATATACATGCACAGTCAATTTGAATGTATACACCTCTACATACCACATGTGTGCATTATGTGCATAGGTATTGGTTGAATATGTGTATAAGTATGTATGTGTATATGTGTGCACATGCTTGCATACAGAGCAAATGTGTTTTTGTCTGTGAGTAATGCATGTGCACATAGATTATAAATATGTAAGTATGTGTGCACAGGTTTACCATTATGTATTTGCATGTATGCTATGGATACAGCAATATTGTTATGTTATGTTATTTCATATATCACATCACATCCTATCATGTAGTATCATATGATATTGCATGTTATAAAATATTGGTCTATGCTTAACATTAACCAATTTATTTTCTTTTTTAGTTTTCCCAAGGAGGGAATTCGTTGCTTGATAATACGGTGTTTTCAGGTTTATTGGGCATGGTAATAATGGATTTTATTTTTTTGTTCCTCTTTTGTCCTGTTTGTTCCATTGGTCTAATCTTTTACTTTTTGCTTTTATATTATTTATTTTTTTTACCAGTAGCTGGTAGTTTTGATGACTGCTGCATTATAATTAAGTTTAGAGTGTACAGTAAGTACCATTATTCCATAATCCATTTGTTATAATTTCCTGGATATTCTAGACCTTTTGCTTCTTCAAAATAAATTTGATATTTTATCAGATCTTATATAATATAACTTCAAAAGTTTGATTAGTATAGCATTAAAACTGAACATTTGTGGGGGCCAGAGCCAAGATGGTGGAGTAGAAACAGCTCTTCCAAGCCACTCTGCCCCCAGATTCCCCCAAAACTCTGTAAAAGGGGACTCTGAACAACTTCTGGAGCCCCAGCACCCACAGAACGACACAGAGAAGCTAACCTCCCACTGAGGACAGCCCAGCAGCCCTGCAGGAAGGACCAGCGCATCGGTCTGGGACCTGGCAGCGCGCAGCGCACAGAGCACAGGAGCCGATCCGAGCCCAGGTCCCCATGATCTGAGGTTTTAGCCCCAGGGTGCCAGGGCCAGCAGCAGGCTGGAGGAACCCCAGAACACCAGGAGCTGTGGCGACTCCAGAATTATCAACATAGACTTGCCTAGGACAAAGTAAGAGGTTAGTGTCCTATGGACTTTGGGACTGGTATTTAGGGAATGCGTTGGCTCCCTCCCCTGGGGGCTAGAAGCCACTGAGGACAAACACCATTTTGTAGTTTTCAGAGGCAGCTCCCGCTCCCGGTCTGCAAATTTGTAGGGAGATCCAGCGATCAGTCTTGGGGGTAATCGCTTTTGCTTTAACCTCCCTGGATCTGGATTGTGATCTAGGGTGGAAGTCGTGGGTGGGTTTACAGCTTGCCAGAAATGGAAGTTGCCCCCCACATGTTCAGGATGAAAATTCCTCTATCTGGCCCTAAAGCCATAGTGTGGCAACAAGCCCAAAAGTCAAGTAATTAAGCGGCAACATGCCAAGGCAAAGGAAACAGAAAAAATGCAACACTAGACTCCTATTTTGGGGACATAGAGTGGGAAAAGGACTGTGAGGTCAGAGATCCTGCTCCAAAAGCCCCAGGGGAAAACATGAGCGGGTTGCAGGCCATAGAGGACCTTAAGAAGGACTTTAAAAATCAAATAAGAGAAGTGGAGGAAAAATTGGAAAGAGAAATGAGAAGGATGCAGGAAAAGTATGAAATGAGGGTCAACAGCCTGACTGAGGAAAACAACACCTTAAAAAATAAACTAACTCAAATGGCAAAGGAGGCCCAAAAGGGCAATGAGGAGAAGAATGCCTTAAAAAGTCGAATTTGCCAGATGGAAAAAGAATCTCAAAAGTTCACTGAGGAGATTCATTCCTTCAGAGTTAGACTGGAGCAAATGGAAGCTAATGACTTTATGAGAAATCAAGATGCTGTTAAGCAGATCCAAACAAACGAAAGATTAGAAGGCAATGTGAAATATCTCATGGGAAAAACCACTGACCTGGAGAATAGATCCAGGAGAGACAATTTAAAAATTATTGGACTACCTGAAAGCCATGATCAAGGAAAGAACCTAGAAATCACCCTTCAAGAAATTCTCAAGGAAAACTGCCCTGATGTTTTAGATCCAGAGGGCAAAATAGAGGTTGAAAGAATCCACAGATCACCTCCTGAAAAAGATCCCAAAAATAAAACTCCCAGGAATATTATAGCCAGGTTCCAGAATCCCCAGATCAAGGAGAAAATACTCCAAGCAGCCAGGAAGAAACAATTTCAATATTGTGGAAACACAATCAGAATAGCCCAGGACCTGGTGGCTTCTACACTGAGGGATCGAAGGGCATGGAATATGATATTCCAGAGGGCAAAAGAACTGGGAATGAACCTAAGGGTCACCTACTCAGCAAAACTGAGTATTTTGTTTCAGGAGAAAATATGGTCATTCAGTGGAATAGAGGACTTTCAAGCATTTTTGAGGAAAAAACCAGAATTGAATAGAAAATTTGACATCCAGACACAAGAAGGAAGAGATGCCTGAGAAGGTAATCAGGGAAAAAAAATCAAAAGGAACTTATCAAAGTTGAACTATTTACATTCCTATATGGAAAAGCAATAACTTATAGCCAGGTTCCAGAATCCCCATGATGATATCTTTCTCACTATGAAAATAATGGAAGAAGGGGGTGTGGTCATATGAATACATATGTGAATGTGTGTGTATATGGTTACAGTTATATATGGATAGAGGGCATAGGTTGAATTTGTTGGGAAGGGAGAATACTCAAGGGATGAATTTATGAGGTGAGAGAGGAAAGTGGCAAGAGGAGATGGGGAGAGACATGGTAGGGTAAACTATCCCATGTAGGGGAAGTGGTTGCAAAGGAGGGGGAGAATAAGGAAGGCTAAAAAGGCAAAACCACATTCACATTGAATTTGGTTCAGGGAAAAAATGACATACATACTAAATGGGATATCTCAACCTCCAGCAGGATAGGGGGAAGGGGGATGGGAGGAGGGATGATGGATGGTTGGGCCTCCTTGGGGTGAGCGGAGGTTGGAAGTACCCACTATAGAAGAGGGATAGGATCATGTAGGGAATGGACCAGGTCGGGGGTGGGATGAGTGGGAGGGAATTATAAGCAGCCTTGTACAATATACCTACTATGATAATGTTTCGCATAGCTAGACATGTACAACATATACTGAATTACTTATCTCCCAAGAGGGAATGGGTGACAAGGGCGGAAGGAAATGGATCTGAAATTCGAGGTCGTAACATTAAATGTTTCAAATATATAATAATATAAATGTTTCAAATATATAAAAATACTATTATTAATACTCTTTTTCTTGTAATAGGGAGATAAGATGTGCAGGCATTGGGACACAAAGACTCACCTTCCTCTAATGGAAAAGTCGATGGGGGTAAGGGAGAAGGTATGGGAGAGAACAGATTGGAGGAAGTGATACCTTGTGGGACTACTCTTCTGGGAGGTTGGGTAGGGGAATAATGGGGGGGAAATCATTGTAACTCAAAATCTGGCGGAAATGAATGATGTAAAACAGAAGTTAATAAAGCATTTGTTTAAAAAAAAACTGAACATTAACTTTGGTAGTATTGTCATTTTCATAATGTAGGTACAGCCTAGCCAAAAACATGGAGAATTCCTCCAGTTAATTACATTGTTTGTTTCCTTAAGGAGAAATTTGTGATTCAACTTAGAGAAGTGTTTTATATACTTTAGAAGATTGCTCTTCAAATTTTATATGCTGCATATTTTATAGTTATGAGAAAGTGGACTTCCATTCCTACTGTTGCATCTTAGATATTAGTATTATATTGAAATGCTATTAAGTTTTCTAGTTTCATTTTGTGGTGTGTGTGTGTGTGTGTGTGTGTGTGTGTGTGTGTGTGTGTGTGTGTTTGTTTTATTCCTGGCTTCACTTTATTCATTTTCTATTTTGTTTATTTGGTTTTCTGCCTTCTTTTAAACTAAGCTACCTAAAAGTTTTTCAAGTTTGTTACACTTTACTTTTTCAAAGAAACAAATTTTAGTTCATTTACATTTTCCAATTCCTACTTTATATTCTTCAGCTCTAATTTTTGATATTACCCCTTTGGGGTTTATTTTATGCTAATATATTTGTTGGCTATGTAATTTAAAAACTGCATATTCATTTTACCATTCTCTTTTTATGTTAATATATTTATATATGTATACATTTATATATGTGTGTGCATATTTGTATATATGTATGTAAGTATGTGTATATATATATATTGTGCTTATATATGATACTCATGTACACATTCATATATACACAGGTGCACACAGATATACATATTTCTGTGAACATTATTTTATTCACAACCCAGAAAGGTGGCCACATTGTATTATTATTATCTTTTTTTTTCACATAATTAGCAATATTTTTCTATGATTTGGTCTTTGGCACACTCACTTTTTAAAGACTCCGTTGTTGTCATTGTCAAGTTTCTATTTGAATCAGAGTTTTCAGTTAGTGTTCCTGAACTGATTACTATTTTCATTGCATTATGGTATCAAATATATTTTTTATGTTACTGTTTTTTTAATATGTATTTGTGATATGTCTGTGCATGGTCAATTGTTTATTTTATTTATTTATTTATTTGTTAGTTTTTTTTATCTATCTATTTATTTATTTATTTGTAAAAAATTTTGATGCTGTAAAAGATTTTGGGAAGACGCAGCTCTCCAGATTTCCCCCTCAAACAAAACAAAACAGTTGCTCAGGGCCTGTGTAGAACTGTAAAAAGAAATGAGTTGCAGCAGAATAGTGGTCCTCCAGGGACAATCAGAAGAAAAATCCTAGGATTATGATTTGTTTCTATGAAGTGTAAACACCTCCAGGCTGTTTTTGCTGAAACATCAAATGGAGAACCCTGGATTTAGCTCAGTTGTGAGGTAACCTTGGCTCTAGCCACAGAAATTTTCATCTCCTGGACACCTCCTGATCAGGGAAATATTGAGGGAACTTCTACTGATAAGGAATGCCAGACCCAAATGTGACGCCAAAACATAGCCCTGGACAAGAAGGAACCAGCACATGACTTGTATGTGCAGAAGCAGTGGGGTAGGACATCTCTGGTTGTGGGCACTTACAGGAGGGCAGAGTTCTTGGTTTCAGTTTCAGACAAGAGGGAAGAACCTGAGGCCCATATCCCATACCCTAGGATTAGAAGTGACTACAAATTGCTATAATTTTTTTTTTTTTAATGAGCAGGCAAAGTAGAAAGAATCCAACTATAGAAAGTTACTATGTGAATAGAGAAGACTAGGGTACATCTTAAGGAGAAGATGCTGAAGAAAAAAAGTTGCTCCTTCCTCAAAGAATAATGTCAAAGGGTCACCTGCCTGAAAAGAATTCATAGAAGAACTTTAAAAATACTTTAAAAATTTAATAAGATGGGCAGCTAGGTGGTGCAGTGAGTAGGACCTGAGTTTGGATCCGGCCTCAGACACTTAACGCACACACAAACAAAAACCTAGCCGTGTGACCTTGGGCAAGTTACTTAACCCTGATTGCCCTCCAAAAGGCAAAAAAAAAAAAAAATTAATAAGAGAGATTGAGGAATTAAAAAAAAAAAAAAAGAACAAGCCAACATAAACAAAAAGATTACAAAAAGAAAGTAAACTACAAAAGGACATCCATATTAATGTATATTATCTATATATAGATATAGATATACAATATGATATTATATTACAATATAGTATAATTATGCATACTTATATACAATATGTAACTATATATGATTTTATATATTATACAAATAAATGATATATATTATATGTATTATATATTCTATATAATTATAATATGTTATAATACTATATTGTATATAGCTATATAGAAGCATCATTATATATAGAAGTATATATATATAAATGTGTATATAAGTATATTTATATATATGCACATGTGTAAGTATATATGTATATATGTTTTGTACATGGAACTATACACACAGACATAACTATCCATCTATCTATCTATCTATCTATCTATCTATCTATCTATTTATTTATATAGTACATAGAGATGCAGAAACATACAGATACATAGAATACATGCACACACACAAGTATATCCATACTTAATTGGAGCCTTCTTGGGGGAAACAGGAGAAAGGGAATGGGGAGAACAAAACAAAAAGTGCATAGCAGAGGGCAAAAGAAAACTTACAAGGAAGCAAAGATGAACAGTTCTGAATACAATGTGTAGTATTCATTTTATGGGATTTCTTAAAATGGTAATTTATTGTTGTATATTTAGAATGCTTTAATGTTCTGCTGTGTATATGGCAATGCTTTCTATTCTTATGTTATATTTGTTTTAGTATTTAAGTTTATAATTTTATTTATTTATTATGTATTTTAGTATTTAAGTTTAAAGTACATAATAATAATGAAATATAAGTAATAACATATAGAAAATGGATAATACATATATAAAATAAAAAATAATAAAAATAAAATGATTTAAAATGTTTAATTTATAAATAAATAACAAATTAAAAACAGTTTTTGGTGGTGCTACAAAAGACATATATTCCTTATTAATCCTGTTTAGAAAACAACATAAGTTTTTTCCTTTTCCTTTCTTTATCAACTTGTTCAAATTTATATTTTTCTTCATTTTTCTTTGTCTAAAACTGAGAGAGGAACCTTAACATATTCTGCTTTTATTGTACTGTTTACTTTTCTGTAAATCTGTTTACTTTTTTTCTATATGCATCTAAATTCAAAGACATTTGGAGCATATAAACTTAATATTGATACTTGTTTTCTATGGATCCTTTCAACTAAATGTGATTTAGCTTTATCACAATTCCCGTTTTTTGAGATTCACTCATACATAACAGATTTTGTTAAAGCCCCTCATTTATAATCTGTTTATATCTTCCGTTTTTTGGTATGTTTCTTTAAAATAATAGATTATGAAATTTCATTTTCTTATCTAATTTGTTTTATTTTATTTTTTATTCATTCACATGTAAAATTAAGAGATTTGGTCATATATTTAAATAAAGCAAACACACACACATATTATATATATATATGCATATGTGTATAAACATGCATATGTGTTGTAAAGGCAAGCACGAGCAGCTTTCCAAAGGACTGATTCTGATTATACAGTATAGTGAACTCTCTGTTGTTTTTGTTGTTGTTGTTGTTGTTGTTCAGCAGTAAAGCAAAGCATTTACAGAAACAAAAGTATAGTATTTGCAATGTTATAACATAAAAACTTATCACTAAAGCAGCCACATGGATTTCACCTAAGTGGCCACATAGTTTTAAACAAGAGATATTATTCAATAAGTCCTTAATTCAGTCATCCTTAAGGAGCAAGCCTCCTTAATGGACACAAAGTACAAAGGTCAAAGTTCTCCTTCCCTAGATCACATTGTCTTAATCTCTCAGTTAAAAAGTCTTCTTTCTTCTTGATTGATGGTTAGTTTCCAATCATCCTTAACTCAATCATCCTTGAGAGGTGCAAGGTACAGGGAGCCAAGATGGTGGAGTAAAACAGGATTTCTGTGTGGCTCTGACTTCCTCCAATACATGAAAAAATGACTCTAAACAAATGTTAAGAGCTGCAGAACCTACAAAGTGACAGAGAGAAAGAGATCTCCAGCTGAAGGGAGCCTGACAGGCTGGCAGGAAGGGTCCATCACAGTGTGCTGGTAGTAGAGTACAGTCCTGACTGAGCCATGGTTTTAGCCCCAGGGTGGCCTCTACAAGCAGCACTGGACAGAGCAAATGTCACATGAATAAATCAGCAGCAGCTGTAGTGGTTCCCAGACTTCTCAATCCACAAATGCCAAAGACAAAGTAAAAAGTCAGTGTAGAACTTTGTTGGGAACAGGAGGCACATGGTCTAGCTGCTGCCCCTGGAGCGAGAAGCCAAGGAGGTGTGATGGCTGCAGCCTATGCTTTTTGACTGCTTCTAGTGTTCCTGGCCTGAAGATAGCAGGGGGACCAAGCAACCATTGAGAGGGTAATCGCTCTTGCTTTAACCTGCTTGGATCTGGATTGCAGTCTTGGATGGTAGACCTGGGGTGTGTGACCAGTGAGCTTGTGAGGGCTGTGGAGAGAGCACCCTCTTAATAGATCCAACAGCTGCAAATAGCCCAGCGATTTGGGACAAAGGTCTCTCCATTCTGGAAGCAGAGTTCTACCATGGCAAAGATCTCAAAAATAAAGTAATCGGCTGCCAATATGAGCAAACAGAGGAAGTACAAACCATAGAATCCTTTTTTAGGGACAAAAAGGATCAAGGCATGGAATAGAAGGAGGACAGCGAAGTCAGAACTCCTGCATCAAAAGCCTCCAAGAAAAACATGAACTGGTTATAAGTCATAGAAGAGCTCAAGAAGAATTTTGAAAATCAAGTAAGAGAAGTGGAGGAAAAATTGGGAAGAGAAATGAGAATGATGCAAGAAAATCATGAAAAGCAAGACAACAACATGCTAAAGTAGACCCAAAAATACACTGAAGAAAATAACACTTTAAAAATAGACTAATTTAAATGGCAAAAGAGGCCCAGAATGCCAATGGGGAGAAGAATACTTTAAGAAGACAAATTTGCCAGAGAGAATGGGAATTTCAAAAAGTCACTGAAGAGGATATTCCTTCAAAATTAGATTGGAGCAATTGGAAGCTAATGACTTTATGAGAAATCAAGATACTATAAAACAGATCCAAAGAAATGAAAAAAAATAGAAGGCAATGTGAAATATCTCATTGGAAAATCCACTGACCTGGAATATAGATCTAGGACAGATAATTTAAAAATTATTGATCTACCTGAAAGCTATGATAAAAGAAAATAGTCTAGACACCATCTTTCAAGAAATTATCAAGCAAAACTTCCTGGACATTCTAGAACCAGAAGGCAAAATAGAAATTGAAAGAATTTACCAATTGCCTCTTTAAAAAGATCCAAAAAAGGAAACTCCTAGAAATATTATAGCCAAATTACAGAGTTCCCAGTTCAAGGAGAAAATACTACAAGAATTCAGGAAAAAAAACAATTTGAGTATAGGGGAAACAAAATCAGGATAAAACAAGACCTAGCTACTTCTACTTTAAGGGATGAAAGGACCTGGAATATGATTTTCCAGAAGTCAAAGGAGCTAGGACTAAAACCAAGAATCACCCATGCAGCAAAACTTAGTATAATGCAACAGAGAAATATATGGTTATTCAATGAAATAGAGGACTTTCAAGCATTCCTGATGAAAAAACCTGAACTGAACAGAAAGTTTGACTTTCAAATACAAGAAGCAAGAGAAGCATGAGAAGGTAAACAGGAAAGGGAAATCATGAGGAACTTATTTAAGTTGGACTATTTACATTCCTATATGGAAAAATGATAATTATAACTCATAAGACATTTCTCAGTATGAGGATAGCTGAAGGGAATGTATATGTATATGTTTATGTATATGTATATGTGTATGTGTATGTATATATGTATGTATATGTGTATGTGTGTATATAAGTGTGTGTGTATATAAGAAGTTGCATAATTATGTAAATATAAATAAACGAATGAATGAATAAATAAATGTATTTATTTATATATATGAGTGTGGGCATTTGTATGTTCATGTATACATAGACAGAGGGCACAGGATCAGTTGCATATGAAGGGATGATATCTAAAAATAAAATTATGAGGAGAGAGAAGAATTTATTGGGGGAAGAAGAAAGGGAGTAATAAATTAGTGTAAATTATCTTATATAAAAGAGGCAAGAGAAAACTGTTACAATGGAGAGGAAGAGCAAGAAGGTAAAAGGGAATGGGACAACCTGATTGTCATCAAATTTGGCCTAAGGAAGGAATAACATACATACTCAATTACTCTACAGGATAATAGGGAGGTAGGGGATAATAGGGAGGAGGATATAAGGTAGGGCAGATTGGGGAAGAGAGTAGTTAGAAGCCAACATTTTTGAAAAGGGAAAGGGTCAAAGGAGAAAATAAAATAAGTGGGGAGCAGGATAAAATGGAGGAAAATATAGTGAGTCTTTCAAAATATAAGTACTATGGAAATGATTTGGTTAACAACACATGTACAATCTATATTGAATTGCTTATCTTCCCAGTGAGGGTGGGTGAGGAAGGAAGAAGGGGGAAAAAATCTGGAACTCAAAGTTTTAAAAACAAATGTTTAAAAAACCTTTTTTACATGCAACCTGGAAATAAGATATATAGGTACTTGGGTATAGAAACCCATCTTGGGGAAGCTAGGTTTCACAATAAATAGAGCACTGGCCCTGGAGTCAAGAGGACCTGAGTTCAAATCCGGCCTCAGATTATTAACACTAGCCCTGTGACCTTGGGCAAGTCACTTAACCCCAACTGACCTTCCAAAAAAAGAAAAAAAAGGCAACCCATCTTGCCCTACTAGAAAGTTAGGGGCATGAAGGGGGATGACATAAGAGAGAACAGATTGGGGAAGGGGTATTCAATATGCTTGGTAATTTGGGGTGAGGGTAGGGGAAAGACAGGAAAAGAAAAATTGTAATAAAAATGTTGTGGAAATGAAATGTTGAGGGGGGGTTAGGTGGTGGAGTCAATAGAACACTGGCCTTGGATTCAGGAGAATCTGAGTTCAAATTTAGCCTCAGACACTTCCCATACTTACAAGCCATGTGACTTTGGGCAAGTCACTTAACACCAATTGCCCTCCAAAAAAAAAAAAAAGGCAAAAAAAAAAGAAATGAATTTTGAAAACTAAAAATAAATAAATTATTTGAAAAAAAAAAAAAGAAAAGAGGTACAAAGTACAGAGTACAAAGTTCTCCCACCCCTAGACCAAAGTAATTCATTATCTTCTCAGTCAGCATTGAGTACCCAAGGAGAGGTCTTTTCATCTTGTCTTGAGGCGGGCTCTCAAATTCGATGGTTCCTCTTCTGTGGGTCCAGCTCCTGCCTGATTCTACCCAACTGTCACCTGGATTCACAGGTAAGCAGTTCTCTATTCCTCATTCAGCATCTTGTCCCGCTCCTTGTCCAGTTCCTCATCCAGTTCCTGTTCCATATTGAAGTTCACAGTGTCCAGTCCACCTCCAGTCCTTCACAGTTTCTGGTTCTAGGAAGACAAAGCTCAACAAAGCTGCAAAAACATTCAAAGACATTACCTACACCAACACCAACTCACTATCTGCCTATGAAATCAACACAGACCCAACAACAGTCTGAGAACTTAACACACATCATCAGTACAGTCCCAGGACCTCCGAAACACTCCTCCAGGACTTCTGTAAACAGACAACAAAAAAACCCTCTTTCAGTGCTTCCAGTAATGTCCCAGGGCTTCTGTATAAAGTATCACAAACAAAATTCAACAGAGAACAGAAAAACAGAGTGCCTGGCATCCACAACAATTCCCCTTCTTGGTTCTGCTCTCTCCCAGCTTGGGCTTCTCCTTATATGTGGTCATTAGCTCCTCCCTGTTCTGACCCTTCCTGTTGCATCAGGAATTTCCTCCCACTGTGGGTTTCACAAGTTCTGCTTCTTAACAAAGACTTAATATAATCATGGCAAGGCTTAAAAGAAACTTGAATGAAACAAGGTGCTAAGTAATTATATAGCTGAAACAAGGCACTAAGTACTTCTTTGCTTGCCATTACATGTGTATACACATACACAGGTGTATGTGTACATACACATATATAGGAGCAGCTAGGTGGTGCAGTGGATAGAGCCCTCAGCCTAGAGTCATGAAAACCTGAGTTAAGTTTGATCTCAGATCAAATTTAGTATCTGTGTCTCTGTGGGCACATCACTTAACCTCTGTTTCCTCAGTTTTCTCATGTATAAAATGGGGATAATATTACCTACTAGAGTTGTTTTGATTATAAATTAGATAATAATTGTAAAGCACAGTACGTGGCACATAATAAACATTATATAGATGTTATTATTGTGTATTATTGTGTGTATACATATATTTAATTTATATACATATATATACATACACACACATATATATAGATATATATATATAGATATAGATATAGATATATAGATAGATATATATAATTTTCCCCCTTATGTAGAGAGAGTACTTTCTCTTCAAGTACTTTTCTTGTATTACTTAAAGCAACTCTTTTCCTACATGCTCTCTTCCATTCATCCATAAGCCCCCTCTCCATAATTTTGAATTTATAGCTTATATAACAAAATTTATAACTTACTCTACTTTTCTTCCTTTTATCTACTATCTGCTTTTATTCTCTTTTTTCCTCTCAATTTAGTAGTCAAGTATAATACCTCTTCTTCTCTCCTTCACCTTCTTTTGTTTGTTAGGTGATTTGGCTTTTTTTTTTTATTATTTTGTACACCTGGTTTTCAAAAAGGATTTTTTTTCTCTCATGTTCTTCATTAATTAACATCCCTTTCTGTGTATCCTAAATGTTTATTCTTTGACACCTTGTCCTTGTCCTTTTTTATTTCTTCTTACATCTCTCATGGAATTAAAGCTTCAAAGATTCCTTATTTATGTACTTATATATTTAATTCTCTATTTGTGAATGGATGTAGGACACAAAGGTGACAAAAGCTGAGGATTATATGATAGAAAGAAATGAATAATTGACATTGTAATCATGAACATGATTGGGATAAACTCAGCAACAATAATAATAACTAGCATTTATACAAGTAAAATACTGTGGATATACTCTTAAGAAAAGAAGGATTTATTAAATGCTTACTACATGCCAACATTTATGCCAAGTTCTTTACAATATTATATTCTTTCATTGTCATAACAACCTTGGAAGGGAGGTTGCATTGCTATCTTTATTCTTCCTGTAAGTAAACTGAGCCAGACAGGTAGATGACTTGCTCAGGATCACACAGCTAACAAATATCTAAAACTTAACTTGAATTCTGGTCTCTGACTCCAGACCAAAACTCTATTCACTATATCAGATTCCTCTAAGGATAAAAGAGTAGCAGAATGATTGGAATCTAACAATATGTTATTCATAAGTAATACACAAAAGTAGAAAGATTCATAGATACTTAAAGGATTGTGACATAATTTATTCTGAGTTATGTTAAACTCAAAATAGGAGAAATATCAATTGTGATTTTAGATATAGAACCATAAAAATAGCTAGGTTTAAAAGACAACAAAATATATTTCGCTTACATACACACTAGACAAGGAAATAATAGCAACACCTAATACACACACACACACACACACACTACTAATGATTGTTACAATGGTGATAATGATGTTTAAGGTTTGCAAAGCACATTGTGCTCATTTTAAAATTGCTAAGCACTTTAACCAGCAAAAAGAAAAGAACAGACCAATGGATTAGGTACACATCAAAATGAAGCTAGAAGAAAAAAATAAGAAAAACTAAACACAGAAGTAGAAATTCCTAATATCAAATAAAAAATATGTTAAAAGCAAGATGCAAATTGAATAGCAAATTAAATTAGGAGATATTTTTAAAGTACCAAAACACAACAAGAAGCATAGTGTCTTCAGACACAGGCTAGATTAGAAAGTAGATGATCATACAAAAGTGTTTGTAGAAGATGAAATAAGTCGATGGAGTTGTGATTTATATATCTTTATTATACTCTGTAGATCAGTTGGCAAAGCCATCTGCTTTAAGTGTAGCACTTCTACTATGGGCCTGAGAAGAGAAGGAAAAGTTCTTATGGAACATGGTATAGGGAAAGATCACTATCTCTGGAACTAGATGACACAGGAATCAATCTTGGACCAGGATTCCTGCTTACTAACAGTAATTACTACTCACTGGCATATGCACTAAGATCACACAGGACCATAGGCAAGTTATTTCATATCTATTTCTATCCTTTAAGAGGAAGTATGTTGGAGTGGGTTAGAGAGCTTGGCATTGAGTGAGAAGGATGCACATTAAAGTCCTGCCTCTTAAATGTATCATCTTAATGACATTTGGCATTCCACTTAAGCCCTGACATTTGCTTTTGACAATTTCCAAGATCAATGATTCATAATCGACAGACCTATGAAATAAAAAAAAATACAAATGTATGTTGTTAAGACTAGTTTCTTTTTATTTTATAGTGTGTCAGTGTAAAATCATAGGGTCATACCTTTGGGATCAAGAACAGTAAGGAACTTTAGAGATCATCAGTCAAAAATGGAATACCATATTTCATCCCAGGGTGCTTTTGGAAATAAAGAAGGTGAGCATTTCCCACCTATTCCTCCAAACCTCTGAGAACATTTTAACTATATAGTCAGTATGAAGAGTTAAAGGAAGACATCCCTTCATTCCTTTCCACTCCTGGAAGACCAGAAAAAGTTTTGAGAGGAAATGACCCTAGATTACAGTCTTCATCTGTAACCTACCACTTTTTTCCAGGAAACATTTCATTGCCTTCTCCAATCAAGAGAAGCTTTGTTCCTGTCTTGAAAAGAGGGGAAGAAGAGGTGTAGATGAATAGAGAAAGAACATTTTCTTTTGTGTTCTCAAAGCAACTGAAAGTTTTATCTTCTCAGCCTTTCAGTTCTAACTAGTAAAATGCTTAATAAAATGCAATGTTTGGTACCATTAACTCCCGTAAGTCCTTGTATGGAAATTCAGTTGTTCTTCATTTAACATGTCAGACTGGAAACAGGCCACTGAACAGAACTAGCTCTTTGGTTCACCCTGTCAGTTGTATCAGCCTATAATTCTATCTGCAATTCCACCTAACAAAGTGAGATAAATCATGCTGAAAATATAATTTGTATAGCTCTTAACCATTTGATTAATTGTAATGTATTAATTACAATTTTGACAAAAAATGTCCCCAAATGAGGTATTATGCCTTCAGGAGAGACTAGGATTATGAGTTCCTGTTGGTACATTGTTTTATGCTTGATTTGTGCAATGAAAGGCAAAAAATTTTGTCACTCAACATATACTAAGATTTGAGTTATAAATGCAAAATAAACATATTTTTAAAACAGTACTCATAGACTCTTCCAATAAGGGCTTTGGCAATCATGATTTCCTATCCAGTCCATCTGTTTTGTGCTATTGGGAACAAAAATATAAATTTTACTTAAAGTATTCCTTTTTTGAACATAGCATATTTTTCCTATAAACTTTTTATCCAAAAAGGATAAAGAGCTTATAATATTGATGCTTTGGTTTTGATTTGGATAAAGACCTGTGATTTCATCAATGTTTTGGAATTCCCACTATGGAAAATCCCTAGAGCAAAGTCAATGATGAATGATCTGTAACGCATACTCTTAGAAAGTTGCCTAGGGCCTCAGGGAGGTAGATACTAGTATTATTCACTAGATGAGGAAACTGAGACAAACAGAAGCTATGTGACTTGTTCAGTGTCAAAAATCTAATAAGTATGAGGCAGTATTAAAACTCAGCTTTTCTTGAGTCCAAGCCCAACCCTCTATCCATTGTGCCACTTAGAGTGTAAAAGAGGAGTAGTCACCATATCTAGTTTATCTACTTCTCAAGTGCTGCTACATATTTCTGGAGGAAGTTGCAAAACTTTGCTGATTGAGTCCAATGTATGTTATCCAGTTTTATGTAAGCCCTCCTTACTCCATATGACTCCTTTGACTTTTCCCTGATCAATTTTCTTACTAGTGAAAATGATCATTTGAATCACTTTTTCTTTCGTTCATCTCATCAGCTCCCGTAGGTTTAAAATCATTTCTATGCATTTGACTACCAAATTTAAATATCCAGATAGCTTTCTCCTGAACTCTAGTTTCACACCAATAATTGTCTGTTTGACATTTCTACCTGCATATTTCAAAGGTCTCTGAGGATCAGC
This sequence comes from Gymnobelideus leadbeateri, assembly GCA_011680675.1. Classification (NCBI taxonomy): domain Eukaryota; kingdom Metazoa; phylum Chordata; class Mammalia; order Diprotodontia; family Petauridae; genus Gymnobelideus; species Gymnobelideus leadbeateri. The sequence continues at coordinate 2,254 of WOXC01001587.1, read as the reverse complement.
ATATCTCAAAGATAATTTATCATCATCCTACCTCTCCTTATAACTTTCCTGTTTCTGAGAACGATACCATCATTCTTCTAATCACCCTAGTTTTTAACCAAGGATTCTTCACTCTCACTAATTGTCAGTATCCAATCACTGTCAATCTTCTTGATTTCAACTCCTCAATAACTCTTATATAACTTCTCTGACCACTTCCATGGTCAAGTATGGGAACTTGTGGTTTCAAGGCCAAATGGGGCCCTTTAAGTCCTCAAATTGGTCCTTTGTCTGAATCCAAACTTCACAGAACAAAACCTTTTATGAAGGGGATTTGTTCTGTGAAGTTTGGATTCAGGAAGGGACTGCACTTGAGGACTGTGTGACCTTGAGGCTGGTCCAGACACTCTCCTTGCTTCATGCCTAAATTATTACAATCACATTCTAATTAATCATCTTCTATCTGATCTCTCTGCTCTTCAATCTATCTTCCCCATGGTTCTCAAATTGGTATTACTTTATTCATTCCCTTGCTTAAAGAAGATTCAGATGTTCCTCATTGCTCTTTCAATAAAACATAAACTTTCTGTTTGGCATTTCAAGTCCCTCCTTAGACACAAAGAAAACCCTTTGAAAATGAATATTACTCAAGCAATCTACTTGTAGCTCCTGCTCTTTGGACTGGCTTGTGCTACTATTATCCTCATCTTGCAAGTTGAAAACTGAGAATGGGAGACAGTGTTTTGCCCAAGGTGAAATAGCTAGTTAATGTCTGACACAGAATGTATGAATAATGGTAGAGGTGGTAGGAGTAAAGGTAGGAATAATCTTCTAACTCACCCCTCTAAGTAAGTTAAGGTAATTTTTTTTAACCTTATAATGTACTGAGTCTTTTTTCTTTTGAGACTTCGTTGCTTAGGGGAATTTTGACATCACTTCCTTATCACCTGAGTACAAAGTAGCCATGAGGAACTGGACTGGCCCTCTGATACTTGGCTAGTGAATTGCCATAAATAACTCAGGCAAGGTAGCTGTGCTTACCTGAATCAACTTGAGGTGTTCTCAATACCTGTGCCTGTTGAATAGCCCGTTCCTTCTATGGCTAAGTAAATCTATTTTATGTTCATTGGTAGAAACTTTGCAAATGCTTCATTTTGTTCCAATATTAGACCAAACTATTAGAAAATTAGTTCAAGTCAGGTTCTTCCTAGAATAGGCAGGATCTGAACTCTGATGTTCCTGACTTCAAGTCCAGTGCTCTAGGCTCTATGCTACCTATATTCATTTCCATAAAGTCATAACAAACTCCAGGAGGAAATAACAGAAAAAGAAGTGTCATTCAAAATAAGTACAAAATATTTAAATATCTGGGAGTCAATCCCCCAAAGCATTATTTTTGTCAATAGGGATTAGAAATTATCCCTTTCAATTTCTGGCAATTTCAGATAAAAAAAAAATCTCTCTTCCAATATGGGTTGGCACTTCCTCAGTCTTAAAGTTTGCCTATGATGCTGCAAGTTTAAGTTACTTGTCCAGGATCACAAAACCAGCATGTGTTAGAGGTGGAACCTGTATAGATACAATTGTTAAATACTCCCTTCATAAAAGAAAGAATACTTAAAATAATTAGAGAGATACTCAGTATATTATTCTTAGAGGACAAAGTACTTTTCATTCATCAAAACTTACCCCATGAACTTATCCTTGACGCCATCCTCTCCCATCTCATCTGGGACCTTGCTCCATCAAATATTCCTTCTTCCTGCCTCATCTTTAATCTTTCTTTTAATAGCTCATGCCCTTTCCTACATACATATTCAGTTCTATTTGTCCTAAAAATTCTCTTAATACTGCCATCCTTTAGTGTTATAATTTTGTGTGTCTCTTCATTGCTAAACATTTAGGAAAAGTAGTGTTTTTATTGTATCAGTTTTCCCTCAATCCCTATACTCTTCAACCCTTTGCAAACTGGCACTGATTGCCATTGCTTTTCTAATATTCTATTCTCTCTATTACTTTTTATTGCTATATACAATTGCCTTTTCTGGTTGCTAATCCTCTCTGATCTCTCTGCATCATTTGACACTGTTAATTACATTTTTTTATTTTGTTTTGTTTTCCAAACACTTCATTTTTTATGTAACAACAGTTTCCCTGGGTCACCACTACCACTCAATACAGCTGTCCTTCAAGGCTCTATATTTCTATATTTACTGGGGCCTTTTTGCAGTTTACATCTCCTTTTACTTCTGTATTTAATATTTTCATATATAAT